>JADLZN010001013.1:0-193217 GCA_018155175.1 Sinocyclocheilus anophthalmus | reverse complement strand
CTTTTTTTTTTTTTTTTTTTTGCCCCCCCCCCAGCCCTCAGGAGCGCGAGAATGTGCCTTCCGGGTTGGGTCCCTGTGTTCCACTGCGTTGCCCCACTGCGGGTACGTCGGTGGTTTCCATAGTCCCGCCTGTTCGGTCGCTGGGGCCCTGGTTAGCGCTCCCCAGGCCATCTCACTGGCTCATGAGAACCATCAGACTCGCCTACGCGATTCAATTCGCCCGGCGCCCTCCCAAGTTCAAGGGCATTCGGTTCTCCTCTGTGCTGGACAGGGCTGCTCCTGTCTTGCGTGCAGAGATCGCGGTCCCGCTGGCGAAGGACGCGATACAGCCGGTCCCTCAGTAGAACGTGCACAGTCGATGCTGAACTGCCTAGGGTCCTTCCAGTGCAAGACGGCGGTTCCACTGAAACAATTTCAGAGGCTACCGGGGCATATGGCATCCGCAGCCGCTGCCACGCCGCTCGGGTTGCTTCATATGAAACCGCTTCAGCATTGGCTTCACGACCAGGTCCCGAGATGGGCATGGCACGCCACTTACCAGGTATCTGTCACCCCGTTCTTGCCATCAGACCTTCAGCCCGTGGGCAGATCTTGCCTTTCTTCGGACAGGGGTGTCCCTTGAGCAAGTATCCAGGCATGTTGTTGTGTCAACAGATGCCTCTGCCAGGGGGTGGGGTGCCATGTGCAATGGGAATGTAGCTGCGGGGCTCCGGCTGGGGCCCCGACTGCAGTGGCATATCAATTGCCTCGAGTTGCAAGCAGTACGGCTTGCTCTGCGCCGCTTCAGATCGCTGCTACACGACAAGCACGTACTGGTTCGTACGGACAACACTGCGACCGTTGCATACATAAACCACCAGGGTGGTCTACGCTCCCGACGCATGTCGCAACTCGCCCGCCACCTCCTCCTCTGGAGTCAGAAGCATCTATTTGCGTTCGCTTTCGCGCCATCACTTCTCAGGCGTAGGCAAACGTGCAGCCGCGGAAGCTATCACGTCAGCCCGCCCTTCTTGCTAGAATGGCAACTTCACCCGAGGCAGTCCATCTGATTGCGAGGTGCTTTGGGGACACTCAGGGAGGCCTGTTTGCCTCACAGACAAGTCCCATGCCAGTTGTTTACTCCCTGGCCGAGGAGACACCGGCACGGACGCATGGCGGTGCAGATGGACTAGGGCTACGCCCAAATCTGCATTTCCCCAGTGAGCCTTCTCGCACAGACACTGGGCAAGGTCAGGGAGGACGAGGAGCAGGTTCTCCTGGTAGCGCCATACTGGCCCAGTCGGACTTGGTTCCCCGAACTGATGCTCCTCGCGACAACCCCTCCTCGGCAAATTCCTCTGAGGAGGGATCTCCTTTCTCAGTGAGGGGGCACCCTCTGGCACCCGCGTCCGTACTTGTGGAATCTCCACTTATGGTCCTGGACGGGACGCGGAGGTTCTAAGTGGCCAACCCCAAGAGGTAGTTGACACCATCACTTCAGCGAGAGCCCCTGTCTACCAGACACAATTACAGGCTGAAGTGGAACCTGTTCGTTGGTTGGTGCTCTTCCCGCCGAGAAGACCCCCGAAGATGCCCGGTCGGAGTTGTGCTGTCCTTTTGCAGCAAGGGTTGAGCGAAGGCTGTCTCCCTCCACCCTTAAAGTGTATGTTGCCGCCATTGCCGCGCATCACAAGGCAGTAGACGGTAAGTCTTTGGGGAAGCACGACTTGGTCATCAGGTTTCTCAGAGGGGCAAGGAGGTTAAATCCTCCGCGCCCTCACCTGTTACCCTCTTTGGATCTCCCCTCGGTCCTCATGGCCCCGAAGGAGGAGCCCTTCGAGCCTCTGCAATCAGTAGAGCTTAAGTTTCTGTCATTAAAGAAAGCGCTCCTCACCGCATTGGCCTCGGACAAGAGGGTAGGGGACCTGCAGGCATTTTCGGTCGACGATTCGTGCCTAGAATTCGGAACGGGTAACTCTCGCATTGTCCTGAGACCCCGGCCTGGATATGTGCCCAAAGTTCCCACCACGCCTTTCAAGGATCAGGTGGTGAACTTGCAAGCGCTGCCCCGGGAGGAGGCAGACCCAGCCATCGCTCTGCTCTGTCCCGTTCGCGCTCTGCGCATTTACGTGGACCGTGCGCAGAGCTTCAGGACCTCAGACCAGCTCTTTGTCTGCTTTGGAGGTCAGCAGAAGGGAAAGGCTGTCTCCAAACAAAGACTTGCCCACTGGTTAGTGGAGGCTATAGTCTTGGCTTACCAGGCCCAACGGTTACCTTGCTCCCTCGGAGTGAGAGCTCACTCTACAAGAGGAGTGGCATCTTCTTGGGCATTGGTGCGGGGCGCCTCAATAGCAGACATCTGTAGAGCTTCCGAGATTCTATAATCTCCGTGTAGAGCCCGTGTCCTCTCGTGTACTAGCCTCAGGTAGGCAGTAACACCGGACCCGCTCGGTGTCGATCACGCTTGCTGCGCCATTCCCCTCTACGGACCGGATAGGAGCGCTTTGTTGCTTCTCAGTTCAGTTCCCCATGGCGAACCCTGTTGGAGTTCCTCCCGCACCCTCGGCAGTCAGGCGTGGCAGAGCGCCAGATGCCAGGTTCAGCACTCGTGTGCATGCCCAAGGTCAGCCATTGTGCTGGGCTAGGTGCCCGTGTGTAGTGATTCCCCTTCGGGTGATCCCACATGTGTATTCTTCCACGGTACGGCTCCCTCACGGTAAGCCCGTGTCTTTCCCTGGCAAGTCGTTCACTGCCATCTCTTTTGTGTAGTGATCTCACCCCAGGCGGGTTGAGTCTACCGCAGGGACTTCCATATGTAGCACTGCCCTGGGCCAGTCCATATGTGTAATTCCACATGATACCTCCTATGCGCAGGATGTGGCTTCCGTAGCGTTCCCAACTGGGTACGCTTTCCCAGTGTTATCCAATGCACCACTGTATGGAACAGCAAACATGGCGGACACCTCTGCCTAGCCGCTGTCCTATCTTCCACCCCAGCTGGTGTGGGGGGACTTGCCGCTTCCGCAGGGCACTGGAGGGGGTCAGTAATAGTGGCGTTTTCCATATGGATCCCAATTTGTCAGTCACGACTGATGTAACGTAGAGCGTGACTGACTGAAAGGGAACGTCTCGGTTACTTGTGTAACCCCGTTCCCTGAAAGAGGGAACGGAGACGTTACGTTACGTCCCGTCGCCACAGTTGCTGTACCACCGCTGTACGGCCGGGGCACGTAGTCTCGGCTCCTCAGTGAAAAACTGATGTGCGTTTGCACGCACTCTCCTTTAATACCCGCGCTGCGGGGCGGGGTGCGCGTGGCGAAACATACACGCCAACTGTCATTGGCTTGTTTAGTTAACAATCGAAGGTGATTGGGCTTCGGGAGAGATCCCAATTCGTCTGTCATCCGACGTGACGTCTCCGTTCCCTCCTCAGGGAACGAGGGTTACCACACGTAACCGAGACGTTAATTATTGTGAGTTATATAAAATGTTTAATGTATAAATGTTGCTAATCAAGCAATAATACCGGAATTCTCGAAAGACTGGGCCAACTGAGTGTCCTTATTCTACTCACCTTCCAATCAATCCGTCATCAAAAGGAAATTTAAAGTGTAAAACGGCTAGTAACAAAATTTACTTCCACAGACCACGAATACCCCTAAAAAGAATCATACATTCCCAACAATATCACGCACATGCTAAATATAACTGTAGTAACATAAATCTATATTACGTAACATATGCTGACTTAATCAAACATGTTCATTAATATGAACAATGAGTGATAATATTTCAAAGTGATTTGTCCTTTTAAGAGATAACAAATGTTGTATTTACCTGCTTTAGAAACATTCCAATAAACATGACGTATTAGTTGTGAAAACATTCAAATAAAACCTGGAAAGAGATGAGACCATAATTTAAAACGCAGTATAGGCTCGCCAGGGAAAAAAGGCAAGGCAAGGCAAGTTTATTTATAGCACATTTCATACACAATGGTAATTAAGTGCTTTACATAAAAGAAAAGAAAATATAAAAATAATCACAACAATAAAACAAGGAATTTACAAACTTTGAAAATGATTTAAAAATTGATTTTAAATGAATTTAAGAAAATGTTTATACATAAAAATATAGTGCCAATCAGCTAAAAAAACAGATGCTTTTTTGAGTCTGCATTTAAATGTGACTAATGTTTTAGCACATCTGATATCTTCTGGAAGCTGATTCCAAAAAAAAATCTGAGGGTGGGCGGGTAATACTAAAGCAACTCCCCTTGTTTTGTGTGAACCCTTGGTATTTTTAACTGACTCGATCCTTATGATCTGAGTGGTCTGTTAGGTTTATATTCATTGAACATATCTGCTATGTATTTAGGTCCTAGGCCATTGAGTGATTTATAAACCAGTAAAAGTACTTAAAAATCAATCCTGAACATAACTGGAAGCCAGTGTTAAGGACCTGAGGACTGGTGTAATATGCTCAGATTTTCTGGTGTAATATGATTCAGAGACGAGCCAATGCACATTGGCATGCGATTATTTCATCCAGCTGCTTCTGATCACAGCGTGAGTATAAGTAGGAAGCAGATGCAGCGCATATTCAGGTTTTCGCTGAGGAGCCGAGCGGTGACCCGGCCGCTCAGAGGTGGTACAGGAGCTGTGGCGACGGGACGTGACGTCTCCGTTCCCTCCTTCAGGGAACGAGGGTTACCATACGTAACCGAGACGTTCCCTTTCAGTCGGTCACTCTCGAAGTCACATCGGATGACCGACGAATTGGTATCTCTCACAAAGGGCCGACAGGTATGCCACTTCTAGTGTCATGTGGAAGCCACCTGCACCCCTACTTTTTGGTGTAGGCCAGGGCTTGCACAAGAGGACCAGCTACTGCTGCTATGGCACTACCCAATGAGTAAGACTTGATAACACTGGGAAAACGTACCCATTCTAGTTGAAACTGGGACGCTACGGAAGCTCCAACCTTCCCGAAGGAGGTTTCGGAAGCAAATACACATATGAACATTCCTTAGGTGCATATGGGAGAATGGAGGTGATTGAACCATCTTGGAATGGCAGAAGTCTGCCAGGGAAACACAAGCTCTGAGGCTACACCATGGACTTTACACATATGGGATCCACTAAGGTCTTACATATGGAACCCAGCCTTATACCGGTTCTCGAGGATTCAGCGAGTGAAGGCCTGGCGCCGGACGCTCCGCCACGTCTGACTGCCGAGGGGACAGAGGAGCTCAACAGGGTCTACTATATGGACTCTCTGGAGTGGTTTTAGCAAGCCGACCCGAAGCCGGGGCCTCTCAGTGCTTCTACCCGTTGGGGGGAGAACACAGGAGGATACTGGCTCCACACGAAGGCTATAGAATCTAGCGAACGTGTTAGGGGTCGCCCAGCCCGCAGCTCTACAGATATCCGCCAGCGAGGCACCACGAGCCAGCGCCCAGGAGCATGCAACACTTCTAGTAGAGTGAGCTCGCAACCTGAATGGGCAGGGCACACCCTGTGCCTGATAAGCCAGGGTGATGGCATCCACTATCCAGTGGGCCATCCTCTGCTTAGAGACAACATTCCCCTTCTGCTGGCCTCCGTGACAGAAAAAGAGCTGGTCTGAGGTCCTGAAGCTTGCGTCCGGCTCTACGTAGCACCTTAAGGCTCGGACGGGACTGAGCAAAGCTAGGGCTGGGTCTGCCTTTTCCGAGGGCAGCGCTTGGAGGTTCACCACCTGATCCCTGAAGGGCGTAGCGGGAACCTTGGGCACATAGCCGGGCCGGGGCCTCAGGGTTACCTGGGAGTCAGCCGGCCCAAAATCTAGGCACGAATCGTTGACCGAAAATGCATGCAGGTCCCCTACCCTCTTGATGGAGGCCAATGCCAGCAGGAGCAAAGTCTCCATCAAAAGGAACTTCAGCTCAACCGCCTGCAAAAAAGACTCAAATGGGCCCTGCTGTAGTGCCGTGAGAACTAGGTCAGGGCCCCAAAGAGGGTTTTGATAGAGGGGGGGCCGTGGAGGATTAGCATCCGCCCCCTTAAGAAAACCTGACGAACAGGTCTGCTTCCCCAGGACTTCCCTTCTACGGGGTCGTGTTAGCAGTGCATGTGCAGTGACATACACTTTAAGGGTGTGGAGGGAGACAGCCTTCGCTCCAAACCTTGTTGCAAAAAAGACAGCACGACTCTGATCGGGCATATTCGGGGGTCTTCTCGGTGAGAAGAACACCACTCAATGAACAGGTTCCACTTCAAAGCGTAAGCGTGTCTCGTAGACGGTGCTCTCGCTGAGGTGATGGTGTCAACTACCTCTTGGGTTAGGTCACTTAGAACCTCCGCGTCCCATCCAGTGACCAGACATGAAGTTTCCAGAGGTCTGGAAGCGGGTGCCAAAGGGTGCCCCGTCTCGGAGTAGGTAAATCCTTCCTCAGAGGAATCGGCAAAGGAGGGGCTGTCGCGAGGATCACTAACTCGGGGGAACCAGGTCCGAGTGGGCCAATAATGCACCACGAGCAGGACCTGCTCCTCGTCCTCCCTACCCTTGCACAGCAACTGTGCCAATGGAAAGGCTCACTGGGGGAAATGCATACTTGGGTAGGCCCTGCGGCCAGCTGTGTGCTAGTGCGTCTGTGCTGAGTGTTCCCTCTGTCAGGGAGTAGAACAACTGGCAGTGGGAGGTTTCTGGAGAGGCAAGCAGGTCTACCTGAGTGGCTCCTAAACGTCTCCAAACCAGCTGGACCGTTTGGGGATGGAGTCGCCATTCTCCCGGAAGCGCAGCTCGAGACAGCTCGTCGGCTGCCCGGTTGAGCAGCCAAGGAATGTGAACAGCACGAAGCGACCTCAGTTGCTTCTGACTCCAGAGAAGGAGATGGCGGGCGAGTTGCGACATGAGACGGGAGCGCAGACCACCTTGTCGGTTGAAGTACGCAACGGTCGCTGTGTTGTCCGTGCGGACTAGTACATGCTTGCCGCGTAAGCGCCCTTTGAGAAGGATCAGGGCACGGGGCACTGCCGCAACCGAATTGGCAGTCGTTGATGTGCCAGGCAGTTGGGGGGGCCGCAAACACCTGGACAATGTAAGCCCCCAGCCGGGTGGTTGGTTGAGGCATCCGGTCAAAACCACAGCACCTGGAGGATCGGCTCTAAGGGGCACTCCTGCCTGGAGAAACGTAAGATCTGGACAGGCAGGTGGGGTGAAGGTGTTGGGTGGCAGGCCAGGTGTGTTGAAACTTGGACCACGGTGGGTAAGTTGCCGCGTGCCAAGACCACTCGGGACTAGGCCATGAAGCCATGTCGTTTGCAGCGGCCTATATGGAGCACCCCCAGAGGCGTGACTCGCCGTAGCGAAATATGCCCCAGGAGCATCTTGAAAATTGTTTCAGTGAGGACAGCCACATAATGATACTTGAATGTATTAAAGAAGCCCGTATCAACACCGACTGAGCCAGTGTTCCTGCGTGAGGCGTGCTGTGCTGTTAGACTGGTCCAACTCCATACCGAGGAATAAGATCCTCTGAGTCGGAGGAGATTTGCTCTTTCCCAGTTGTGACCCGAAGGCCAACAGGCCTGAGGTGTCTTTTGAGAGCACCCAAATCCTGTGTTACCACAATTATCCTGAGAATGAGCGAGTACAGCAAGTCGTCGATGTAGGAGAAATGAATGCGAATCCCTCTTCTCGCAGGGGAACAAAAGGGGTGCCTCCGCAACTTACGGGGAAGATACAGGGCACAGGGACAGCCCGGCGGGGCGGAGGACCTTGACTGATATGCCGTACTTCGGACGCAAACCAAAGCATGTATGTGGTGCGGAAGGGTCGAACATGAAGTCGCGTCCTTCGGGTCGATTGCTGCAAACCAATCTCGGGGAAGGATGCACCTGAAGATGCGTTTCTGCGTCAGCATCTTGAGCTGTAACCGGCGAAGGGCATGCATGTTCAAGACATGCAGATCCAAGATTGGTTGTAACCCACTGCTTTTCTTGGGTACAATGAAGTAGGGGCTTTAAAACCCCGTCTTCATATCGGCTGGGGGGACTGGCTCTATCGCATCCTTCGCCAGCAGGACTGCAATCTCTGCACGCAAGACAGGGACATCTGCTGCTTTCACTGAAGTAAAGTGTGTGTAACACTGACCTGTGTTCGAGCAGAGGGTGCGTTTTTTAGAAGTATCGCGGCCAGTCGAGTACCTACAGACCTGGGAGGGGAGGCATGGTTCTCCCTGCTGGTTGGAGGCGGTATTAGGACACAACCGCATCGCAACCGACCCTCCACCGGGGGGACCCTTGTAACCCCCTAGCTGCACCACCATTGAGGGTGGTGAGGGATGAGGAACCAGCAGATCGGTGTCCGGCAGTAAAAGGTGCCGTCCACGACCAGGTGAGCTCGTCATGCACTTCCGGGAAGAAAAGCACCGAGGCGGGGCACTGAGAACCAGCGCGGACCACCACGAGAAACAATCGTGCAACCTTGAGGGCTCGGGACACGGTGGAAGTCTCCATTCGAGCCCTACCCCTATGGCGGCCCGGGAAATCATAGCCATTATTTCTGGATCTGATTCAGGTATTGCTACGGTCCCGGAGGAGAGCAGCACAGCCGAATTTTCCTCTCCAGAAAGCTCCGGCTCACCCTCCAATGCAGCGATCAACATCCGGTCGTCGGGAGGAGCACAGAAGGATACTGCTGGTACGCTCCTTAGCGAGATAGCACGTTCCATATAGCACTCAACTGGCTGAGGAGGCCTCAGACCGTCCCAAGCTACTGCCGGAAGTGCAACCAATGGCTCGCCATGAGGAGAACAGATCGAGCAGATGGAAACGGAATCCACCCCTTGAGGGGACACGGAAGCTTGGGCCCGCGAATACGAGAAGATAACTCCCGCAATGAGAAATGACTCATCACAAAAGCCACTCAGCGCTACAGCCCCAGGCCGTGTATGGCAGCGATCGGACCATCACCCAGCACCGGTAACGACTGATCCAGAAATGCTCCGGGTGATTACGGTGTCTATAGCAAGGAACCACATCGTCTTTACAAAGACGAACGTCAAGTTTGCCACGCAACGTCGTCTTTAAAAAGACGCACCTGAACTTGCTCTTTTAGGGAAAAAGCTCTTTTAGCGTGCTGAGGTGCACAGGGGAGAGGATCATCTGCAACACAAACAGGGGGTAAAGCAGCCTGATGTGTGCAACCCACTCAGCATGGGAAACCATCACCGCTGAAGCGCCGTACCGCCAACACGAAGAGCTCTCCAAGAGCGCGCTGAACTCGTTCAGTCTTCTTCTCTCAGTAGAGTAGTCAGGAGCAGAACGATGTGATCACTCGGCTCCGAAGCGAAAAGCTGAATATGCGCTGCATCTGCTGCCTACTTATACTCATGCTGTGATCAGCGGCAGCTGGATGCAATAATCGCATGCCAATGTACATTGGCTCGTTTAGTTTACACTCGAAGTAGATTGGTCTCTCTAAGCGAGATCCCAATTCGTTGGTCATCCGACGTGACGTCGAGAGTGACCGACTGAAAGGGAACCCTATTTATTAGCAAGGTAAAAAGATCAGCAAAAGACATTAACTTCTAATCAAATAATACAAGACACTTCTCTATATAGCTAAAAACAAGGTTGACTGAAAAGTTCTAAACATTGAGGAGGACAAATCCCGCCCAAAAAAATTAAAATGGCCAAATTGTCTCCCCCAGTATTCCAAGATTCTTGCACTGCTCTGTTGCACTCCATTACGTTGCGCTCTGTTTGTTGTTAGGATGGCACAGTTGCATTTTTGGTCTGGTCTGGCTCAGCAATCTTGCGACATTTGTTAATGTTAAAAAGATTAAGATGGCCAATCAAGTCATAGCAGGTGGGGTTTACTGTTTACAGAAGCAGAGGCTGAATTCCAGTGCAAAGCATCAGGTTTAACATTGAAAGAGAGCGAGGTAAAAAGACTGAAGTTAAAACTTTACATTTTTGACAGTTGTTTTAAAATATAAATGTTAAATGGCTGACAGTAATATCGAGTGATGAAAATCCGTTTTGAATTGAAAATATGGTACCATTCACGTGATTCATGTATTTTCAAACTGTATGTGATGAGACATAAAACATTTTGTGTTTTCAACAAATTGGGCATACAAAAAAGAGTGAATTTGCAAATAGTTTAATAGATTAATTTAATAGATTAGATCTATTAGTTCAAATAGATTACTTCTTGATATACAATTGTACATACAATTTACGGAGCCCCGCACATGACATGCAAGGGAAAAAAGTAGGCTAAATCGTGCGCACGATTTACTAATTCGTTCCCTCGGTTTAAGTAAATCGTTTCAGTAAGTTACTTATGGTTCTAGTTTAAATGACATTATATATATGGGACAGAAAATAAACTGCAAACTAAAAAGGAATATGCATACCATCAAACAATCATTGAACATAAAAATGACAATCGGCATATGACAAATAAAATTCATATTTTGGTGAGAGTGATTGGGCTGCTCAATTATTAATCAGAAATCACCATGCCCTGTGCATAATTTCTATGAGATTGCATCAATTTCACATTTCTGCGCATGAAAGATCATATTTTGAGCGCACAAAAGTGCATTTTGCAAACAAAAACAAAAGAAAATGTTTGTCTCACAAATAAGAAAGTATTTCGAGCGTACGAAAATCAATTTTGCCTTATAAACTTTTTGGGATGTAGCGGAAACCCCAGCTTCTCTTCTGCGTGTGCAACGTTTCACTAGCTTGCTCACCTGATGCCCACCCTCAGTGCTCTCTAAATGCCAACGGCTCGCTTGCTCAACACAATCAAGCGTTACAATATGCCATAATTCCAGCCAATCAGAGACGAGGCTGCTAAATTCTGATTGGCTGCCTTGACAACCAATCACAACATTCCTTGCATTACCTCGACAGCAGAAGAGGGAAAATACAGTGCATGCATAATTATTATGCAAGTTGATATTCTGATCATATTTTTTTCCAAGCACATTTTACCAATTCCAAACTACATCAATCTTAATAACTACTATTACTCTTGTATTTAATCATTTATAATTGATATATATTATTCATGAAGTCTGGAAGCGAAAAATGTCGTATATTCAGGATGTGCATATTCTTAATAGTGCCAGATTTTCTATTAACAATTAAATTCGGCAAAACGAATATTTAACTCAGACTTTAAGTCCCAATTATTACATGCCCCATAGAAATATTCAAACTAATACATTCACATTGAAATCGCAAAGTATAAATGCATACCATTGGACACACAAAATTTTTTGCCTCATGGGTCAGCAGGTCAGTCCATAAAACATGTGAGAAGAAAGATGCATGTTAAACTGCAAAAGATTTAGAATGAGGTGAAGACGATCAGGTGTGAATGTCACCCATGACCATTTAGTCTCCAGCGCCACCTTTTTCCAGAACTGCAACCTTTCTGGAGTCTCCAGAATTACAAGGTGTAAGGTTCTCAGAGACTTAGGTTAAGTAGGTTAAGTATAGAATCCTAAAAAAAATTACCCCTACTTAATAAGAACAACATACTGAAGTGTAGTAAAATACTCGAAGGGTGATTTATATATATATATACAGTCTCGGATCACACTCACCCTCCTCTCTCGCCAATGAGCAGCTGTGGGCGGTTCGAGAGTGCGATCAAGCGTACTACTAGTGTTGTTTTTGGCGGCCTGTTTTAATTTGAGTTTTAGTTTCTAGTCTTTGTGTGAAGCTGTCATTTTATTTTTATTAGTTTTAGTCACGTTCATAATCTTTTTAGTCTAGTCAAGTTTTAGTAAACTAAAAGTCTGAGCATTTTAGTCTAATTTTAGTCAATGAAAACTCATGACATTTAGTTTAGTTTTAGTCAATGAAAACTGATGACATTTAGTCTAGTTTTAGTCTAACCAGACGAACTGATAACATTTACGTCGTCTATTTTTTCGTCAATGAAAATTGATTTTAGTCTCTTATATTAGAACTGCAATTCTATTAACACCCGAGCACTATATTATAAGTACGCCTAGTAAGTAATACACAAAACAAATTTTACTTTAGAATATAATGTCATACATATATTTTTAATATTATTTAAAAAAATGTTTCTATCAATGGTGGCAATCAGTAGGCTTATTTCTAATGAAGAGACCAATTTATAATGACAGATTTTAATGTAGGCTTTTACACATATGTAAACATTATGAGATAGCTAGTTATAATGGTAATTACCCAAGTTTTTTTGCTCACAGCAGTGTCTTTATTATATTTTACCGTCTGGTATTTTGTTGCGTATCCCGAGAAGCTTGATTTCTAACTTTGAAGTGGTAATAAAAAAGACAATATGCATAAGCAGAGTAATAATACAATCAGAACAATAAGAAATTACTAATGATAGCACAAAATTAACATCACGATTAGGCCTACAATCATGAATAAATTGCTAAAATAAAAGAAAAAATTTTTCCGGTAGGTCTGAACACCACAGTAAGGGGCTATTAAGAGATTTTTTTTTTTTTAGTCTAACGCAAGACAAACTTTACATAGCATAATCTGTGAGTGTGAGGGCGGGGGATCTAGACTCAGAACTGAATGAGCAGGGCACATGTTAACCCAAGAGGTTGGCCCATTTACACACCGTGTTACGAGCACAGTAGGGCATATTGCTACAGACAATCTGTACTACATCCAGTGGGTCAAAAAAGTATTTATTCATCCACCAATTGTGCAAGTTCTCCCACTTAAAAATATGAGAGAGGCCTGTAATTTTCATCATATGTATACCTCAGCTATGAGAGACAAAATGAGGGAAAAAAATCCAGAAATTCACATTGTATGATTTTTAAAGAATTAATTTGTTAAATTCCTCGGTAAAATAAGTATTTTGGTCACTTACAACAAGCAGATTTCTGGCTCTCACAGACCTTTAACTTCTTCTTTAAGAGGCTCCTCTGTCATCCACTCGTTACCTGTATTAATGGCATCTGTTTGAACTCGTTGTCAGTATAAAAGACACCTGTCCCCAACCTCAAACAGTCACACTCCAAACAACACCATGGCCAAGACCAAAGAGCGGTCAAAGGACACCAGAAACAAAATTGTAGACCCGCACCAGGCTGGGAAGACTGAATCTGCAATAGAAGAAATCAACTGTGGGAGCAATTATTATAAAATGGAAGACATACAAGACCACTGTTAATCTCCCTCGATCTGGGGCTCCACGGCAAGATCTCACCCCGTGGGGTCAAAATGATCAGAAGAACTGTGAGCAAAATCCCAGAACCACACGGGGGGACCTAGTGAATGACCTGCAGAGAGCTGGGACCAAAGTGATAAAGGCTACTATCAGTAACACACTGCGCTGCCAGGGACTGAAATCCTGCAGTGCCAGATGTGTCCCCTGCTTAAGCCAGTACATGTCTAGGCCTGTCTAAAGTTTGCTAGAGAGCATTTGGATGACCAGAAGAGGATTGGGAGAATGTCATAATATCAGATGAAACCAAAATAGAACTTTTAGGTAAAAACTCAACTTGTCGTGTTTGAAGGAGAAAGAATACTGAGTTGCATCCAAAGAACACCATAACTACTGAGAAGCATGGGGGTGGAAACATCATGCATTGGGACTGTTTTTCTGCAAAGGGACCAGAACAACTGATCCGTATAAACGAAAGAATGAATGGAGCCATGTACCGTGAGATTTTGAGTGAAAACCTCCTTCCAATCAGCAAGGGCATTGAAGATGATGTGGCTGGGTCTTATCAGCATAGACCAATTACCCAAACACCACCGTCACCGGGCAAACAATGATGGCGCGAGAGAAGCCTTTGAGCTCCCTGGAGTGGCCTAGCCAGTCTCAATGGGCCAAAATACCAGCAACAGTGTGTGAAAACGTTTGACCTCTGTTATTGCCAACAAAGTGTATATAACAAATTATTGAGATGAAATTTTGTTATTGACTAAATATTTATTTTCCACCATAATTTGCAAATAATTCTTTAAAAATCCTACAATGTGAATTTTTGCTGGATTTTTATTCTCGATATTGTCTCTCATAGTTTGAGGTATACCTATGAGAAAATTACAGGCCTCGTCCTCTGCGCTGCTTTTTAAAGTGGGAGAACATTGCACACTTGGTCTGGGCCTGACTAAATAACTTTTTTCCCCCACTGTAATGTTTCTCTACGTCATCTGATGTCTTTGAGCTGGACTTTGGCTGTTCTCGATGAGCTATGAACGATAAAAAAAATACTTTGGAAGCCGACTGAGCGGAAAGAGCACACACACGCATAGATCGTGAAGCTGACGCCGTCAGCTTCCACACCACGTGAAAGTGAAACGTGAGCGGTGAACTAATTTTCGGCAGCAAGAATTTCAGTGCATCTCTAATTATTAGCGACATCAAAAATGGATATTATATTCGCTCCGTACCTTCGCCCCTTTGTTTTTGAGCTGCTTTATTTGAAAATTTCTAAGCATTAAATTTTAAAATTATTTTTTACATCTCACCCATGCGCTCGAAGACGGCGAGCAGTCTTTCAGCACCCAGTTGGTGAAAACACTATTAATAATCTAGTGATGTGTGGCTGAGGAATTTGACGGTCTCCTGGCGTCTGCGCAAGTGCGACCTGATGCATGGCTTTCCCGACCTGAGAGTTGATACCCCTGGCAACCATAATTACTCGCAAATAATAACTACTAACGCTACTAAACGAGACAGAATAACTTTATAAATCGTCAGGAGGCGCCTATTTATGTTCAGTGCGTTTCGTTTTGGTCAACGAAAATGAAGAGATGTTTTAGCATAGTTTTTATTTTGTAAACCGCATTTAGTCTCGTTTTTATTCGTCAAAAATATTGCATTACACATTTAATTATAGTCATCGTCACATAACCAGCATTTTCGTCTCGTCTCGTCTCATTTTCGTCACGTAATAAAGGTTCGTTGACAACGATATTTAGCCATAATTTTCGTTGACGAACGTCACAATGTACTACGTACTACCCACGCATCCCTCATGCCCGACGCATGTGAGTGTTGCACTCCACAACATGCTTGACCCCGGCGAACATGTTAACCCGCATTGTTTGAGTACCATCCAAATCTATTATGCCCCAGTGAGATCAGTAGAAAAGGCTTTGTTCCATCCACCCGTTCCCCGCTCTCACACGCTCGCTTAGTACCCAAGTCTGTGCTGTAATTCCGTTGGTGGCCTCAAACTATGTACGTTTTTCGTGAGCCTGGCTACGCTTCCGGCCAGGTCGCACGTCCATCGTTTGGCTCATTTCGACTCCAGCGAGACATCGGGCTATATGTGGATTAATTCATTTTGCTCAGAGGCTCACGCATGCACGTTGCACAAAGTTCCTGAGGTACGTGACCCCGTTTACTTCTGTGAATGCCAGCATAGAGTGCGGCCACTGTCTTGTGTGCAATATCGCATCCCTACTTGGCTAAGGATGTCAATAGAGGACCTGTCCCCTCCCAGCTCGATAGTGAGTACGGGGTTATTTCACTCCTAAATTCATATTTCCCAAGAAACGGCATTGGTTGAGACCATCATCTGGTCTGCGCATTCTTGGGAACCGGCCCCTTCACGAAAGCTCAACTTTCAGATTCTCCCACGTCAGAAGCGCATCTTCAGGTGTCATCCATAACCCCCAAGATTGGTTTGCAATTTCAAAGCGACTCGGGAACCCTGAAGGATCACGTACTTCATGTGTCGATCTTCCCGTAGCCACAGAGCCATTCCTGTCTGTTTTCATTCAAAATAATGATGGGCAAATCCGTACCAGGTCCTGCCCTTCGGCTGGTGGTTCCCTCGGTCCGCCCTGTGTACATTACCACAAAGGTCTGGGCGGAGCAGCCTCTTGGGTTCCCTTAGTATAAGCCAGAGCATTCAACACATTCTCTAACTCGAAGCACTGGTGGCTCGTACTGGCTCGCTGTCTCAGGACGTTGTGTGTCGACCACAGGGACTTGGATAAGCTAGATGAGCCCGTCACCATCCGCGCAGTTGGGCCTGTCGAGTCAACTGGTAAAGAGGAGCCACGTCTGCCCAAATGACAGCGATCTTCTTTCTCAGTATTAGAGTTTGGAGCTCGTTCCGAACAGACAGCGACACGCTTCAGGTCAGAACGGCCGCAGTCGGTGTTTTACTGCTGGATACTTATCAAGAGCTGGAGGAAGGGCCCACTGAATACAGTATCTATTAGGCTCCGGGGTGGCATATGGCGGCTGCAGGACAGTCCACAAAACTGAGAAGACAATGGGAATAGGAAACGAAAATGATCCTCGAGGGATGAGGTGGACGGAAGAAAGTGCCGCATATGGATCTAGAGCTCCATATGAATACAAGCTGCAGCCCTGATCTCCGATTGCCGATCCCGAGGTTGGCGTGGCAACGGTGACTACTCGACTCGTGTTCCATCACACCCCGACGGCCTGCCTGCTAAACCTTCACTCAGCACCCGTGGTCAGACCTGGCGTTTCACTTCTCCGGCAGAGTAGGCCCCTAGTCACTGTCTCCAGTGCTTTCTGTGGTACTCACCTAAGGGGCAACAGGAATGCCCTCCACCACGGCTGGGGGTGCCACGTATCAGACGGTCTTGCAGTGTCATGGGTTTGGCTGAGGCCCCCAACTGCACTGCCCACAGCCAACATTTTGCCTCGAGTTGCTGCATTGGGCCTTTGCCTTAGAAGCCATCTCCAAGGGTTGCTTACTATGCAATCACAGTACTAATAGCTTCTGAGCCGTGACAGATTTACTCAGACGACGGGGGTCACCCTGTGGCACCCGCCTCCAGACTCTGTAAAACTTCACGTCGGTTCCCCTGGATGGAACTTGCAGTTCGAGGTGACTACCCCAGAGGTAGTTGCACCATCCCTGATCGGCGAGAGCACCCTGTTCTACGCGACATGCTTACCCCTTGAAGTGGCTATACCTGTTTTGCTGTTGGTGTGCTGCTTTCTTCGCGAGACATTACCCCCGAAGCTGCCTCGGTCGAAGTCGTGTGCTGTCCTCTTGGTCAGGCAAGTTTATGGAGCGAATTGGCGATGTCTCCGCTCCGCACCACTATAGAAGTCAATATGGCGCTGTGCTTGCTGCTACCCCGCCAGAGCTACACAGCACTAGCAGCAGGGCCCATATTATAGCCTTTGCAGACAGTCCAAGCTAAATTTTCTGTCTATGAAATCTTTGCTCCTGCATTTGAATTGTCGCTTACAAGAGGGTTAGGGGACCTTGGCTGCACGCGCTATTTCATCTCGAACAAGCGGGCAACCTAGAGTTGGGCCAATGTCTGATCGCTCCCATGTAACCCTGATGCCCCTTCCCGGCGAATGTGTTTTCCCTGGTTCCCACTAACTCCTCATGGATCAGGTGGTGAGCCTGCAAAAGGTGGCTGCCTCAATCCGGAGAGGCACGACCCATGCCCTGGACTTGCTCTGTCCCAATGCACGAGCCAACATAAGAATGCTACGTAAGACCAGTACACAAAGCTTCAGCGTCCTCAGACCTCAGTTCTTTGTCTGTTACGGAGGCCGGCAGGAGGGGAATGCCGTCTCGAAGCAGAGGGAGGCCCACTGGATAGTGGATGCCATCGAAACACACCCCCACGCATGCTATAATCATTCACAGGTGTTGTGCCCTTGCCCCATAGTCAGAAGGTTGCGGGCTCAGCATAGCTCTAAGTGTTGCATCCTCCTGGGCGCTGGCTTGTGGTGCCTTGCTGGCAGATATTTGTAGAGCTGCGGACTGGGCGACCCTCCTGTGTTCTCGCGGGAACCTCAGCGGCGGTATTAAGCACTAAGAGGCGCTCCGGTTCATGTCTGACACATTTGCTAAACCGTCGCAAGATTCCATAATCATAGACCGACTAGTCGATCTCCTCCATCCCTTCGTCAGCCAATTTGGCAGGCTGCGCGGCGTCCAGGGAAGGCCATCACTCAATGAATCTGTGATAAACCGGTAGAAAAGGTCTGGTTTCTCATTGTAGAGGACCCTTAATGTATCCATATTGTGTAAAGATCCGTACCGGGTATAGTATCGGCCTCAGAGCCCATGTTTCCTCGGAAGACTTCTGCCATTTCTAAGAGGGTTATAATCACCTCTAATCTCCATATGCACCAAAACGGTTGTTCATATGTTTAAGTGCTTCCAAAACCTTCTTTCGGGAAGGGTGGGGCTTCCGCAACGTTCCTGTTCCAAGTGGAACGGGTACATTTTAGCTCATGAAAAGTAGGAGAAACCCCTAATACATAAAGACTTTTTTATTGAAGTGACATGTGGCCAAGTATGGTACCCATACTCTGAATTAGTGCTCTGCATTTATCCTATCCTAAGTGCACACACACAGCAGTGAGCACACACAAACCGTGAACACACACCCAGAGCAGTGGGCATCCATTTTTGCTGCGGCGCCCAGGGAGCAGTGGGGGTTCGGTGCCTTGCTCAAGGGTCTCACATCAGTCGTGGTATTGAAGGTGGAGAGTGCTGTACATTCACTCCCCCAAGCTGCCACTGACAATCCCCGACGAGTACTAAGACTCGAACACCGCAAACCTTTGGGTTCCGAGTCCAACTCTCTCACTACATTAGGGAGACGTCATGGGGCCTATTATAATAAATCCTTTATATATAGCTATAATAAATATATATTACTATCTTACAGAGATTTTGAAGATTTATCTAAAACACTACTCTTCATTACGCAGGTAACCCATTGTTTCCTGAAACAAGGAACGAGACCGGCGTCCTCCTAGAGGGCGCTAGGGGACGCCTCTCAGCCGTGACCGGTGTCTGAAGCATGAATGAAAAAACTACAATGAACTTGACATTTGAGGTGGAAAATAGCGCTATATACCGTAGGTAAGCATCATGAGGGCGACTGGTCTTGAGTATAAAAGACACCTTTGAATATGTCAAGAAGCTCTTCATGTCTTTAGGAAAAGCCCTATTCATCTAAGACTATGCCATCCCGCACCAGCATGAGGACGCAGTGTCTCGTTCCCTGCTGTTCTCATGGTACCATGGTTAGCATATCGGTGTAACCTGATTTACAGTTCCCAAAGTCTCGAAAGGTTACATCAACGTGCTGCTTCCAATTCTAAGGATCTCTAGGTGAACGTCTACTCCACGGCAAAGCCGAGCCATATGCTGCGGATGAGTGCCGGCAAAAACTGGAGTCTCTTAATTCAAGAGGACTATCACGGAAGCTACCATACCTGCCAAAACCAGCCACGATCGCTTTTGCTAGGCACCTCATGTTTGAGCGAGCACATCATGCGTACACTGTACATTACCTACCAATTCGGAATTCTAACTGAGTGGCGGTCTGCAGCATAATGACTGTCTAACTGGCGCAGCGATAATGACTGCCGGAATGCAGAGTTAAGCATTGTTAGGGAGGTCTCGAAAGCAAGAAATAAAGAGCTCTACAAACTCATATTCCCTACACCAAGACGGGTCTAAATAGAAGTCGGAGGCTCCAACGGATGACTCGTCGTAACATGATAGGAAGGCTCTCCCTCGCCCAATCCTACTACTAGTAGTGAGGTTTCAGCATAATGACTCTCGAACGTGAGAGGAGACCTAGCTACGAACGCAACTCAGCAAGGCATTAGTGAGGCTTTCAAAAAAAAGAAGAAAAGAGCCTCCAAACCCGATACCACTGAAATAAGCGTCTAAGGACGAGCTCTGGGAGCTCGAGTCTGGTCGACAGGACTTAACTAGAGGAAGCCTTCAAACTCTCTAGGCCCTACGTTGAGAAGGAGCATTTTAAAAAGAGTGGAGGATACTCAGGATAATAGACGTCTCTAACATGAGAGGAAAACCTAGCAACATTCTGCACTCATCCGAAGATAGCACTTAGAAATTTAAATAATCACCCGGACGAAATCACTCCGGAATTGCCTGCATGCAGTAAAGGAATCGACATCATCACTGGTCATGCCCTCAGGGCGGCACAAACATTAGCTCTCAAGTGCAGTCACGTATGTTTATGGGGAGAATGAGCTCTTCCAGGTTCAAGTACCAAGGCTCCATATGGCTGTTTGCTCTGGCATCCGTCTGGTCATTTCTCCTTCGAAATGCTCCTCGTCCTGTCTCGAAATTTCTCCAGCCCGTCACAGAGTGGCACACGAAAAATAGACAATGTCTAACCCAGCGCTAGGACCCACGTCTACTCACGATCCCTAGCGTCCAGGATGTCGCATTATCATGCCCCCTCATGGTTCCAGCTCAGAAGGCGAAACTCGGCGTATCGAGAAAAAGCGCTTTCTACTTTTCATATGCCCGATGTCCGCCAATGTCCTACTCGGCACATATGTTCTCTCGAGTGGCGCACCTCATCAGACGATTCCCAGCACATTTGACTCTTCTGGCCTGACGCGGCCGGCATCTGTCTCCTTGTAGGCTTCGCATGAGCGCCAGAATCTTTGGTGGGCGCTAGGGCAGCTCTAGATGGGGGGCGTCACTGGCCTCCAGGGGAAAGCCCATTGAACCGCTGGTCCTAGTCTTCATCAAATCAGCCTGTTACACGCGGAAGATAGCTGCCAGTCGATATGCAAGGCAGCACGCAGCTGACGCCGCTGCCAGCGTTATGCCCTACCTCCCTACGGACCATTCATCGCGAATGTCTAGGCCTATCAATGGCATTGCATGGCGATGGCCTGGAGTTCCTTCACCAACGTCGCTAGTCACTCCGCATCCCCGCTGTCGTGACAGAGAGATAGCTGCGCAGCGCTACTATTCGAATAGGATGTTAGCATAATTCGTAATTATGCTGTCTTGATGATTGCAGGCTTAATGGTGGTTTATCCCATGCCATGAATGCGGAGGCTTCAACGGGACTTGGGTCGGTTATGTCAGAAGAATTACATCGGTACATGTAACTGAGCCGCAGTCTACAAGCTTCTGCACTCACTAATTCCAATATCACGCATTCCCTCTCTTAGCTAATATCATATCTCAGAGCCGGGGCCCTAGTCCAGCATGGCAGCCTAACGCTAGCATGTATCCTCGCGAGCCCGTGGCTTTGAGCGCATATCGCTCCCAGCTCATCATAGCCGGCGGGATCAGGATTGACTGAGAGAGATATACTCATGAAACCTCCTCTCCTAACCCCTGCAGTATACATCCCAGATCCTGCTCAGCATTTTCACAGTAAGCATGCTATATTCCGTTTAGCTGGATGCCGAAGATTAAGTGACACACAATCTCTCTTATCGTCAGCAGTTCACGACCCCGCATGGCGGTCAGCCTCCGGTAGCGAGTCGGCCGAAGATTAACATTCACCCGTTGCAGATTATAACCTCTCTCAGAAGCTCATCGTGCAGCTCAATCTTGCCATTCTGTGATCCTCCACATGATCTTCAGATGATCTCCTCAGCTTCCGCCGTTATGCAGGCAGCGCCCTTACGGCCGAGCCGACGGGGCAGATGGATTGCCGAACTTCCCATTCGAAAAAAGGACAGAACGAGATTGAGGCTTTCTACACTGAGCACTGCATCACAATGACCGCATTCCGGCGCTCCATCAAGAACATGAACGCGCTTGCTCTTTGGATCACGCTAGAGCCAAAACGAGCATAACCCAAAGGGCGCTGTGCAATTCATACTGGGTGGTCAGAATAGCGGCTGACAACGGATCTGCACATACTCCTAAAGCAGGCTCACAACAGCCAAAACTTCAGATTTCCTTACGCAACAGACACACTCCCAAACAAGGATCCTGAAAACAAAAGAGTATGACACATATGTCCCCTCGGTGCTCCTACTTATACTCCCAAGGCCAGGATCGCGGAGCTCATTGTCATATACGTCCATTTATAGGCTTCCACCGTTCGAAATGTCATAGTTGCATTGTCGTTTTTTCATTCATTCTGCTGTCTATACATAGACAGACACCGGTTCACACTGAATGCATTCCCGCCCCTAAAGGTGCGCCCTCATAGACGGACCTGCAGCACTCGAGTTCCGCTGTTTCGAAAGGGCAGCCTTTATTATTTTCTCGCAAAGTCAAAATTCAAAAAACCAAGACTCAAAAAACCACCTCATTGGAGTGTAAACACTTTTTTGCGAATTAAGGATTTTATCGAAAATTTATCGGTTTCCATACACTGCGTATTCTGATGCGATACCTTGAAAAATACGGATAAAAACAGGGTGCTGGAACAGCTAGTGATAAAATCTATCCGTTATTCCTAATCTATCATCGCAGCTCTGGTCATCACAACAACAAACAGATACTCCATTTACTCTATATCCAATATATACAATTTCTTTAACTTCAGGCAGATCTTAAACTTATGGGCAACTTGCACTTTGCAATCACAAGTGCATTATTTGCATGTGCTTTAAAGCTTTGCTGGTCAAACATTTAATTTGCGTGCTGTTTTGACATGCGCTTTTTCTGTGCGCATACACTAAAAAGCCTGTTAAACAGCATCTGGTTACTGGACCAATAATAAATTAGCGGTTATACTTCAGCGGCGTCTGACAGCAATAACTGTCCACAACACAATTTTTCTCAATAACACACCAGTTGGGTGATAGTCTGAAGTGAATAGTAAATAGACACGTGTAACGTCAGAGAAAAATGGATTTCTGTATATTAAGATGCAGGCCCTCTGCCTGCTGCCAGCGGAGAGTTTCGACTAACTGGAGGTCCAAAATTTTCATTCTGTCCTGTAATTTTTACTCACATGCATCGATGTTGTCCTGACGAACACTGTATTGAGATCTTCTTACAAGTTATTTAAAGAATGTGGGTTACCAACAGTTGCTGGTCCCCATTGACTATGATTGGAGGGAAAAAAAGAACAGAATTTGACAGAATTTTCTTTTTAAATTGATTTTCCCGAGCCTCCCTTTATATGGTTAATAATAACATAAAAAAGCGACATAACAGAAATATCACTCACGTGCAGCTCTTGACTGAATATGTTTTTATAATTATATTTGTTTATTCAATTTTTGTTTATGCTACTGCTAAATACAGCTACTGTGCCTGAGAAATAAAGCACTGTTTGTTTTATAGTAATTTCATCTTGGGTTCTTATCGTTTTTTAATTACACAAGATATAAAATAATGCCAAAGATCCTTATTATCTCACGGATCCGGCACTTTGGCCTAAATATCTGCTATTCTTTTTTACTTTATATTTTTTACCGGACATCGCATAGGCTCATTGGTCGATATTTATTTCAATATTCTATATATCCTTACTACATACTAGCTACATTTATTACATTTAATAGTTATTTGTACTACTATAGCTTGATAGACTAATGTAATAGTTTATATATATATATAATTGTGTAACAGTTTTCTATATCTTTTATTACTGTTATGGTTATATTACTCTAATAGCAGATAAAAGGTAAACATAATATCTTAAATTAAAGAATATTTTAATCAGTACTTTTGGCTTTACAATAGTAACAATATAAAGTATTTATATTTTTACATTTTGGAAACATGTTGTGTTATAATCACACATTTTTCTCACGCAGTTAAAGTTGATCTTTATACATGAATACATATTTGAGAGTTTTGAAAACACCTGTTGTATGGAATATAAAATGAGACAGACAGAATGTTTAATATACAAGGCTGTTGTCGACACATCTTGTTCATAAAAACACGATAGCAAGAAGCCCATGTAGTTGTTGTTAATTGTTTTTGTTGTTTGCCCATCAGATGTGGTTAGTGCCTCAAGAATAGCGCAACTGGCTCTTTTCAACCAGAAACAACAGTGACCCGAGTTCGAATCCCACCTCAAGGTCCTTTTCTGGTCCCGCTCCCCTCTCTCTCACCACCCCAATGTCGTTTACCTTTCATCTCTCGACTGTCCTCATCAAAATAACAAAGGCGACAAAGACCATCTATATTTAGTATATAATGAATAATTAATAAAAAATATCTCCACCAAGAGGGATTGTTATTACAAACTAATAAATAAACTAAATGTATGTGCGAAGATGGCAGACACCAGATAAACAAAACCTCACAAAGCAGCCTCTTCATAAGGCCATTAGATGTTGCACTAGTGTGTAGATATGTGTTGTGGATGTGTATCATGAGTGGATTAGATGAAAGAGAGACAGACGAACCTGTCATTTACAAACAGCTAGTACATTTGATATATACCTATATGCTCCTGCAATTTTTGGTGTACACAGCAACTCGATCTTAATCATACAGTGTAAGGGCAGCAACACACAGACTGCTTCTAATCAGGTCAAATGAAGATGCATTGTTTAGACAGAAAGACGCCACAGTAGTGAAGTATTTTTACTTTACTCGAGTAAATTTAAAAAGTATTTGTAGTTTATCAGAGTGTCTTTCTTTGGAAAACCTTACTTCACTACATTCCAAAGCATAACATCGTACTTTTTACTTCACTACATTTAAAATAAAAGTGTGTGTGCTTGTTTTACTTTATCGTAAAACATTACAAATGTAAGTACTTTCTGGTACTCAAGGTAAAATCTTTGAAAAACTAGAAATTTGCTAAATTTCTATATCTAAAAGTATTATTATCCTATTATAATAATACGAGACACGTAGTGCAGTAAAAGTACAATATTATGCAATGTTAAACACTCTGGAAAACACTCTGATAAAGTACAGACACTCTGTCTCTGGTTGTAGAATATATTAGGGCTGAGAAACACTGTCACCGCATAAGAGATCAGCATGTTAAAGATGTATATTGTTAGATGTTATATTGAGCAACTTACATTCAGATAAAATGTGGCCAGTTTGTTTATAAATGTATATATTTAATCTGCTGACAAAATAATAATGAATAAATTTTAATAGCATAGCATTAAAGGGATGTTGCTAAAAATAACATTATTTTGTGTATTTGGTGTAATGAAATGTTTTTATGCGGTAAGGTTAAAAAAAAACATTATTTTACACATACTGTACATTATTTTTTCTCCACTATGCCCCGCCTTTCTGAAACACTTTCGTAATTTACAAAAGCCCTTCGTCGTGAAAAATAGCGAGGTGTATGCTGATTGGCCAGCTATCCAGTGCGTTGTGATTGGCCGAATACCTCAAGTGTGACGGAAATGTTATGCTCCTTACCATATTGTGATCTGGTGTGTGTTGCGCTTCGTGTGCGGGGCGTCGTGTGACAAAAACATTAAAACCCATTATAAACGAGGCATTTGTTGCATCCAGTGGGGCAATTACGGATTATAATGGCTTATAATGACACTGTCTTTTTTCGCGTTGCGTTGCATCGCGCAGCATAAACATTGCTCGGCGATTCTGCTTTGTGTATCAAAGGCACGACCTGACAGTGATACATAAGTAAGCGTGGCTCAGCGGTGCCGGCAGGGGGCTGCTCCAATGATTGCAACCGTTTGAATCGTCAGTGGCAAGTTCTTTAAAATATGAAAACGTACTTACAGACTGTGAGTCAGAACAGCCGGCACTACTCTACCAGGATCAGGAAACTCCTCCATAACTGCTGCTTCAGCATAAATTTGAATATTTGAGTTGTTGAAGAACTGTTCTGGAACAGTGTTGTAATAAATACAACTTAACCACTGATTTCTATCGTGTCCTCTTTTGGAAGACAGAACAAAGTAGTTTCGCTTCGCATGACACAGCAGCGTCTTTCACAACATGTGGCAGGCGGTGTGTGGGCAGCAACAAATAATAGTTTACGCCCTTCATTACTTATAGCGTGCAACATTTGAGCAGCGTATGCAAATCTTTCACATCGTGAGCTTAGACATAGTGTCTTGAACCAGGGCGTTTTTAGAGGGCGTGACGGCTCTTAACTTTCATAAAGAATACTCTTTGGGTTTGAGACTTTAGATCCTTGCCACTTTAGGGGAATCTTATCTATTCAGACAGAACAGCTTGTACACTCCATATAGGCAAGGAAAACTTTGAAATCGCATCATATGAACCCTTACAAGGCTTTGTGTGGCTAAGTAAAGCATGGACTAGGAACAGAACAGTATGGGGTGGACTGGATTAACACCATGCGTTCTGTAATCTTTCTTCCCCTATTATGACCTTTTACATTAGACTGAGTAACAAGCTACATCTTTGTTTATTCACCTTTGTCCTTCCTCCATTACTGCCAAGTCTGCTGGAGATTCAAACGCCCATCGCTCTAGCTGAGTCGAGTCGAAGCTCATGAGACTGATGTCATGTCTGAGGAGGCGCGATATAGGTGCAAATAGTGCGGTCAAATCAAGAATGATTTTTGCACAGGCCAGTGTATGGATACGTTTATTGTCCCCGTACGCCTGCTTCATTATACTCAAAATCTAGTCCTACTTTCTCTGAGGTCTAAAGGCTTTCTATGCTAATTATAATGTAAATGTGTTATTTCATACAGCCTAATGAATATGCATGGTCTTTAATTTCACACAGGCATGTCAATTTGCACTGATTATTCTTATTAGTGCATTTAGTTGGTGTTGGATGTTATGGATGGACAACACTTCTATTGAAGCAATGGTGTAAATGAATTAACGTTCATATTATCGACCCAATATGCCTAAAAGCAGATTTTTGATTTTTAAATATGCCGTTTATAGACTAGATAAATTCTTTATTCTCTCTATATGATCCTGCATTGCTTTAACTATGCAGTGGTGTAAGTTGTATCGAGGTGTAGCACTTGGCTAATATCCTTTATAGATATAGACGGCAATATCCACGCCACTCAAAGCAGTCCGAATTGCTTGTGCCTATTTTGCATTTGTCCGCTCTGCGTTTGATTCATTCAGTTGCCTTTATATCAAACCGAATGTTTATGTAATATTAGTTTTAATTATATTATATTTAAATAGATCACACATACATGTTATAATATTTAAGAATATTTCGGGTGTGTGTATATATATAGATAGTATATTATATACAGGCATAGAAATATACCTAGTACAACCCCTTATCGTAGAAACAAACGTTTTATTTTGGCTGGAATTAGTCCCATGATTATTCAATCTTGACAAATGCTTTAAAGTTTATGAAAGCAATATTGTCGAATCAATTTAATGTATTATGTAGTCAACAATCCCTACTAGTATAACCAGTACTATCTTTTTATAGACCTACACACTGATACTTAAATATTTTTAGTTTCATTCCAAGTATTCCGCTAACTGCTACGCAGGAGGCTATACAACCAATTTAAATTCTAGTTTTATGCACCATTTTCACACTCAAAATCACCCTAGTTTCTAACAATCTACTGTATATATAACTGTATTTTAACAAGTATTATTATATTATAAATTGATACTAGCAGCGATCAACCAAAATTGCCTTTTTATGAAAAATACTAATTACAGGTTATTTTTATGTTTATGCACCACGGTATCATGATCATCTGATATGCAGAACCAATAACATTTTTTATTATATTATTCTCACATTTTCAAAATAAAATATTTAAAATAATCTCTATATCATATAGTGATTTAAATACAAATATATACATTATTAGAAATAATATTTAGTTATAGTTATAATGTTTAGTTTAGTGCTTCAGGCACAAATTAGTAAATTATTACTTTTATTATGAAACCAATTATCGGTCTGTCCGCTGTAATGGCTTATTTTTCCACATAAAAGCTATAGTTACAGCCAAAAATAAGCAACATCTGTGCTCTTCCACAACATTCACATATTCTGTAACCGTGTTCTATTCAGTGCATGTTTTTTGGAGTTTGTCTTTTGGGAATGCTTGAAGAAAGAAAGATTCCTTCTCTCTGTTTCTTCTCTCTACCACGCTTCTCATTAAGTCTCTCAACCACAATTGCTGACATCCCACTGAACAAATGAGCTCAATAGAAGAGCGTTGAAGTCAGAAAAGAGGCCAGCTCTCTCTTTCTGTCACAACCTGTCAGAGCAAGAGAGCAAAGGAAGTAGATCAGAGCCGCCGACTGAGACGAAAACACCCGCACCCACTGTCAGAGGACTCATTTTTATCTGTACGAGCAACTGCTTTGTCGTTCACACATCATCTTGACGTTACCGGCTTGCCGCTTGTCCTCTGCGTATTTCCGAGTGAAAGGAACAAGTCTAAAACATAGTATATTGTCAGTGTATTTCCGGAGAACATGCAAAAGATACATGTTTGACATATCAGCTACACTACAGATCACTGACTGCACATATAAGCTGGCAGATGTTCTATATTATATAGTCTCCTAGTGTGCGCTTTCTCTGTCTCTCACAAAACATGCATGATTTCTTGTTGTAAATATGAAGAATGATGGCAATTAAAATGTCAGAAATCTTTTACAGTTACATACTTTGAGAGAATCCTGCAACTGAAAAGAAAGTAAAAGAGTTCAAAAACTGCAGGAAGTGAACCAAATCCCACCCAACCAAAATCCTATCATGGAAATAAATAAAGGCAGTTGTTTTTCAAAAAAGTGCACAAGAGTCATCATCACCCCTGCCATATAGTGTGCTGAAGCTTAATACTTCAAGAACATGTTTTTAATTGGCCGTTTAGCAACTGGAGGTGGCTAAAGCAGGATGCCATTGGAGGAAAGATGATAGGAAGAAAAGAAAAGCAAGAATTCATTAAAAACATTTCATCTTTCCTTAGCCTGTCCTGCTCACAGTTTTAATGAGCTCTTCTCATTAGCTGCTTCTTAGTTCAAGCACTTGGACTTTGCCCAGACATGCACACACTGTGCCTCTTGTTAAGTCTTCAAACAGAGAACGCTTACTCTTCAGTTCACTCCCTGCAGTTTTTTTTATTATTTGAGGCTAATATTTGGGTTTAGCAGTGTTAATAATGACACAGAAGTTGACACAGAGGAAATTTCTTATCGTCTCTTCTCAAATCATTTTGTTCGGTTTTCATTCCGTTGCATGTCTTTTAGCTCATTTCTGCCTGCTTCAAGTAACGTGCCATATGTGTGTGTTTTCATGCGCTAAAATGAGCACACTTGTCAGTGGATGAAAAGCAGTTGTTGTAGGAGTTTCTGTTGTTTAAAATGTAAATGCAGAAGTTCATTAGGATGCCAAGCTGGGAGCTGTCGCGTTTTGAACAGGTTGGCTGTGCAGTGCACTCTGAAGCCTTTGTTTGATGCCAGAGTTGATATTAATGAGCCTGTCACATGGCAAACAGTAATTATGCTTACAGGAAGGGATTTTGGTAGGTAGATGGGGACTGGGGACTGTTTTATACCAGTTTTCAAGGTTTCCATTTTGACAGGATTAGATTGAGGATTGTGGTGGACAACGTTAGATTTTTGGTCAGCTTTGATTCACTGTATACCCCCTGTGCAAATCCTGTTACACTGTATGTTGAAGGGACTGGATAGATGTAGGCTATGTAGCACATTAGCTGGGTTCATTATTAATTTTATCCATATAGGCATACCATATCCTCTAAGATTGTGAAGTGATGATAATACTTTCTGTATCCACAAATCTGTGTGATATACACTGCCATTTAAAAATTTGGGGTTCAGTAAGATTTTTTAATTTTCTAGAAAGAAGTTGCTTGCCCTCACCAAGGTTCCATTTATTTGATCAAAAATACAGTATCAATATCATCAAATACTATTACAATTTTTAACCATTTTAACCATAGAATTACATTTTCTATTTTATGAATTTGAATGTAGTGGTCCTTAGAAACATTTTATTAGTCAGTGTTGGGAAACATTTTATGCTTCATATTTTATGGAAACAAATACATTTTTATCTGATGAATAGGAAGTTCGATAGAACACCATTTATTTAAATAGATGTTTGTTAACATTCAAATGTCTTTAATGTCATTTTTGATCAATGAATGTAGGACTGCAGTGATTAGGATTTTTTTTTGCGCCGATATGATACCGATTTTAGCAAAACAACTAGTGGCCGTCCGATACGGATATTAGTTCAATTGCATAAAGAGGGTCTAACCCCCCCCCCCCCCCCCCCCCCCCCCCCCCCCCACCCCCCCCCCCCCCCCCCCACCAACACAAAAAAAACCCTGATCGTTCACTGCCGAACATGAATCGGTATTTGAAGTTTCGTTCCTGCGTTCCTCTGTATTATTAACGTTCCAAAATCGGTTTGAGTAGAAAAAATAACTTTATTTTTAAAACTTTTTCTTTGCCAATAATAATAATAAAGTACAGCATTTTCTTTACTCAAAAAGAAAAAAATCACGAAGAGAGTCTTGATCTGGTACTTGCGCTTAGTCATAGCCAATACAGAATCATCTTTTCTAGATTTACCAAAGACCAAATATATTAAACAAAAGAAAAAACTGTCAACACTTTAAAGACATAAAGTATTTTCTCAAGCTATTTAAAAATGTTTGCAGCATGAGATTTTTTTTAAAAACGTACTACTATAAGCGTTGGAGAGGAAAAAAACAAGCCTAAATTAGTAAGGCTGTAAGTCGCATTGTATTATTACCTTCAGAAATAAGTAGGGAAAAATCCGACGGAGATAAAGCAAAAATTACAAACACAATTAGGCTCTTTTATTCCCTGGCTCTCAACAACAAATCTCTGAACGGTCAGCAGATTTCGACGCACACCAACCAAATTAATTTAACATGCGAACATTCACAGAAGCCTAACCTCTCTAATTCTGCACGAAATCCAGCACGCTTTGTTCTCACTCGCATTATCGACGTAAACATCTCTTCACATATGCTTATCCACGCAGTAGAGGCGCGGCGCTGCTTGGTCACACTGAAGGGCAGTCTGTACTCCGGAACTATGTTAAGGAGTAGTGTACCTTTTTATGTTTCTGTATACTGAATTTTATTTTGGTTATGAAAATGGCTGAGAGTTAAGGTTAGCAAACATATTTGTGAGCGGCTATTGCGCTGTTGTGAAGTGCCGACAGCGATCATGCTTGTTTGCCAACTGTTACTCGCATATGGTCATACCAACGCTTGGTTGATCCTACCGATAGAAGAAAAACATCTTCAAACTGTTAAAGCTTTTGCAAAAAATTAAAGAAAACGGCTTTTGCTGTCTCGTTTCCTTTTCAGAACTTGCAAATTATTCCGGAAACGCACGAGCACAATGTTTCTTCGTTTGTAATTGTAGGACTTAGAATATATTTTTTGTTATTGTTGGTTATAGGGTCATATAATTCCTTTTATGTTAGGACCTATATATTTTTATCGGGTTTTCTACAGGGACAGACGGCTGAAGGTGGTGATGTGACCTTGGGGAATCGTGTTCTGGCTATACTGCCATTTTGCAGGTTTCAACCACACAAAGATGATATGACCCTGCATTCTTTTCACTTAAATGTAGGCCTAATGCTTGTTGGTTCGTGACATCCTAGGATAAACTAACGCCGGGGCATTGCCATGTGAATACCTATGATGAATTTAGAGTCTGAGGCGTGGGGCTTTACACTTCGTTGAGTTGCAACGTAAGCAGCGTCAATCTGCCACTAGGTATTTATAATTTAATAATTAGTATTTAAAGTTTGCCCAGAGAAAAACATTAGATTATGCAATAGACATGCAACTCATTGTCTCCATGCATTTAATTTATAAACCATCGGTTTCGGCCCTTTTCATGCTATTTCCGATATAGGCTTTAAAATAATCAAAAATCAGCCGATAAATAATATATCGGTGCATTCGTAAATGAATGCATCTTTGGTTTTCTTAAATCTTACTGGCCCCAAATTAGTGTTTAACTTTATTGTTGGCTATATACTGGAATATTTTGCAGTAAACTTAATGTATATGCTGTCAATTTATTTTAAAAGGGGTCACGATTATGCCCCTTTTTACTTTATGTAATATAAGTCTCAGGTGTCCCTAGAATGTTTCTGTGAAGTTTCAGCTCAAATTACCCCACAGAGGGGTGAGTTTTAAAGCTATATCCCCCCCCCGTTTAAACTTCTGATATATGGTTTTCTGAGCACAAACATCCAAAGCATATGCACAGAAAATGGCTGTCACACGGCATGTGAGTACTAAACTAAGTTCTTTCATGTCTTATTGTGCTTAGACTGCAAAATACACACAACTTTGTGTTAAAAACACACATAAGTTACAAAAACGCAGTCGGTTATGTCTGTGAAGTCACGTCAAGTCAAGTCAACGTCAGCCGTTATCATCAGCTTCAGTTCAAGTTTAAATAGTAGCTTTGCCAATATTGTGTGCAATCAAGTCGAAGATATCGCTGGATATTAAGTGTCCCCAAATAAGCAAGCCAGAGGCGACAGCGGCAAGGAACCAAAACTCCATTGTTGACAGAATGGAGAAAAAACCTTGGTAGAAACCAGGCTCTGTCAGGAGGCCAGTTCTCCTGTGGCTAGACAAAACCAGCAGTTCAATTTCAGGGTGCAGCAAAGTCACATTTTGCAGAGGACTCATCTGGTTCCTGTGTTCTTGTCCCGGTGGTCGTCTGAGACAATGTCTTTACAGGGGATCTGTATATGGGGCTCATCTAGTTGTCCTGGTCTACGCTGTCTTTCAGGGCTGTAGAGGTCATCTCTAGATGCTGATCCACCATCTGGTCTGAATACGTAATGGATCCGGGTGACTGCAGTGACCATCTGATATGGATACAGACTGGATCTGGTGGCTACGTTGACCTCGGAATAAGAATGAAAGAGACTAGTATTAGCGTAGATGCCATTCTTTTAGTGATGTAGCAAGTACATCGGGTGTATGAGAAGTGTTCCCGGTTTTATGTTGACCTAAGTATGCAGCCTAAAAATCTTTTAACGGATTTGAATATTAGAAATGTCTTAGTGTGTTATGTGTAAGCCAGGTTAAAGAGTTGGGTCTTTAATCTAGATTTAAACTGAAAGAATGTGTTTGCCTCCTGAATAATGTTAGGTAGGTTATTCCAGAGTTGGGGCGCTAAATGGTCGTCAAGCTTATTTGTACAGCGCTTTTCACCATACAAATCATTGTAAAGCAACTTTACAGCAAATTAAGTTTTCTACAATATTTAGTGGTAGTTTACCAGTGGTGACTGTCAATTAATGTACACATGGCAGAAATGTACAGAAAAATCAAATAAAGACGTAATCAAACAGACGATGAAAACTATTAACAGCAATTATTATATGATACAATCAAACTTATAGCAAAATGGGTAGTTCTGTATGTTGTTTCAGGGTTGGAATCATCTGAGGTCCTCTGAGGGGTTGGGCATCATCTCTTCTCGGGTGTTCTATAATAAACAGCCAATATGCTAGTAATATGCATGCTAATAATCAACTAGTTAATAGTGATAATTGTTCCCTATACTAAAGTGTTACCATATATTATTTTTGTACAGTATAATCTATGAACACAGGTAGGGATGCGCCGATTCTCCCCAGAGCCTACCGATATACATATCGGGTATCGGCATGACGCTCCTAGACCTGCCATTTGTGTGTCGGAGCGCCTTTTCCCGGTATCGTCAGAGAGGGCCGAGCCCAAATACGAGAATTGGCGTATATTCGGTGTTACTTCTGAAGACATACAATAGCTTAAAGGGGTTCATCCACCCCAAAATGAAATTGTGTCTTGATCAAATACCCCCATGTGTTCCAAACCCGGGTGAAAAAAGCCTTCGTTCATGCATAGGACAACACAATTTTACGACTTGTTTGGATAGTTGAAGGGGAGGCTTGTGATGTCCATTGTACTGCAAATAAAGTACACTGTAAAGGTCGCAGGAAAAGTATGAAGGAGATCGTCAGAATAGATCACTGGCCATCGACGAAGTGGTTCAACCGTAACGTCATGTGAATGCGACGAGAATACTTTGGTACGCGAAGAAAACAAAAATACCGACTTTTATCAACAATTCGTCTCCTCTGTGTCATTCTTCCGCAACCGTAGCGCCATTTTAGAGAATACCTCTGAACGCACTGTTTCGTTCAAACAAGCATAAATACAGTAGAAACCATATCCCATTTAATGTGAGCTACTTATGAGTATTTTAAGTCCTTACCTTAAAGTTCACACAAAGTCTTTCTTCGCTGTGGCTGTCAGCCATTCTTAGCCTTAAGAGATGTTTCATGTTCCTTTCTCTGTTGGATGTGTGGTGTATAGATAAGCTCTGGGCATCTTTATTGTCAGTTAGATCTGTAGTTGTCGGGTTGCAAAGACTAAAGTCTCAAATCCAAAACGATATTGTTGATTTTACTAAAATTAAGAGTTCAGCACACTACCTAAAAACGGTCATTAGAACATCGCCCCCAACATACCTACGTCACTGTGTGGGAAGATTTGCATAACACCGCCGCAAATGTTCACGGAAAAAAAATTGTGTAAATTTTATTCTCGCTGTAGTATTGTTGCCGCCACCATGTCCTGAAGACGCCCATGTGCGCATTTCGTTGTGAAAGCGAAATTATTTTGTTTGGCCTTCCAAAAGAGGACGATTATCCGCTTCGTCATGCCTGGAGCTGATTATGAACCGGTCGCTGAGGAAATACATCAACTTAGTGCTGTGGATCGCCGGATCGGCTTTCACCATTTTCACCGCTTCTTCGCCGGGACTGCCGTTCTCGACCCCACCACCTCAGCTCACTCTGCTCACGATTAAGACGGGGCTTTCGCCTCACGACTAGGCCGCCCGCTGTGTTTTTCAGAGTGAAATCTAAACTACTTTGTTTGGTCTTCCAAAATAGGATGATATCCGCTTCGTCATGCCTTTAGCTGATCTGTGCTGGTCGCTGAGGACATACATCAACTTTGTGCTGTGGATCGCCGGCACATTTTAGGGAGGACTGTTTACTGATCCTGGGAGAGTAACGTTAGACTAAAATGCCGGCAGTTCTGACTCACGTAAGTACGTTTTCTTTTATCATTTGCCACTGGTGATTCAAACGCGAGTTTTGAGCAGTGTAGAGTAACGTTAGTGCTTATTTGTCATTTCTGATCACAAATGCAGAAATGGTTTTATGATTACGCGGCGCGATGCAATGCAACGCAAAAAAAGACAGTACAAGTCATTATAATAAGTAATTATGTCCCCACTGGATGCAACAAAAGCCTGTTTGTAAGGGTTTATATGTTTGTGTTTTGCGCATCTAGCCTCCGGACGCACGCCCTCAAGTATGTGAGGGGCGTAACATTTCCGTCACACGCTTGAGGTATTCGGCCAATCACAACGCACTGGATAGCTGGCCAATCACAGCACACCTCACTTTTTTAGAACAATGAGCTTTGTAAAAAATCGACGCATTTCAAAAAGGCGAGGCATAGAGGATAAGGCGATAATGTAACAGCTGTGGAAAATAATGGTTGTTTTTTTGCTGATAAAGACCGCCATATCTATCCACACATTTCATACCCAAAATACACCAAAATAATAGTGATATTTTAAGTGCAAGCATCATATGACCCCTTAGATGAAACCCTGGTCGCGTTCTGTTACAGCAGTCAGCTCGGTAAAGCTGTCTCCAAGATCATTGTGTTCCCATTATACTTTATTTGTAAATACATGTCTATGATTTTCCAAAAAGGACTTTATCTTCTTGCCGGAATTTAATGTTGTTTTGTTACTTGCTACTGGGTGTCTGTGAGAACAAAACACGGGAGTAGAAAAGACTAAATAGTTTTTAACTTGCACAGTAACTGAAATTTAAAACTTAAAAGAAAAGCTCAACTGTTGTACAGATATAATACACTACTCATCAAAGTCTTCCTTTGTGCTTTGCACTTTTTAGCAAAGCGCTGCGTGCTGGACTCTGTGTTGCTCAAGCCTATCATTCTGCCACACGGTAGCGCAATATTGTAGCGCCTTCGGCGCACTGTACATGTATTTGTCCTTCCCTCCTATCACTATGTTGTTGCCTATTACAGAATATGCGATGAATTTAAAAGAAATGTATTTAATGTTTTCTAGTCTATACCGGTTCTCTCTACGTCCATTATGACTGTTTTTTTACGGTCTTTTTATTAATAACCAAATAGCAGTTGTGATAACATTTTTATTACCTCTTTAGTGCCACACTTTTATTGTTCCCCACACAATCTGTTTTTTCCCTACCAGTTTTTCTTTTACTTGTCCCGAGCTTTCTCACCATTCTTGTGCCTGCTTTCTAGCCTCAACTTTTGCGGATCCGGCTGTCCCTCACCCTAGTTGTATGACTCATTTTTTAGTCTAGGTTCTGAAGATATATATTTTTTTGTGTTCTTGTCTTGTTTCTTTTTCTTTTCCCTTCACGTCGTCGGTCTTTCGTCGATTGTGCACGAATGCTTCTCCGTTTCCACCTCCTCACCCGAGTCTATAATTTCTCCCTTCGTTCAATGCCACACAAAACCACATAGGGCTCAGCTGTTTTGTTATCGGTATCGGCAATATGACCCTCGTCTCGAAAGCGGTTATCGGAGGTGAACACGGTGGCTCGAAAAAACAAGCATCCCTAAACACAGGTGCTTCATGCAAGTAAAAATAAAATCTTATTTTAAAGTTTCCAAACTTTATTTGTTACTTTATATCCTAATATATTGTACCAAAATGGCTTTTTTCATGTATATTGGTTGATGAAAGAGAAGTTAATCTCTGTGCCTTATTTTTTTTAAAGCTTGGTCAATACATACAGATTCTCATAGACCCCTGCTGTGAAAATCTGAGGTCCCAAATAGAGGTGAAGGACATTTCCTGAAACTAATGTTTTCTTAGCCGCAGATGCTACATTACTTCTCTCCCCTTTCATTTCATGTTGACCCAAGGTGAGGGGGTTTGGCCATTGTTATATTGTAGACATATATTACACACCTCCTGTGTTCAGTCACTCTCACTTACGCTCATTTGCTTCTGGTTGCACAATGTCCCCCACGGTTACCTAGTTTCCCTGGTAACCACTTATGGCATTTGAGGGTTATTTTTTGAGAACATCATATGGCGTGCTTAAAGAACTTGGCTTATTGTCCCGTTGGAGAATTCTTTCGCGCTGTTATGTCTGTAAATGGGTTTCACACCTGTCCGAAGGACACCAGCCTGCACAATTTTGTCTTCCCATCATCTCCCCCCCATGCATTTCCCTCATCCGCGCGTTAGTAGACGCCTGCCCACCCTAAATTGGGGTGTCGGATAGTCGGGGCGACAGACCAAAAGGTGACAAGAGGTCAGGGGGTTTCTCCAGGACCAGGTTTTGGGAAAACCATGATGTAAATAATACAATTAGTTGAATTGAGATGTCCTTACAAATGTTTTATCATTGCCTAAAATGAACTGTATTGTAAGCTTTAACTCGGTTACCTTAAAGAGAAGTCTTATGCCCTCTGATTAAAGAATGTATTTAAGTGTCAGAGTATCCCCAAAATGGTCTGTGCAAGTTTTCAGCTCAAAAGTACCTCGCACAGAATCATTTATTACATCAGTTTTGAAGTATGGCATTTTAGTGGAACAGACCCACGCTGTTGTCGTGCATGTCTCACACATTTTTTTTTTAAAAATGGCAAAAATGACGCTGCTGCTCCCCGCCCCCTGTATCCCGTACGGAGGTGCGTGCATTTTACAAATTCGACTCATCACTACCTTGTAAAAAACCCTGTTTGGTTTGATTTTTAGTTCTATCGCGGAAATCATGTGTGTTTATTGAGGATTGATACATAGATTCGTTTTCATTTAGCTTCTTTATTATTACGTTTTTCTGAGTGCCATCTGAAGCCCGATCCCGCCACTGCAAGCGGCCTTGTCACGGGCATGAGTACATAAACTGAGTGGAGGATGTTTCGTGGTTGTTCTGGTAATTTGTATATTGTGCATTTTAAACTTGGCAATTACACACCAGTTGTTGTGTTCAGGAAGGGTTTTCATTATGTGTTGCAGCGATGTGTGTCCCATCATAATAACATCTTAGGTACACTTACAATAAGGTTCATTAGTTAATATATTAACTAACAGGAACTAACCATGAGCAATACATTTTTTACTGTATTTACTAATCTACGCTAATGTTAGTTAAAATACAGAATACAGATGTTCATGTTAGTTCACAGTACATTAACTGATGTTAACAAGATTTTAATAATGTATTAGTAAATGTTGAAATTAACATTAACAAAGATTAAGAAACACTGTATTAGTGCAGTTCATTATTAGTTCATGTTAACTAATATGGTTAACCAAATTAAACCTTATTGCAAAGTGTTACACATCTTAATAAATCGGATGTCTCTGTACATTACTTTGCCTTATAGTGTCTAAAAATCGGGTATCATAATAAAAATATGAGGAGTGCACAAAGCTCAAAAGATAGCTAGCATACATGGACCGTAAACTAGAAATGCTTTCGGCAACATATATCTGCAGTATACAGATGTCTATGTACATACTTTTGGCTTTATAGTCTAAACTCGGGTATAATAATAACAATATGAGAGTGCAAAAGTGTCAAAGATAAAGCATCATGGACCTTAAACTAGAAATGCTTTCGGCAACATATATCTGCAGTATTCAGAGACTCAGATTTCTGGAACCTACTATGGTGCATTACCACTAAGCTTGGAGGAAATTTAATTCGGGGCTCATTGGAATGTTGCTGTTGATGATTCAGTTAGTGTGCAGGGCTTCAGTCTCATACACTTGCTGTATACATTTGTCATATACAGTATAGGCTGTTTACTGGCCTGTTAGTGGATTTAAATACCTAGCATTGGGGACAGGATAAAAAAGCCATGCACAAACAATGAGCAGGTTAATTCTTTCCTCCCTTGCTTTTCTCCATAGTGTGAATGAATATTTATGAGACGGCGAGTCTGGAATTCAGATTCTGCATGTTGCCATAATGTTATCCTTGAGCAGGCTGTGTGCTAATGAGCCTCCATGGACTTTTTTTTTCCCCCCCCCCCCCCCCCCAAAATGTCCCAAGCTGCCGTATGTTATGGAATTGCTTTTCAAATACTGGTTTCTTTTCTGGCTTGGCATAACTTGAAGTATAGTGTTGTGCAACATGAGAGTGGCTTTAAAATCCATTTGTCGGCAGTCATTTTAAATTAACATCCTATGGTTTCATCTGCATCTGGATGAATGACAGTTTTTGCAGCAACAACATGGACGTAATAGAAAGACAATGAGAGGAGAACAGTGGGAAACACCACTGAATCAGAACATCACTGCTGAATTGAATTGTTGTAGATCAGTTGACAGGAACCTTTTCATATTCTAATCACTGTTTTACTGAAGTGTCATGGGGGATACAGTGCTTGGTTTATTGAATATCCAGAAAACAGAAATTTATCGAATCTCTACAGAAAATCCAGCAAAATCCAGAATTACATATTGTAGAACCTCAGCTGAATTTGCCACATATCACAGGAAGTTTATTTTGAATTTGAATTTGAATTGTATTTAATGAATTGTAATTCAAAGAGGAGCATAAGTTAATTGGTAACACTTTACAATAAAGGGGATTTACTTAATTTTACTAGTTACAGAATAACACTGAAAATGCAGTCATACAGCGGTATTAATCTTTGTAATGTAATTTCACACATTTACGTTAATACATTATTACAATTCTTGTTAACCTTCGTATTAATGCACTGTGAACACATGAAAAATCTGTATTATTTAGTACAAACTGTTAGGTTGTAGTTAGAAATAACCCCCCCCCCCCCCCCCCCCCCCGCAGGTAACAAATGTATGCTCTTGGTTATGCCATGTATGTTTAAATACACATTAACTAATGTTTAACTAATGAACCTTATTGTAAAGTGTTAGACAGTACTTTAATTCAAATTTGTGAAGTTGATATCATATTTAAGAACATAATATAATATAAGAAATGTTTTCTGGAGCACCGATAAGCATATTAGAATGATTTCTGACGAAGGCGTGTTAAACAGGAGACTGATATATATAGAAATAAATAAACTTTTCATATTCATACATCGCGTTTAAAATATATTAAATAGAAAGCAGTTATTTTAAATTGTGGTGATATTTCTCAATATTAATGTTTTTACTGTATTTTTGATCAAATAAATGTCATCTACCCCAAATGTTTAATGGTTGTGTACAATGCTAGTGATAACTGTTTTTATAATTAATTCTGTTTCCATTCATGCAATAAGCAATAAGTTTAATGGACATTAAACGAATGACTCTCGTGGGTAGCACTTAGATTTTAACCCTGACAGTTGTGCCTCTATTCACACAGTGATGCCTATCAGGACGGCACAGATGAATAACCCAATATTATAATAACTGAGTCAATGAAACTAGCAAATAAAAAATCAGACACTTGGTTTCCGGCTTAGTGTACCCTCAATTTTTTTTTTCCATTCCATCCAAGAATTTTAATTTAGGTGCACCGCTGATTTAAACAGTAAGCAGATTGCTGCCGCCCTTCCAATATATTCCACTATTTCCATCTCAAACCCTTTCCAGTATCGGTGGTGTGAAGTGATAATTTCACAGGCATGTGAAGCTCCAGGCGTTTTACTAGAACTCCCGTCTGTCATTCATTACTGTCCTGAGACTCATCTCTCCACTGCTAGTGTGTGAATCACAGCCTGTGCCCATGCGCTCTAGCACAACGGTGGGCCCTGCGCCTGCCCTGCGAGAGCTAAGTGCGGCCACAGCGCTTGTACACACTTGTTCATTAAACTTCTGAGGCTCCTTCTATAAATCTCTCTGCTGCTGCATTTTATGATGAAGTGCAGTCCACAGCCCTAGTTGTTTGTCTCTGACTGCATTTTATGACTGGAGAATCATGAACTCTATTGCCCGTATCTTACACAGCTTTTCATTAAGCGTCATCTCTGGTGAAATTCACTGCCTGTGTGAAGAACGATGTCTATGAGTGGCCGTTCCTCCTCCTGTTTATTGTACTGTGGCGTAAAATTAATAATAAAAAAATACAACTTCTGTCAAGACTTTCTCTCTTCCATAGAACACAAATGGAGAAATAGGACCGGTTGCATAAACCGCTTAGACTAGTCTTAAAAAGATAGTCATCTAATTTTTTTCTTTAAGACTAGTCATAATTTATTAAAGTCAGTTATAAAAAGGGAGAACGGTTTAATTTGAATCCAAAAAGTAAGTCTGATTACCTCTTGGCTAGCTACTAGTTGGTAGTTCTTAAGACGCAGTCTTAACGTAGCGGCTTATGCAACTGGTCCTATTGAAAGATTCAACCCGAAACTTAAGGGAGCCCCAGAATGAACTTTTGAGTTACAAAGCTGTCCCAGGAAGCCGAGTTACTTAAAAGACCATATGTACCATTATTTTTTACCCCTAATAGGTACATATTAGTACCTTAAGGTCGTATTACGATATTACAACAAGGTTACAAGATTTTTAAAACCCCTTTTTTTCTGTGTTTATACTTTATAGTTTTTTAGCTTCAAAAAGGTTGCAAAAACACCCAAAAAGTGTCCATATGTTTGGAACAGGTGGTTTGGTTGCATTACCATTGCATCTGTGCATATTTCTCTCCTGATTCAGACCACATTATTTTTTCACTGGAGAAGCAATATTATGGACAGAGGTTTTAATGATGAATTTATTACAAACACACTATTTTTTACTTGGCATTAATTGCTTCGATTAGCGTTCGTGGGGTTACTTTGGGGATTGTGTGATATTTTATCAGCTGTTTAAACAATCATTCTGACGGCACCCATTCACTGCGCAGGATCCATTGGTGAGCAGGTGATGTAATGCTAAATTTCTCAAAATCTGATCTGTTGAAGAAACATGACTTCATGTCATAAAGACATATGGGCAACTTTTATGATACATTTAGGGTGCTTTTCATTGTAATTGCATAGAAAAGAGGAACTAGCATCTCCAAAATTACTCTTTTTGTGTTCTGCGGGAGAAAGTAAGTGATGCAAGTTTGCAGCGACATGAGTAAATTATGATAGATAGCGTGAACCATTCTTTCACTGACAGTAACCTGCGTCATTTTATCTCATGAATTGTGTGGATCAAGAAGAGATGGCTGAATAAGACACTGATGATGGTTTGTGTTTGAACACGGTATTACTTGCCTCATCACCATTATGGCTTATAGAGGTGGGCACAATTGAAACACAGCTGGAGCACTAGATTTTCCGACTGCTGTCTCAATCAGTGTGGTTATGAAACGCTCCCACCGTGACATAGATCAGTGGACCTGTGTTTCCTCTGCGTCGAAAGCAAAGACTGTCACTGTTACACCGAGTCCTGTCTTTGTGATGATAATTCTCCAGCATCAAGCCGCCTGATTAAAATTGCCTGGAAAACTCTGCAAGAGGCGATTATAATTAGAAGCCCTGTGCATGTTTGCTGGTGGTGGCTGCAGCTTGAGAATAACATTGTTCTCAGATGCCTCCCACTGCCTGTGGGGTGTGAATAAAGATTTGCACTTTCAAGTTCACTGGTTGTTGATGTTGTTGTGCGCTCTCTGAGGTAAACTAGAATTAACTTATTTATACAAGTTCCCCTATAAGCCTGCCATGAAGCCTATCCTCTAGAGATGCCCCCAGGAATCTAAATGTCAAACCCATAAAGGTCAAACCCACAGAGGATTTGATTGACATGTAGTTAGTGATCCGATCTAATAAGGTTTGTGAATAAAGATCTGCGATATGGTGCTTTCTCTTAAGTAAATTCTTCCACATGGGGATATGGGTATTTGGCAATGAAGATTATTGTTGTGTGGCTCTGCATATTGTTCTTTTTTATTACTAAAGGATTTTGCTGTTTGTGCTTACTGCCAGCGTGACTAAATCAACTGAATTTAAGTTACTGCGAACACAGATGTATTTATCTTGATCCGTAATTCAACCAAGCAAGTTGAAAAAGATTATTGCTCACATTGATCACTGCATTGCATAGGCTTAAAAAAGAGACCATGTGTGTCTTGCATTTAAAACGTGAAATTGATGTTTTTCTCATAGGAATACTAGGAAGAACAATCTTGAAATGTACGTTCAACCTTCCAGTCAGATTGTACTGCAGAGGGGTCAAAGAAACATAAAATAGCTGATTGTGTAACTATACGTCTGTTAAAAGGATACATTCTCTGCCTTTCACAGCTGCAGTGTCACACTTTATCTGTTCTTAAAGGATAAAATCCCAACTCTAAGTCTGTCAAAGGACTTTGGGTTAAACTGTTCTCTCTAGGGGAGATGAAAGTGAAAATGCGGTGCGGTGGCTGGAACAGATGGAAGCCTCCCAAAAGGCTTGGGGAAACTGTGATGCCCAAAGTTAGATAAACCTTCAGCATCACACTGAAAGATGCGTGAGACACCTGCAGCGAACAGCAGAAATCAAAGTGTAAGTCTATATCTTGTAGCATTGAACAACCCATTTCCCACACACTCTCAGACAATAATGGAGGCACAGCTCAATCATCCTTCTTCTACAATAGGAAGTCTGTGTTCTCATCTCTTCATTTTTTACCAGACTGGGATTTAATCCTGGTTTTGTAAAGTCTCAGCAACAGTGATTTTAGGCCTGTGAATGGATGAGTCCCTGGCTGAATAACTGCATTATACCATGACTTCTGTTTTCAGGCTTGGTTAATGCGATTGTGATTGAATCTCTTCTCTCAATTCTCGGAAGCTTTGTCTAACTACGTTGAGCCGCAGGTTTAGACTGTAGGTGGGAGAAAACCTTTGCCTGCCTCTGTTGTGCTCTGTAATTTTGGGAGGGTTGTTTACCCTTTCGGCTTATTCTAGAGAACTGTTTAACCCTCTTTCATTTGGCACTTGGAGAACAAGAAGCAGCAGAGACTGTGGATGATGATCTGGATTTTATCTCAAAGTATTTGTGAATTAAATTTAATATATTTCATATAAAATGTATTTTAAATAGTCTATATGGAAGGCATGAAAGGGCAAAATAACTTAACTTGAGTAACTCCCCAGTGTGTCAAATTTAATATTTTATTTATTTAAAAATAACATTCTGTTTAGTTTAGTAGCTATGCAGCACTGGAATATTAAAAATAATATATTTAACACATTTATTAAAATAACTTTTATAATATATCTAAAATATAATTTTACCTAGCATTGAATGGTAAAATCCAGCTTTCAAAAATAAAAAAAGGATGGTTGTAAAGTTTAAAATTTAGACTGGATCAATAATTACTGTTATGGTAACACTCAAATGGAAAAAAAGTGATAAATAGCAATTTAATATATTGGATAATATAATGGAAATGAACAGATGCTTGTATGTTGTATAATTATCTGGCACAGTATCTGTGTATCTTAATCAGCCAGCCTTGTCAACAAATACAGTGGGTGTGACTTTTACTTTTTTTTTTGTAAATATGTTAGTATAGCTGTAAGCTTTTATCTATTTTAAGGGCAAAAACACACGGAGACATTGTCTGTTCAGACATGACAAAAGTAATCGTATCTAGCAACAGCAGTCAATATGTTTCTTAGCAACAGCATTTTGTGATATGCAAAATTGCGTTTAAAGAGGCTGGGACAAATCAGTCAAATTACTTGTCCCACTATAATATGCCATTTTATTATGGGGTTCCTTTGCCGATGGCTGATTAAAATGATCGGCATTGGTTATTAAGCTTGATATGAGGGTTTCTTTATACCCAGTTTTCCTTTGAACTATGAAATATTGCGTTAATGGCAGTACTATCCATTTGTCTGTATTTGTCACGCTTGTTACATTTAATGCCTGCTCCACAAAACACAAAAAATGTTATGTGTCAGCGCTTTCATTTTTTTTTTTTTCATAATGGGTAGCTCAATTATTCTATGTGGAAAATCTCTCATTATTGTGAGAGTTTCTCTCAAAAAGCTTACTCCACAGACCCTGATGGTATTTTCATCTTGTATGTGCCATTGTTTAACTTGTGGAAAACCTGTCTTTGCACATCACATGTAATGCTCTTCTCGACTATCTAGGTCTCGGTTGATGCGCAAAGTGTTCTCGGGGCTTTGTTGGTCAGATGTCATCATTGTGATTTCTAGTAACTTCACTTATCAGCCACAGTCACACTTTCAGAAGTGCCTAGAGCATATTTTACAGAAGGGTGACAGACCATTTGTACATTTGTGGTTGGGTATATGTGTCGTTGGAACCATAATAGAGAAGAATGAATATTTCATGACACCGAGGTTTAAACCCCATATCCTTATGCACTCATGCAGTCTGGGCAACAAATCATTAGATTCGCATGGTGTTGTCCTGAAAATTCAAACACATTTATACCTCATTAAAGGCCTGTCACGGTTATATAGTTTGATTTGTATAGATATCTTTAGGTCATTTGTTTTTCGGCTTGATTTACTTCTAACGTCATCATTGCTGTTATTTGGATAAAGTATTTTGCAGGATTGAAAAGTTATTTGCTTTGCCAGTTATGTTGAGAAGTTTATTTTGGCATGGACAGTAAGCCCTGCCTCCATGCTTGCTGATGCGTGTTAAGGCCCTCGTTGGCACTAAAACGCAGTGCAGAGCCGCTGACCTGGCATACCGTTAGCATAAATCATTCGGAGTCTTCCCAGCCGCCATCGACACCACCTGGAGTCTCCTTGTTCAGGCAGGTGGGCATGACAAAAAAATGGTTTATTTGTCACCACAGTTTTTATGCAACTTTTTAATGCAATGTCACAAAAAATTTGATTAGGAAACAGGGTTAAAGGGTATCAGGGTTATTAGTTTACTAAAACTAAAACTAAAACTAAAATAAACTATTGAAAAATGTTTGTTAATTGGAAAAAAAGTTTAAAAACATTACTTATTTTAATTTAGTTCAACTTGATGTAAAATGCCTATAACTATATAGATACTATATATACACAATATATACACTATAATTTTTAGTATTAAAAATGACAAAAGCACAAAAAAGACTTTAACTAAAACTAAAATTAAAATGGAAAATATAAAATAAAAACTGATTCAAAATATAAATAAAAAGTAGTAAATATTATTATAGGTGATATACTAAATTAATTTAATTATAGTATTAATTTATATAATATAGACCTTATAAAATTGTAATTTATTAAATATCAATAATTATTTTAGTATGTTATTGTTGGTGTTATTGTTGATAGGCAATATATTGCTCATATTAAATACTACTTTTTAAAAAATGATAGCACTAAAGATTATTTTAAATGCTACAATTGAATTTAGGCAACACTAAATGGATAGTCATCTAGGGATTTGCGTAAGATTACATTTAACAGTGTTAATATTATTATTATTAGTGATTTTAAATATTAATTTTAAGGGAGTATTAGATGAATAAATATTAAATAATCAGGATAGAGTTGAGGTAACCGATATATCGTGATCCAATAATGAACATTTTGTCATCATTTACTCGCACTCATGTCATTCCAAACCTTTATGTTACCAATAAAGATAACATAACATTAACGTAGTTGTTGTTGTTTCTTTCAAGTTGTTGTTTTTACTTAGAAACCAAACAAATGTATAATCATAGTTAAATAACTGCGTCACATTTGGCGTTTACACTATTTGTGACCCTGGACCACAAAACCAGTATAAGAGTAATTTATTCACATTAGCGGATAATCATCACTCTGAATACGCAGATAAAAAAGCATATTCCATGGATGTATGGTTTGTTATGTAGACAATATTTTGCGAGAATACTACTATTAAAATCTGAACTGGAGGGTGCAAAAAAATATAATATTGAGAAAATCATCTTTAAATTTGTCCAAATGTAGTTCTTAGCAATGCAAATTACTAATCAAAAATTATGTTTTTTGATATATTTACTGTAGGAAATTTGCAAAGTATCTTCATGGAATATGATCTTTACTTTATATCTTAATGATTTTTGGCATAAAATAAAAAAATCAATCATTTTGACCCATACACTGTATTTTTGGCTATTGCTATCAATATACCCCAGCGGATCTTAAGACTGGTTTGTTGTGTCCAGGGCAACATTTATCCACGCGATCTCAATAAACAATTACACATATGACCCACACATGACTCAGAACAACACAATTAAAATAATGATAACCCCACTAGGAATCCGGGACCGAATCCACATGTAAAAGCCATTAATGTTATAGATCGGTTGTAAGTCTTAACCAACTCCAGAGATCTCGTGCTGATGCATTGTTCTCTTCTTTTATAATGACTCCGATCAATGACACTCTATAAGCATCACATTCTTAAGGGGCCAACCCAACACTGTAGACTTTCTTTTTTCTGCAGTACACCAAGGTCCGATTTATACTAACAGGGCAAATTAGCGTTAGGAAGAGCATTGACATAAAGTGCAGATGGCAGGAAAACTTCTGCGGAGTGATTTACTGACAATGAACACATTAAAGGGGTATATGATGCTTTTTTTTAAAGATCGTTATTTTGTGTATTTGGTGTAGCAGAATATGTTGATATGCTTTAATGTTTAAAAAACACATTATTTTTTCAAATACTGTAAATTATTGTAGGTCGTCTATGCCCCGCCTCTCTCAAAACGCTTAGTTTTCTACAAAGTCCCACCTTCCGACAAGCGCAGCCTGCTCTGATTGGCCAGCTGACCAAGTGCATTGTGATTGGCCAAACACCGCAAGCACACGTCGGAAATTTAACACCCCTTACCATAATCGCAAGCATCAGCTTTCAAAATAAATGTAAAGACAAAGCCCAAAAGGGGAACAGAGTCGCGTGACAGACAGCACGTAGAAGTGGTATGTGTTTGCCAGTACACAAGCTGATGATGTGACCCTGTCTCTTCTCTCACACACCACACACACACAAATGCTGCGCAAACTCGCAGGCAACAGTCAATAGCAGTAATACTTAAACTAATAACAAAACAGTAAGTGATTCAGAAGCGCCAGATTCTCATAGAAAAGTCATAGCAAATGACCTCCTCTCCTAGGTTCACGAAAAGGTCATCCATAAAAAGGCCCCCCATTGCGTCTAGTTGTAAGTAATCTAAAAAAGATCTCTAAAGTATTTACTTTCGGTGAAGCCAAATAAAGTGCTTGTGCACTTTCGGACTAGAACACACACAAGCGTCTCCCGACATGATGCTTCAACACTAAACCTGCGGACTGAAAACATGCCTTCTTTCTTGCGTGCACCATTTGGCAGTCAATTTTAGGCAAATTATTTCTCCATAGTAGTGAGGTAGACTTATGTTGTGGGGGCGTGTGTAGAAACGGAGCTTGTTTTAGGGGGGCGTGCAGTCACGTACCTGGGATAAAGAATATCTATTTGGGTTTGTGACTTTAGTCTTTGCAAACTTCAGGGATCTTATCTATGCACAATCAGCTTGTAACACTCCAAAGAGAAAGGAAAACTTGAAATCGCATCATATGACCCCTTTAAAGAACACAGAGGCAGCCAGATCATTTCCATAATGACCAGCACAATCTACCAAGTGCAGCACAAATTAGCGTCTGCTTTAAGACATGCATTTTAGGAGCATTAAATAATGGTGCAAATACCAGTAATTTGCAGAGCGCAAATGTTAATAAATTGCATTGCGTGATTCATTTTAATATTCTCCTCTTATAAATTTTGTGTTTGAAAGGAAAAACTCCTACAAATGCATTTTCAATAAGGTTAGGCACAAAAATAACTGTGTCCAGGCTTGTTCAGCGCTAATTCTTCACTGCACGTCTTTAGTCAATCCTGATGGTACTATTTTAATGCCAAAAGACTGTTTGCACTGGCCCAAAATATGATATTTTAAGAACTCTATTTTTGTTCATTTTATGATAGTCGGTGTGGTCCAAAACATCAAACCTTCCTCTGTGGAATACAAAAGAAGAGAAGTCGTACAGATTTGGAACAACATGAAGTTGAGTAAATTCTGAAATATGATTTCTGGGTTAACTATCCCTTTAAGCCCTATCAAACCTGCAATATTTTCATTTCCAGCCCTTAAATTTAACTACTAGGCTACACAACTCCACACTTCACCCCTTCTCCTTTACTCACTTAATTTGTTTTCTTGGAATGATGGAGCACTACAGACTGTCAGTGCTCCCAGTCTTCTTTATTACTCCTTCTGTTATGGTCTTTTATACACAAGTCATCCTAAGTCTGCATTGGCAATGCGGCATAATTTATGAGATACCTTACAGAGGCCAGGACTGCAGTCCAATTTTACTCCCTTGCCAATGCTGCCTTTCCATTTAGATATTCAATTGCGATCAGTAGTGAAGGCCGGGGTTGGTTAAAATGCTGACCATGACGATCTTTCTGCAAATCAGTGCATAATATCTGTGCCAATGGACAATGACTGAGCAAGCAAAAGACTAGCTGTTTACTCGTTTTTTACAATGCCCAGGATTTGAGTCTTGGCTGCTACACAAGAGAGTTGCTTTATTGTGGGTTTTTGCCATCCTGACAATATCTAGATAGGACGGTGATCAAGAATATAAGAGGAAATCGCAAAAAAAGACATTTGTGGTTGAGAGATTGCAAACCTCTAAACTGAGACTCCACAGTGGCTGCTGGGAGCGTTTGACAGAATCTATGGTTTATATGTACAATAATAATGCTTAAAGTTCAGCACTAAAGTGGATTCAGGGCCATAGTCTTTAACACCTTCACAGTGTATTTCTTTCAATACAACACCCTTGTGTGACATTATGCCTCTACGGTGTAAAACAAACCTTGAGTGTTTGGGGAAGTGGCTAAAATGTCACCAGATCAATGAGTGTTGGCTCCTCTAATGTCCAATACCATTATGAGCTTTCAGAACTTAACTTGCCTTGAGCTTTTGCCTACACGAACTGCATCTTGTTTTTCTTGTTTCTTTGAGCTCATTCCAGACATGTTCATCCCCCAGGTCCCTCAGGAGATTTGCACCTCTGGATGTTGTACTTAAAGCTGGGGCAAAGTTCACTAGAGTTTCTCAAACAGAACTTCGTCAAATATACATGCTTAAGATCCTCAGTAAAGTGCTGATGTGCTCTTATCTGTCTTCTCTCCTTCAATCTCCTCTTCCTCTCTCTTTTTTCTCTCTCGCTCACTGCAGGTATATGAACGTGGAACTAATGTTGAGCAGTTTGTGACCCGCTTCCTGTTGAAGGAATCAGCCAATCAGATCCAGTCTCTGCTGAACTCTGTAGAGAGTGCTGTGGATGCCATTGATGAGCAGCATTCATCAGTGGGGTGAGAAATCGAGCTTGTCCCATTCATCAACATATATGTCCATTAGGACATGAATGTATCCATAAGTTAAGGAGACTTTCAATTTAGCAAATGCTTTATGATTACATTACAGTAATTGCAGGATTCAAATGGCTTGCGGACATTAATAATAAGAGAGCAGATTTGGGATCTCACCCGGGTATGGGATTAAAAATGGATGAAAATTTTGCTGCCATCATACATTTAAAAATGATTTGTTTAAGTTAAATAAAAAAATACTATTTCTAATTAAATTAAATACTGTTTAGTTGGTTTCAGTTAAACATTTTAATCATCTGTATTCCTTGTCCTTGTTCTCCCTGTTATGACCTAGATCCTACCCCAGTAAGACCAGCCCACGTGTCCCAGATAGGCGCTATGAAAACGATACCCCAAATGCCATAGAGTAATCCCTCGGCCCAACAACAAGTCTCTCCCACACAGGGCTGTCAAGGTGACTGAGGTGATGCCCCCGCCTAGTAACTCAGACAAAAACAAAAACACTCCTATTTTGGCATAATATTAACCGTGTACCTACCGTAATTATAATTCAAATCCATTAACATGTTTATTGACACTCACTTCCACGACGTGGTGCTGTGATACAAAATTATCACAATTCAACCTACATTAGGGGTGTTGTCCTTTAAGGAGAAACCCTGTAATTAGTAGCTTATTGCTACCTTGCCTATAACAGGTGCTTCGGCGTGTCTAAAAGACCTGCTGTCTATCATTTGAATACTCCATTTTAACATGAATTTTCTAAAAATTATGTAAGGATAATCAAGTAAATCTCACAGTTGGCTGATCCAGTTCTCGGAAATTGCTTTCACCTTGAAATATAACCTTACTATATAACCTTAATATAACAATATAAAGGTTTTTCTTACATTTACTTTAAAAATCCAGGACAGATTTCTTAGCAACAACACATGTGTCCCACAATCAAGTGGACAGTTTTACAATTATAATAAAAGGCTCTAAAGTACTGTGTCAGGCAGATGACAGAAGGCATGTAGAATGTTGTGTTTTTGATCATGTTGATAATTTTGAGGCCTTAAAATGTGTGTATCAAATATGATAGAGTAGACTTTATAGGGTTAAGTATGTACTTATGCAGTAGATGCATTACTAGAATTCAAGTCTGAAGTAATGTAAATCTGGAATTACTCCGGCCACACAAAACTTGCAAAGTGACTTCTACCTACTGAATGTCTCCAAGCATCAGCATAAATGCACCATGCCTCTGTTTATGTAAGCAGAACCAGCTGTGATGAGACTTTTTGAACAAGGTTGTGGTGAAACGGTTGGTTCTTACCTCATACGCCTGAGAGTTCTTTTCCAAGAAACCTCTAATTTGTTTTGTCATTTACATTACATTACAAGATCTGTTCCAAACCCTAGTGAACTGTATTGCTGTCTGCTACCGACAGCTGCCTTCTACAGCAGAATAAATAAAATAAAAAAGTTTAAGAACTTTATTATAAAGTGTAAAAGTTTGTGGTCGATATGTTTTTTAATTGAAGTCTTTCATGGTAAACAAGGCTGCATTTATTTATGCATTAATTATTTTTTAGTGTCACATGATCTTTCAGAAATCATTCTAATATACGGATTTAGTGCTCGACAAACATTTCAATGTTCAATTTTGCAGACTTTAAGTATACCCGTTTTAAATTTTTTTATACTTTTTATATTTTGTAATACCAGTAGTATTTTTTACTAGGGTTCATTTTGTACCTCACCTGTGATACCTTAAAATGCCTAAAAATACTTTACTGCCAGAGTATCAATGAGTGATTCACAAGGGAATGGGGACATAGTGGAAATCTCAGGGAACTCTCCATTGAGACTAGATAGCTGTTCCTCAGCCAGGGTCTGTGAGAGGAAAAGACTGACTTTTAGTAATATTACCTCCATTAGAACAATTGGCACATAGATAAGAGGCGCCACACTTTCAATACTATTTTCCTGCAGTTTTTTTAGGTTTACTTGAGGACTTATTTAATGGTCTATTTGGCGCATTGCTTTATTGCTTCTGTTCATCATGGGGTTTGTTTTTCCAAACATTGCATAAATCTATTTGGTAAGGATCTCTTTTGTGGTGCACACTTGGTGGCCAACTGCATTATCACGCAAAACATCTGCATTTACCATTCTGTGTGCCGTCTAATAGCCAAAGGCAAAGTTAAAGTCTGTCAAAGATGTGGTTTCACAGGCTTTCCCGTGGGCATTCTGTATCAACAAACTCCACATTTCCATTACTGATGAGATTTGGGCCTGAGCTCCAGTGAGTTGGTTATGAAACCGCTCTGAAGAGACACTAAAACAACACAACGCCATTCATGTGCCAAATCAGCACATACCACACGCTCTCGACAGTCTCGTATGCATGATGCTACTGAAGAAATGTGTGAGTTTTTAATGAGGAGAGGGTGGAAAAAAGGTCTTCCTCAAAGCGTTCCTGAGTTTTAGTTTGAAAAAGGAGTTAGGGTGCGCCTGGAGATACGATAGCAAATTAATTCTAGTGTTTTTCTTTTTTTCTGTATCACAGAGAAAGGCAATATAGGATTATTTTTGAAATGCCCATCTCACTTTCCTCTCAGTGCTAATAGAATAGTCATGCAGTCAATTTCTCCAAATCAGCCAAGCAATACAGACATTTCTGTTGCTGTGGATTTATCATTCGAACAGATCCAGAGCTTATTTGGAGTCTGATCTTAGTGTGTCTGCATTTCAGTAGGTGTGTTAGATGCCATTTGACATTTCAGGACAAAAAGCTGTAAAGGGAAGCTTATATTGACATGCACACTCCTTATTGATGGTAATTAATATAGATTTCAATTGTCCTCTCACTTACTTTTATTGTAAAGTCGGCCTGTCCAATATGCCGATATTGTTCAAGTAACACCGCAGCGCTGAATTGAAGAGGTGTGTTTTATGGGTTACGTTCAAACACTGGCACTAGTTTTAAATTTCCCCTACACACTGATAAAGCTGACTCGGCTCACAATAAAAGCGCCATTCTAGCTGTCAGTTCCGGCAGGGAGAGGCGTGATTGGAGCATGCTGTCCAAGCTGTAGTTTATGAGCACCGGGATGAGAATATTGATCAATACTTCTGCGAGACTTGCTTTGCACATGGCACTTTTTCTCCCATCAGTCAATCACAGGCTTTTCTCAAATTGCTTTCCTTCTCTCAGTCTGCTCTCCACCTTGTTTCTGCTCATGTTGCACAAACACACACACAGTCACAGTGCTATAGGTTTGAGTCCTACAATTCAATGATTATATATGGTGATTCTTTCTGATACTAGATTACCAATATTGGATATTTAATTGTGCGTGCACATTTCCCCTAATTTCGATTACATTTGTAATGCTGAATTCACTTGTAGCATTTAAAATGGTTTGCTTTTCTTTTTTATGTATTATTTTTAATTCATTTAGACAAAAAAGTTTAATAACATTTCAATATCTGCCTTTTATTTGTTTGCGGCAATAACATTATCAGTAGATAAAATAATTATTTATAATAAAAAAACTTACCAATAATTATCTCTAAATTGATATCATGTAAGACATGTAATAACATGACGTTTGTAGGATGAAACAGTAGCACTAATAGAAACAATTTTATTTTGGACAATCTAGGTATATTGTCAATAAGGATAAAAAAAAGTTAACTAATAGATATTACCATACTACCCCCGCTGATTGATTACATTAAAGGGGTCATATGACGCGATTTCAAGTTTTCCTTTCTCTTTGGAGTGTTACAAGCTGTTCGTGCATAGATAAGATCCCTAAAATTGGAAAGACTAAAGTCTCAAACCCAAAGAGATATTCTTTATAAAAGTTAAGACTCGTCCACGCCCTCCTAAAACGCCTCGTTCAAACTCGCTCCCACATGTCTACGTCATGATGTGGGAAGATTTGCATAACGCCGCCCAAATGTTCACGCAAAGAAAGAAGGCGTAACTTTGATTCTCGCTGTAGTATTGTTTCCGCCGCCGCCATGTCGTGAAGATGCATGTCGTTGTGAAAGCGAAACTACTTTGTTTGGTCTTCCAAAAGAGGACACATCTAGAAATCAGTGGTTAAGTTGTATTTACAACACTGTTCCAGAACAGTTCAAACCAAATATTCAGATGTGTGCAATGCATTTTACAGAGGACAAGGACTGATTCCTGGGAGAGTAGCCTCTCTCACACATGCTTGAGGCATTCGGCCAATCACAACACATTAGATAGCTGGCCAATCAGAGCACACCTCGCTTTTCAGAGCTTTGTAAAAATCGACACGTTTCAGAAAGGCAGGGCATAGAGGAGAAACAATAATGTACAGTATGTGGAAAATAATGTGTTTTTTGAACCTTTACACCAAATACACAAAATTATGTTTTTTTTTAGCAACGTCATATGATAAATATGCAAATGATACATTATCTAATTAAATATGCATTAATTTGCATACATTTTCATAACAGAAATCTGAACACTGGATTTAGCTGGAAAAATAGCCACTGTCAACAGCTACGGAAAAAAATGTTTTTTTTCCCACAGTTTTTTGGGATAAAATGCTGTATAAAATCAGACAAATTATAAATGAATCCTTCTGTAAAAACCTTTAGAATATGGATAGATAGATATAAGTGGAGATTTCTGACTCCTTTAAAGATATTCCTTGTAATTGAAATGGATAAAGTGTGATAAAAACAACACTTAAAAGTGTATTTTGAATATTTTCTTTGCACTAGTTTGAAACGGCACTTTATGAAAAGCCATTGACCAATGAATGAAAAACCCTGTTGTGCCTGTAGTGTCTCACCTTAAGTTTGCCCTTTTTGCTTTGCTTGCTGAGATTTTTCTTCAGAGAGTCTCATAACGTTTAAAACTAAGCAATACTTTTTTCAATTTTACCATAGATACCATATTGGCATGTCATTCATTTGACAGGACTAAATCTGGAAGGAGCAGGTGGTCAGGGAAAGGTTTGGGTTCGGCCCAGCTTGGTCCTGACTGGAGTCTGAACTGATGCTCTTTCCAAGTCAGTATGTCGTGGCTAAAGTGCCCAAGCTAATTAGCATGACAGTCTCATAAGCAGGAAGACCATGTGGTAAGACTCCCAGATTATCTTCATCCATTCCAGACTTCTACACTCTTAAAAATAAAGGTGCTTCACGATGCCATAGAAGAACCTTTTTGTCTAAATGGTTCCATAAAGAACCTTTAACATCTGAAGAACCTTTCTGTTTCACAAAAGCTTCTTTGGGGCGAAAAAAGGTTCTTCAGATTACAAAAAGGTAAGAAAGAGATGGTTCTTTAAAGAACCTTTGACTGAATGGTTCTTTGTGGAACCAAAAATGGTTCTTCTATGGCATCGCTGTGAAGAACCTTTTGAAGCACCTTTATTTTTAAGAGTGCACTGTATGATTGAAGAAACGTCTTTTGCTCTACTGCTGCTCATATGCAGAATAATGGAGACGTGTCATTTGAACATTGTAATCCTGTATGGTTCTGGCCTTACAGAATTGCAAACTTAGCATTTTCTGTGCTGATTTTATGTACATGTTCTATCTGATGTATGTTTCACAGAATGCTGTGCTACAGTATTCCCTAATATTACTTATTTTTTAGAAAACCTCAAACTGGTCTCAGTTCAATGTTTATATACTGATTTAGTGACCATCTCGTTATGCCTTTAAAAGGTTTCAGACCCTGTTCACTTTGTCCCACTATTGCTATGGTAACAGTTAATGTGTTCCAAAGTGTCTCCCCTCCCCGTTATGCTGGTCTCATCAACACAAGGGAGGTGTTAGAGTCTAATTGGTTTGGCACCTCAAGTGGGGCTGATTTCAAAGGCAGGAAAACCTTTTCCCTCATTAATAGGATCTGTCATTGCATAAAAGAAAGAAAGGAAGGGTGGAAATCATGTTAATCACTCTCCATTTTAGTTTTTCTGTGAAAAACAATACTGTACTTATCATTCGCAGTGGCGGTACCGTGGCATCAGATGGTAATACGTGGTAGTACTTTTCAGTACTTTTTTTATATGTGACATCTGCCCTAACGAACACCTTTTGATGTGTAAAGACTCAAAACAGTTTACAAAGAAGTGTAAACGTCCATTATAATCTTTGTAATAACTTGAGCTCAGTAATAGTGTCTGAACGTTTGATTCGCTCTGTCGCATTGCTATGACAGCCACTCTGAGATGAGGTTTCAGGTGCCTGGAAGAGTAAAACATTGCTGGAACTGTCTGCAAATTATGCATTGTGCCTCTCTGTCTCTGTCAGGAGCTGTGGAGGTGAGAAAAGAAGGACTTGAGACACAGATCAACCGACTGGCTGAGCTGATTGGACGTCTGGAGAATAAGGTAAGAGGTTCGTCTTATAATACTGAGAGGTTAAGTGCTTCCTCCTGGGAAGCGTCTTATAATAGCAAGAAGTCTAAATCCACAGACCTGTGCAGATGCAATCCAGTGTATGAAGATAGATATATAGAAAGATATAGCTTAGTTTCTGGTTTTATGGCAACTGATAACATAATAATGCATAGATTTCAAAGGTGTTTTGTATTTGTTTCAAATAAAAATTAAATATCACATAAGTAACACAAAAGAGTATATGTTTCAGAGGGTGGCAGGTGTTGGCAGTGAGGGCTGTTATACTGGTCTGTAAATTGGCCTTGCTTGTTACTGCATTGTTGTAGTTATTTTTTTTTAATGCATAAACCTGATAAGACTTTGATGCAACTTGATTTGATTAAATAGTATGTCATTATAAACAAATATTATAGTAGTGGATGTTTGATGGCCTTCGTATCTTGGGTGGACCAGGGACAACAAAACGTCATTACGGGTAATGTGAAAAAAAAAGGTGAATAAATAAGCTTTCCATTGATGTATAGTTTGTTAGGATCTGACCATTTTTGGCCGAGATAAAACTATTTGAAAATCTGGAATCTGAGGGTGCAAAAAAAAAAAAATCTAAATATTGAGAAAATTGCTTTTAAAGTTGTCCAAATGAAGTTCTTAGCAAGGCATATTACTAATCAAAAGTTAAGTTTTAATATATTTACGTTACGAAATTTACAAAATATCTTCATGGAAAACAATCTTTACTTGATATGCTAATGATTTTTGGCATAAAAGAAAAATCTATAATTTTACCCCATACAGGTTATTGGTGGATATTGTACAAAATTTTACCAGTGTAATTATGATGATGTCACATATACTACATTCAAAATTTTAAGGTACGTTTTCTTTGAACGCCGCCCAAAGTTCCGCAAAGGAAGAAGGCGTAATTTGATTCGCTGTAGTATTGTTTCGGCCGCCACAATGTCATGAAGGCGCTGTGTGTTTCGTTATGAAAGCAAAATCCCTCGTTTGCATTTCAAAAAGAGGCCACGACTAGGAAACAGTGGTTAAGTTGATTTACAACACTGTTCAAGAACAGTTCAACCCAATATTCAGATGGTGTCCAAAGCATTTTATGGAGGACTGTTTCCTGATCATGGTAGAGTAGACTACAATGCCGGCTGTTCTGCCTCACAAACTGTAAGTACGTTTTTTATATTTAAAGAAATTGCCTCTGATGATTCAAACGAGAGTTTTTTGGGCAGTGTAGAGTAGCAATTGTTGTTTGTCATTTCTCCGATCACAAATGACATGGTTTTATGTTTACGCGGCGCGATACGCAACGCAACACGTAAAGACAGTACAAGTCATTATAATCAATAATTATGTCCCAACTGGATGCAACAAACGCCTCGTTTATAATGTGTTTTATTGTTTTTGTGTAGCGCCGGGGACACAGGGCATTACAGTATGGTAAGGGGCGTAACTTTTCCGTCTCACTCTTTTGAGGTATTCGGCCAATCACAACGCACGGATAGCTGGCCAATCACAGCACACACCTCGCTTTTCAGGAACGATGAGTTTTGTAAAAATCGACGCGTTTCAGAAAGGGGGGCATAGAGGAGAAACAATAATATAAATTATGTGGAAAATAATGTGTTTTTTAAACTTTAAACCGCATTAAACACATTGCATTACACCAAATAATAAAATAATGTTCTTTTAGCAGCATCATATGACCTTTAAAGCTTTAATCAGGATAAAACCATATATTAAAAGCTAAACAAAGCAGTAGCATTTACAAATAACAGCATATCTAAAGTATGAGACAACAACAAACAAAAAACACAGGCCTGCCATTAAAAGCAGTGCTTGCACAGGTTTCTGCACAATCCTCTTCAATAATATCCTCTGCTTCGCAATCGGGCTCAAACTGATAAGCGATATTAACGATGCCGTTGTTTACAATACAACGGAGCACATTGCTGTTGAGGTGAGGGGCGGGACGTTAAGACTCACACTAGAGGCGGTTTAGCCAATCACAACACTGGGCTAGCTAACCAATCAGAGCCCATCGCCTATTTCTGAGGGCGGGGCTTCATAAAAGCAGGAAATGATCAGCGCGTTTCTCAGAGAAGGGACAGAGCAGTGTGGAATAAAGGTAAATTATGTGAAAAATAATGTGTTTTTTTTTAAACGAAGCATTAACACGTTAAACGGCACCCCATAAACACACTCAACCCTAGAAAAAAAACACTGAACCACCCCTGTAAAATATATTAAAATAGAAAACAATTATATTAAATTGAAATAATGTTTCACCATATTACTATTTTTACTGTATTTTTATCAAATAAATGCAGCCTTGGTGAGTATAAGAGACTTCTTTTAGAAACATTAAAAAAAACAACCCCAAGCTTTTGAATGGCAGTGTAAGGGTAACCTATAAATATCAAATGGGACTTGAATATGGAAAGATGGGACGTGGATTTTCATTGGTCTAAAAACACAAACCCAGAGATTAAACTTTGATTCCTCGTTTTTATAAGTCCAATGGATGATTAGCAAGTAAAGGCTGTGACACACCAAAACGACAACAAAGAACTTGCACTGACAAAAGCTGACTGTGATGTCGCCTCACGCTGTGTGCGTCTGGGCTAAAGTTCCACTTGAACACACCATGACGAACATAGACACCTATGTTTTGTGGCTGCGTGAGAGGAAATGACTGTCAGCAAATGGCAATAGTCTATGTTCATCATTTATAAAGAGAAATGGAAACTAGCACTGTAGATATATATGCCATGTCGTTAATGAAAATCGGTGTGCATTGGAATAGCTCAACAATTGCCCGATGTTCGCTGACTGTCAGCTTTGTGTGTCATGGCCTTAAGACTTTGTTGTGCAGCTTTTCTGTACCTCCTGTACCTAAAATACAGCTCTGTAATTTCTGTTACTGCTGCACTTACAGTACATCCACTTATGCACACACATGCACACTCTGATAATTACACACATTCATATGTAAAGCCCTGAGAGGAGATTCAGATTGCATTTAGCAAAGCCCGTAATCTTTTCCTCCTATAGTTATTTCTTTCATTGCTCAGGAGAGCAGTGAAGAAGGGCAGGAATGATACGGTGAAACAAAGAAAGCAATAAACAGACCTGTCAACCACAGTACTGCTCTAGTAGATGACTGTTTTTACCATTGTATTCTTTTCACTCAACATCCATGTAACTTTTCTTTTTTGGTTAACCATTATTTCACCATCTCTCTCTACTTCGCTCAGTCATTTTATTATGTGTGTCTGATAGACATTGAGCACAGTGGACTAATAGAGTCCACAGTTAATACTGGAGTTTTTGGCAGGCAGGTTCTTATTGCTGGAGCTAAGAATAGCCAAACCAACCCGACTGGTTTATTCCTCTCTCAGTGAAAGGGAGGTTCTGAGTCTGACACATCCTGGTGAGACGGGATGAATTGGAGGATATCTGGGGTTTGGCAGCGGAAACTCCTCTGGTACTGTATGATGTTTTGGTTTTGGTCCAGACAGATTAACAAGGATACAAGCATATAAAATCAATTTTATAATGCAGGAAGAGAAATATCATGAAGAGTGTCATTTTAAATTAATTAACTTAAACATTATTATTTTCTGATATGCACTACTGTTCAAAAGATAGGGGTCAGAATGATTTTTTGTAAAGAAAGGAATATGTTTATTCAACAGGGAGGCTATAAATTGATTTGAGGTGACAGTAGAAACATTTTAATAAAGAATTTTAAAAAATGTATCACAGTTTCCACAAAATTTTTAAGCAGCACAACTGTTGTCAACATTGATAATGCTAAGATTTTTTTCTTGAGCATCAAATCAGCATATTAACAGTAGTAACACTGAAGACTGGAATAATGGTTGCTGAAAATTCAACGTTGCCATCACAGGAATAAATAACATTTAAAACATTAAAATAGAAAACTCTAATTGTAATAATATATATATAAGTGTTACAGTTTTTACTATACTTTTTGGTCAATTAAATGCAGCTTTGTTGAGCATAAAATATTGAGTGGTTTTTTGATCTAATGTACACCTACTTTGGACCTAATGCTACTACAAAAAAAAAATATATATAGTTAGGGTGGTATATATAGATATGCATATAAATATATGGAATAAATAAATATATGGTAAAACAACGCAATATTTTGAAATGTTATTTTTTTTCTAACCACCCCTTCAAGCCATGCAACCTTTTGCAATTGCAATCGTCATAGTTTGGCTTGCCTTCAAAGTTCCCAAATCAGTGACAGTTTTTTCCAGTTGTCTTGTCGAACTCTAAGTTCTTCTGCACAGTCCACTGTGAGATCTGCCATTGTTGATCAGTACAACCAGACCTGCAGCACAGCTGGGTCTGTGCAGGATTTAACACATGCTCCTCTAAACATCCATCCTCAAAGCATTCAGTTTAACTGAAATGTCAAACAAAGCACTGTACGTCTGTCCTGTCCTGTTCCCCATTCTCACTGTCGCTTTAGCAGACAGGGCAGCCTGACTTTGGTGACTCGTTTTGGCTCACAGCTGGATCATCAGAATGCTCTTGTTGTCTGCATAATGCACCCCCACAGTTTAGAAAACGCATCATTTCCTTTTCTATCCAGTTGTGGAACCCTGATAGCCTCCAATCACTGTGGAGAGTAACGCTCAAGCCGTTCCTGCAGTATTCATACTCAACACTGCAGGTGCAGTCATTCTTGCTATTATTTTTGATGGATAACCCGCCATCACTTTTCTCAGTGAGAGAGACAGCTGCACGAATTTGTGGCATCATTACCGGCCATTATGTACTCTGTCATTCCGTGATGGGAAAGAATATTCCACACTATCCCTGTTCACTTATGGATGGACTGACAGGAGATACCAGCGCCTCTCTTTTTATGAAGCACATAATGATTCATACGTTTCGATGGTGTTAACTTTTGGAGTCATGGCTGCTGTAAATTCCTCATGAATTCATAAAGTCCCTATTTTTGGAATATAGTGAGAATATTTTAAATATATACGGTTCTTGTTCTCAGCATTTTTTTTATTATCTGCATACATCATTACATCCGAGTGACAGTGCTTCTAGCCTATACATGGAGGAAGGGAAATAATACTTGCAGGCTTTCTTTCACTGCTCAGATTCTTCATACTAGAAAACATGCCTGCAAAGAGAAACATTTCTAGTTTGAAATGAATCAAAGTCAAGAATAAACTAGTATGTCCTTAAAGGAGTAGTTCACCTAAAAATTCACCCTCATGTTGTTCCAAGCCTGTGAGACCTTCGTTCATCTTTGGAACACAAATTAAGATATTGGTTTGATGAAATCCGAGAGCTTTCTGACCCTCCATAGACAGCAATGTAACTACAACGTCCTTACTACCTTTCTGGACCTTGAATGTCTTAGTTGCGTTGCTGTCTATGGAGGGTCAGAAAGCTCTCGGATTTCATCAAAAATATCTTCATTTGTGTTCCAAAGATGAAGATGGTCTTATGGGTTTGGAACGACACGACGGTAATTAACAAATAACAGAATTTTCATGTGAAATTCTCTATAATTAATAAAAATCATGAAATTTTTATCACTTTCTACATGTAAAACCACCTGCCCCAGAGTCAGTATTTCTTCAAAATAGAAATATGCATATGTATTTTCAAAGAAAACTGGAGGACTGAAGAAAGAGGTTAATATAAAGTTTCACATCTGTGTTGTTACTTTTTGTCAGATATTTATGAAAACAGTTGAAAAATCAGGCAAAATCAACATCAGTTGCCATCCTGAAGGTTTCCATATTTTATCTTCTATGAGTTCCACATCACACAGGCCCTGATGAGTTCTGTATATACTTGTTTTTATGTGATACGTCAACTCAGTCACACACAAATTGGGAAGAAATTTGAGATTTTATGTCCTATTAGTAGCTAGCAACACCTGAAAAACTAAATGGCTACTGTATTTATTATTAGTTACCGGTATGTGAAATGCAAGATTTACTCTTTACTCTTTCATTATTGACCCACCTTGGGTGATTACACACATTTATGAGAACATGATGAGCTCACCTGTTTGAGTTTTCGCGAACAGACAGCAGCAGTGAAGGGCAGCTGAGGGGGACAGTGAATTCACTAGTGGCTTTTCTGTTCTGGTTTTTGTTGCAGACAGTTTGGTTTGACCTACATCAGCGACTAACAGACACTGATGGCACGTCTAGCGCAGTAAGTACTAAAGCACGTCTTATATACCAAAGAGCATGATGAAAAATGCATACAATCCTCAATTTCACCTTTTCCCTCCATGTTAAAACACAAAAGCAGCGTTATTGCTAAAAAGCAGTGAATAAACCCCTGTCAAATCAAGCTTGACTCCTTGTGGGTCTCTCCAGAGCTCCTCATGCTGTTCCACACACCTGCAGCAGATCTGCCACCTGTTCCTCAGGATTTAACCACATTTCTTTCTCAATATGAAAGCACCAGCTCTGTGTTTAATACCAACATGCTCCGGGAGTCATTTGTGCCTCGAAAAGATAAGAGGCAGTATCACACTACTCCTCACCTGGCCACAAATCAGTCCCACTCTGTGGACCAGCGATATGATGGGAATGCACAGAAATATCATACTGTTTTGTTCAGTTAAAGCGTGGGAGTGCTGGGATTTAATCTCTTGTAGAACTTTGTGATTTAAAAGTTTTAGATCTAATAAAGAAAAGATTGCTGTGTTTAAAAATAGAGAAAGTGCAACTGACTTCAGTGTGTAACAGAGATCTTAGCTCAAATTGACTCCCATCTTATTGACATTGGAGGGATCAGGGGTAATTGAATCATTCCTTTTTATCCATTAATCCTTGTCAATTTCAGGACAAAATGGAGGTTGAGCAGGTTCCACCTGACAGCTTCAGCGTGTGCCTCTGTGTTTGTTGGTTAACACTAGCTTTATTTTGGGACCCGTAAGATATTTCTGGAATTAATTCATCACACCTACAATAATGTCAGGCTTTCCTGCAGTGTTATCTGCCGTGAATATTACACAGAGCAGAAAAGAGCCATTTTAAAACAATGACTGTGCCATTTCCGAGCTATTTCTTTGTTTACAAGTAATCATTGCTCCATTTGCATGTAGTAAATTGCATGCATTTTGACATTTAGATGACAAGAGAACATTTTAAAGAAATGAACCTAATTTGCATAACAAGAAACATTTTGGTTTGAGTATTTAAAAGAAAAGGGAGCAGGTACAGGTAGCGTTGTAGATCTTTATTACAGCAATAGTGTATTTCTTCACACCTTCATATATTTGAATATGTATGAATGCATATATTAGCATATGATTATCGCTACTTAGGTTTTTGGTTTTCCTCCTGTAAATATTTAATAATAATGATATTCACACAGGTTGTACATTTCACTCATACATAAACGAAAGGTTCAGGCATCACATCTGCAATGTGTTGCCACCGCCAAATATAAGGAAACAATGGCTTTTTGAAGTCTATAACAGAGTGGAGATGCTGCAAGGAGGGAGAGGTTTTATCTTCTTTTATCTTCTTATTTTTATAGAGAGTGGACTAATGACTGATCAGTCCAACAGCTCAATGCATCTGTTAGCTCAGCAGTTTATACTTTACAGGCTGTGTTCACTGACTCTTACACCACCTGCAGTGCTTGTCTTGATTGGCCAGGAGGAATATAAATCAGCTGTCTGCTGATAAAACCACTGAATACAGACATAAAGAGAAAGGGAGAGCTATCTGAAGGAGTTATACAACTACATATCTGAAAGCCATCTTTGCTCATTTAGAGGGAATTATCATGGGATGGATGCAGAGGGTAGAGTGACGCTCCACTTAATATACTCTCAGACTTTAACAAAGCAGCTCATTTTCAGAGATGCTAAAGTTCAAAAGGGGAAAAATTAAAACACAATTTAGTGAGTGCTACCAGTGAAAGGGAAAATGGGGTTAGAAAGATGCCAATCAAAAAGAAATTGGATGGTATTCCCCAGTTTCCACGGTAACTGTGAAATTTCTCAAACTCTCTGAGGTTTCTACCATTTTTTATGGACTCGTATTGTACCTGAGACATTCTCCTCACTTACATGGTAGGAAATTGTGCACATAAAATACTCTCTTAGTGTGTGTGTGTGTGTGTGTGTGTGTGTGTGTGTGTGTGTGTGTGTGTTTCACAGTCTGATGCATAATGCAGAAGTGGAGCAGTTCAACTCCACCTGGGGGTCTTTAGGTTCATAGTTAGGTTCCCTTCTGAGAAAAGAGATACACACACACACACACACACACACACACGTACATACACATCATACACAAAGCACATTCACCACATCAGGGATGGCTAATTCCACATAAGCCCAAATGAGAGACATTGCAGTACACCCAAGAAATATTGCTATAGGAAATTATAACAGGCTCCAATCAGAGCGAGAGATTTAAGGATTCTAATAATACAATATCCCACTGAGCCCAAAGCCTCTTAACAGTTTCACTATGGGTCACATTTGCTTCATCTACAGAGCTTAGTTTTATCACTTTATTCCACAGCACTGAGTCTGAATGAAGCACCCTTGCAGTTCAAACAAACACTGAAGACTAATGAAAGACATTAGTGCAATCGGTCGCATTGCAGATCGCATTCGGATCAGCCACATGTCGAAATTCAAAGAAAATTGGATTCCGAATCCTCGTGCATTCCTCTATTTTTTCGTACGTACCCATCAGATCAGGCCTCCAGTGGAGGAGAATGGGAAAACACAATGATACTTATTGAGTTTTGTGTAGGTTGGGTAATGTAGTGTTTCTGATTGCATTCTGGCTAGTGTTGGGTGGCATAGTGCTCTTGATTAAGTTCAGGGATAATTACCAGGCTTCTGCTCTTTTATTGCCCTCGCCTTCGGGGAACGGGACAGCTGTCAAATCAAAGGGCCTAATGGTTTTCGCTTGGTTTTTATCTTTCCCGCCTGCTGGGGAACAGCACATGCTCTATTAAAGATGTGACACCTTAGTTATAGCATACACTACATTACAAATACACCCTAGTTTCTACAAAACTTACCCTTTCTTCACTATTTAATGGCTGTAAGTTATGATTTGTGTTGCGGTGAGGTTGTTTGGTTGTAATATGTCATATGAAAGTTATAGGCAAACCCAGACAGAATCTAAAGACTTTTCCTTTAGGGAAAATCTAAATAATTCTGCAGAGTTCACCAAGTGCAGTGGGCCTGCTTATAGGATAATATACACAACTGTTCAAAAGTTTGGGGACGCTGCATTTATTTGATCAAAAAACAGTAAAAACAGTAATATTGTGAAATACTGTATAATTACAATTTAAAATAACTATTGTTTTACTATTTTAAAATATAATTTATTCCTGTGATGGCAAAGCTGAATTTTCAGCAGTAATTACTCTAGTCTTCAGTGTCACATGATCCTTCAGATATCATTACAATATGCTGATTTGGTGCTCAAAAAACCTTTCTTATTATTATCAATGTTTATGCATCAGAAGTTCTCTATTTTGCGTAACCATGTATACATTTTTCTAGATTTGATGAATATAAAGTTTAAAAGAACAACATTTATTTTAAATTGAATAATAATAAACACTTACAAACACTTCAGAGGATATTACTTTAGGTTGAAATGACTTGTGTATAGGCATCTTACACTTTTATGATTTTCATTTCAGCATATAAATCCAGATGTTAATCAGTGCGTCAGGCTCCTCAGGGTGGAAATAGTCTGCCAAGCAATTATTACATTTAAACCTATCATTTCTTAGTCTATTGCAGTTATCAGTTATTTAATCAAATCTCTCAGACTTAAAAAAATTGAACCAATTTAGAAAGAAGTGGGAGGCCTGAGTGACATGTTACACGAGAGGTGCAATTATATGAAATAGACAAGTCATAAGCGGTTCATTTTCATTTCCGTTAAGTTCTAGATCCTTCTGGAAATGTTATGAGGTTTTCTTTCTCTTCTCTGTTTGTTGCAAAGGCCAGTTTTAAAGCCAGTACTGTACTTTATTTGGTAGCCAACCACACTCCCACAATTCTACATCTTTTAGATTACACTGGGAATTAATTAGTTACTTAGGCGACAATCCAAAAGAGTAGCTGTATTGATTTTACAGTCTAGTATATATCATATTTATTTCTCATTCTCCTAAAGAAATAACCATATGTAGATCTTGCATAACCCTTCAGCTGCAATATAGACCATGACTCTTATTAAATGAGGGTCAAAGCTTTTAAGGCAGTTTTTCCTTGCTTTTGTTAAACAGGGTTAGACTTAAGTGTTCATAACTTATGATTTCTTGAACCCTTGCACTGTGATTCGAGTCTCTAAATATGTCTGTTTTTTTATTTAACCTAACGTGAATACTAACATCAAGACAAATGTTAATAATATTCAAAGTGTCCATAAACTTTGCATGCATTTTAATCACAAGATATTGCTGTTATCCCCACAGACTCACGGTTTTCATTATGTATCGAGACTATTGGAAACTAATCTGCCCCTTTGTCTCTGTCTCTATCACTCTCTTTCCCTTTCTTCAGTCTCTCTATCTGATCCGCCAGGAGATGAAAGTTTCCCAGAAGCAGCTGGGGGACTTCTGCGAGGCCCTGAAACAATACCTGAAGAATGTGTCTGCTCAGAGAGACTGTTTCCAGTAAGTTGAGTTCATGTGTTTGTCTTAAGCTTGACCTTCTAGTGAGTATTTTTTTAAATTCCCTCCTTATGTCTCAATGGATCATATTAAATTTAACCATGCAAGTCAGTATGATGGTACAAAAGTATTCTGTGCTTTTTTGGGATGTCAGACTGAAGTGTTTTCAGTTTTCAGTTTTCATTCTGCTGAGGAAATGGTATATGTATGTTCTACTGTATATAAGGCAAGGCTAATTTTATTTACAGAGCACAAGTTTAACACAACCGTTGTCGATCCAAAGTGCTTTACAATAAAAATAAATCAGAATTCAAAAGAGAGAAAAAATATTTCATATATGTCAAAATGTCTGTTGCAGGGTAGCAAAAGCTATACCGCTATGCATTTCTTAGTGAATGAACCTGTGCATCTCTCATAAATACATGTCTCAACATTGTGTATTTATCCCTGATGTGTTGAAATATGACACTGTATCGTTTTGCCTCCTGTAGATAAAGATGGCAGGCGAGCAGAGGGGAGTGTTGTTATTCTAGTTCATTAATTAATAATGAAACTGGCTAAACAATTGCTGTTTTTTTCAGCAGAATTAATACACAGTGTTTACAAAGCCCTAAGAGATTAAAATGTAGTCCTGAAATTTTTTTAAATCAGTAGGTTATCCAGTTGTGTTCCCTGGTTAAACCTAGATAAGCTACCAAAAGGGGTCAGTAAGATTTATTTTATTTTATTTTTTAAGAAATTAATACTTAAATTTTTCAGCAAGTATGCAATAAACTGATCAAAAGCGCCAGTAAAGGCTTATACATTGAATCCTGAGAATCCAGGGGGGAACATTTTTTTCGGTTTCCACAAAACACATTAAGCACCACAAAGGTTTTCAACAGTGACTCACAGAAATGTTAATTGAGCACAAAATCAGCTTTGCCATCACAGACCTTTTTCAAAAACATTAAAACAAGTCTTACTGACCCCAAACTTTTAAAAGGTAGTTACTTCCTTTTGAAATTTTTGGTCAAGCAATGACTGAGAGCATTTTTTCAGCCCCACGGGATGAAATATTAATGTAAGAGCAGTGAGTTTAAAATAGGTCCTTTGTAGTGTTTCTCAAGGAAGCTCCCCGAGTCTGTTCTCTGAGAGAGGGCTTTGTGTGGCAGCATTTTGTACTGCCTTCATGATTCACATCAGACTACTGAATAATTGATCAGTGAGAACATCTGCAAGCTTCTGCAAAGACCCAATTTCTGCTTTACTGTCATCTGTAGCCTCCCTTTTATCTGCCTTCTTTCTTTCATCTTTCCTCCTCTCTATTACTCTATTATCATGTTCTGTTTGTGAAATATTTAGTTTCCTTTTTTCGAGGATGCTGAAGTCAGTTGAACAGTGATTGAAATTCTGTTTCATTTTTTACAACCACTCATTTCATTTAAATAAACTCTTATAACTCAGTAACACCAAGCCACTGACTGGCTTGCAATACAACAATAACACACCTGTACAGTTACTAAAGTCAAAATGAAATCAAAATTGAACCTATTTACTGTCTTAATGCACAGTCTGTGAAAGATTCATTGGAGCAAGGGTAATGTTAATTAAAGTCAAATAGCTCACATTTAGTCTGCATTCTGGTATGTAACACCCACTTTTCACCATCCAAATCATTCTTGTCCTATATTTGTTCTTATTGAATATCTTGTTTCTATCTTAAAATACATCAAATTACAGAAATGGATAGCAAAAACAATTAGCATTGACTTTAAGCAGCTACAGCTGCTGGAGACATGACCTGATAGGATCACTAACATGTAGGCGACCTAAGATTAAGTAAAGCTTGAATCATTTCCCCATCCAGAAAGCACTAAAAAAGCTACTAGCTGCAGTTTTGCTGCCTCTAATGAAAGTTTGAGGAGTGTGTGGGGATTGTCTGAACTGGCTGATGTTTAGACTTCTGTTGATTTATTGAGCTAATGCTAATCATTGCTACAGCGGCAGCCCTTTAGGCAATAAAAAAGCAGAACAGGAATTGTGAGGAGGTACTGCCATCAAGTGGAGGGTCATACAGTACATTGGATAATTATTGTTCTGTTTACCTTTTCTGCTTTTTAAATAGATGTTTTTTTCTGTAAGATTTACAGTGTTTTCCATCAGCCTGCTGAATCACTGTTCATGAAAATTTAGTGAATTTTTTTAGTATTTTTTCACTTTTGTTCTTCTGTTCATCTCTGTCCAGTGTGACGGCTGTGCGGCTGCCTGACGGCCTTTCCTTTGTGGTGTATGAGTTCTGGGACGGAGAGGAGGAATGGAAGAGGTACAGTAAAACACCTTTCCTCCTGTGTTGTGGTTAGAAGGGATACAGCTACGGCCAGGAGGGATACTAGTCTTGCAAAATCTAGTTCACTAGTTGTCTTCTTCACTGTCTGTTTCATTTTTTCCTGGCCATCCGGCAAGATTTTAAGATATTTTGGATCACAGGACTTTGCCACAATTTAGGCTGATTAGTTTGCTAGTTGTCTTCTTTTCTGTCCATTTGATTTATTTTTTATGTTTTCTTTCACTTTCTTCCTTTCCATCCGGCGAGATTTTGCATCACTTCTGGCCGTAGCTGTATCCCTTAGCCTCAACCGTGACTCAGGATTTATTTCTCTAAACTCTGCTCATCTTGATTGCTATTAGCACCTGAATTATCTTGAGACAAAACATGAAAACAAACTTTTACTTTGAAGTTCGGTTCATTTTCGTTCAAGCGCAAAATGTGTTTTGTATATAGTTTCAATTGGTATGTATAGGGAGCCAGATTAAAATCCTGACCTAACATATTGGCCTGTATTTTTTGTCTTTTTCAGTTGCAACTAAACTTGATGCTTTTTTGTTGCATGGAAAAGAGCAGCTTTGACATTTTTGATAACTCCCAAGCACATTTGTGTTCATTGGAGTCACGAGTTGCAAGTGACATGAAGGTGGTTAGACAAATGACCATTTGTCTAACCAACTGTGCGGTCACATTTACCGTTTCCTGGCAGAACTTCACTGGTGAAGTCATTTTCATAGCAGTCTGTGCGATTAAGTGTTTCACATGAAGGCAAAAAAGTTTAACTTGCAGATTTTGCTTGTGTTTAAGTTGGTCATGCAAATTCACCACACTGACCAACAGGAAGCTGCTTAGTTTGAAAGTTACTTCTGTGTTGTTCACACATCTCCACACTATTTGGATTTTCTATCCTAAAAATCTTGCTGAAATTTAACGTGACCACACAAAAACAGTTTTTTATACAATGACTGAGCTTTATAATGTTCTTGTTAAACTAAATTATCAGAGATGTTTGTTTTTTAAGTTATATTTAAAATCCACTTGGATAAAAAATCTGAGAATGAAAAATCTGATACATTAACAATGTTATTGCTGCGACTGTGCATCTCAAGAAATTAGAGGGCTGATTTGTTTTGCTCCTTTTCTAACCTTCTCTGTTTCTCTCTCAGGCACCTTCAGACTGCAGCTTGCAAGGCTTTCCAGCATGTGAAAGTGGATACTCTGTGCCAGCCCGAGGCTGTGTCTGCTGTCGCTGTGCCTGGTGCGTTCCACTGCTGCCAACTGTAGGGGCTGCTTTGGGCATTGGTGCCAAACCAGCCTTTGATGCTACTTTTCTGTGTCTTGTGTAGTCTGCGGGGGTGATGTCCTTACGTTTCACAGCCATTATGTATTCCTACCTGCCCTACAGGATTACTCTCATTTTCAGCATGCCCGTCCTCTGACATTCTCTGCATTAATACCTTTTGAAGTCCAAACTCTCTCAAGCTTATTTCAGCTGTATGTCAGGAGACAGCTTGTGCAAAATATACAATGTAATTATCCGGCATAGTTGTAAATAGGAGTGGCCTATAACACCATCTCTCTCTTTGTATAATTAAAACATAGGAGTGGGCTGTATGGTACCAAAAAATTTAACCGAATATATGTTTTTTTTATATTATTTATAATCATACATTTAATTTATAACATTTTAGAAGAAGCTGTTGTCAAAAACTCAAACTTTTCAAAATATCACATATTGAAGATTCTCTTAATTTAATAATAAAAGTAATGAATATTGCAATAAATCTCAATAGCTCAGTTGCAATAATCTAATAGTAATCCGAGTTACTTGATGTTGTATGTTTCATGCTGTTTCCATTGTCCTATTACAATACGAGCAAAACATCTGATTCCCCCCCCCCCCCCCCCCCTTTTTTTTAGTCTAAAAGACTTGTTTGATTTCTCCATCACACATTCCGATACTCCATGGCATAATGAAAACACTTCATCTTATTCACTCTTTAGATGTGAAGTGATATCAACAGCCTTGTGGTGCCGTTTTGCATAACCACAACAGAAACAATTTGTCTGATGTCAGTTGACATATTTGTATAAACTTAAGACAGAAAGTTGAGGCATTAAACATCTGTTGTAAACGCTTGTTTCTCTGTAATAATGACACTGACTGCCTCTCTCTTTCTAGCCGCCTGGTGCAGCTTGAACAGGGACTGAGAAGCGAGCCAGTCTGCGGGTGGAACGTTCCCGCCTTATGCCTGAAAACCTTCTCTTCTTCTCCTCTTCCTCCCTCTCTATCACAGCCCCTGCTATCTTAACTACCCCCCTTTCTCTCTGCGCTCTCCCCACTCTGTCTCCTCTTTTGTAATTACTTGTTTACACAGTATCCATTTGATATTGAGCCAAATGTAGTGTCGGCTGCAGACACCAGACACAGTATCGTTTCCCTCTTCACCCTCCACTGCAACATACAGAAACGACATTAAAAGTCCCCAGAGCGTTTGGGACCCTCACCTGGTTGATTCACATAAGCATTTGAAATATCAACTTACATAAACAGTCTCTTCTAACTAAATGAGGCTGATTAATATTTCATCCCCATTCAAACATGCATCCGCTGCTTTGCAAACAGTTCCCTGTGGTACAACTTCTGAGAAGACAAAAACTGTGCAGCAAAGTATTTCTACAGCCATCCATGGACAATAGCATTTCTGTAATGGTCATGTGATACTAGTTATAGGTTGGTGTTATAACTATAAGTGCTTTGAACTGTATCTTCATGACACATTTGTGTAACGCACTGAGCCATGTAGAGAGACTGGTACTTTTGTCAATACATGAGCATGATGCATTCTCCCAGTCAAAGGGCCTACATTTACAACACACCAAATAAACATCTGGTCCAAAAGCACAATGTACCTGAAGTATAGATGAAATGCTTATGTAAATGAGATTCGCTGATAGAGAGGAGAGAATATCCTGAGTAATAACAAAATTACATTGAATATTTTGTTGATAATTTTTTAAAGATAATATATGGATCTAGAAAGAGTGCGTAGAGTTAGAGGGTGGCATTCAATTATTATTCCATCAGTTTTATTGCTTCTCTATAATTGAACATTTGGCATAAAATCATGTCATTTCTCAGCACAAGCAAAAAGGATTTTTCAAAGTAGGTCAGATTTTCACATCTCACATTTGTTGATCAGTAACTCAAAGGCTGTTGTATTTGTGTGAATTTCTGGTTGGCTCAATGTGTAAACAACTCAAAACCAACACGGCCCAAACTGCAGCGTTCCTTTCCGTTTGCTTTCCCACCAATCCTGCCTTCTGTTTGGTTTGTTTATCCCTCACAGTGAGTGCATGTTACAAATGAATGTCTAGTAAATGATTTGCCGTAGAATTTAGCTATGCTACTTTAAATGGATTTTGTGCATTTCTTATTTTCTTTTATATTACTCCAGTAACTTTAACCAAGGCAAACTCTATAGTATCAGGTGAAATGAAATAGCGTACGGCGTACTATATGAGCAGTCACTTTTAATGGCATTGTTTGATGAAATACTACTTCTTATACCCATGTATGTTTCCGTATACTGGCTTTCTCTCTTATAAGTGAGTGTAGAGATTTATTGCAGGGATGCAAAGTATTATATTCGTCTGAAATTTGTTAAAATTCTAGATTATGTAGAGTGCTGCTATTCAATAAAGTACTGAAACAGGATCTGTCGTTGCATTTTCAGCATTTTTTTTCATCATGTGGGGGGGTGGGTGTCAAAATTACTATTCCGAAAGATTGAATATGTTTAACATTGTCCCATTCAATTATTGCTAATACAATTTATATAAAATATTATTTGGTATTTACAAATGTGCGTGGGGGGAAGTGTACAAAAGTTGTTTGAGTCCAATCAGTCTACAGGGAATGACGGTCTAAATATACGGCGCATAGTTCACGGAGGACGTGTGCCAAAAATTACTCACCCTACGTCGGTCCAAAACCGTAGACCTACATGTGCATCGTCGGTCAACGCGGGACAAATTAAAATATTTGTGATGAAATCCGAGAGCTTCTGACCCCTGCATAGGGGACGGCGCAACGCGAACTAGAACGGTCAGCCGCCAGCAATTGGTTTTTTAAGGACATCATTCAAATATCCCATGTGACATGGCAGTGTTGTTCAACCTTAATTTTATGAAGCTACGATGGATGGCTGGTTGGGTGCATGGGTAACTCTGGGGGGGCTCGGGTGAGAGTTCACGTGGGGTAATGACGAGACGGAAGAGGAGAGGAAGAGTGGGTGTTGGAGGAGTAAAAGTTATGGTGGGTTTGTTTTCGTTGCGCACAAGAGGTAGTCTCAAGCTGCAAATAGGGTGAAACCACATGATGTCACATGGACTATTTTAGTGATGTTTAATGATCCTTACTATGTTTCTGGGCCTTGAACGGGTCAGTTGTGTTGCTGTCTATGCAGGGTCAGAAAACTCAGATTTCATCAAAAAAAAAATGTTTAATTTGTGTTCTGAAGATGAATGAAGGTCTTATGGGTTTGGAACAACACAAGGGTGAATAAACGATGACAGAATGAAAGGTTCTTTTTGATGAACATCCCTGTAATTAAGAACGAGAAGGTGTAACTCACATCTATCCCAACATGAAATTTGCCATTAAAATTGCGTGACAATATATAAATAGTTCAGATTTACATGACATGTTTGTCTGAGGTATTTCACACAAAGCTGATTGTACATTTGTACAACAATCTCCATTTTTAAGGAATTATTCCATACATGCAATCTATAAAATTATGCCAAACCATACAAACAAAAGTCATGGTGTTAAATTTAATTTAGGAGTTCCATAATCGCAACAGAAGTGCTCTGGCCAAAAATATAGGTACCACAGAAAAGTGTGATCATTCCCCACGTGATCAGAAGATATCTGGAGGAAAATGCACAAAAACAAATGGTTATTGTTCATGTAATAGAATAAGCATGAATTCCATTAAACATACAGGATACTAAAGAACTACAATATTTATACCCCACTTCACTCACCTCATTGTAAGAGAAATTGACTCTGACTGCACCACAAATATTAGGCAAAGTCCTTCAATAAAAATAATACAAAATTATATAAATATACACATCATGCTACAAATAAAAGCAATCAAAGATTCACATTATATTAAAATGCAGACATTGTGTTGTGAGAACCAAGCTGAAACCATTATATATATATATATCGTATAACGAGAATTTGTTTTTTTATAATCAGAATGCAAATATAAAAATACATGATCCCCTTTACAAATGTATTCATTTTTCAGTTAATAAATTATGAGATATACATGAACTAAGTATTAATTTCAACACACATCATGTGGCCTTGTAAAATATATCAACAGAAGACACACACAATCACCTGGAAATATAAAGATGAAGAAAGCACTGACTCCTCCGACAACACCGATCACTTTGCTAATGTCTGGAACAAACACTGCGATGAGAAGAGTGATTGTAACCCAGGCTGTGGTCAAGGCAACACGCGTCCGGCTCTCATAAGACCCTGTCACTGCTGTGTGTTTGTGTCGTCGCCGCAGCAGCGGATCCTGAATCACAGATCTACAGACGTGTCAATTAATCTATATACTGTATGTGCAAGAAACTATTCTCCTAATAGCCATAAGACACAGTTTGCTGCATACCTTCCAAGCAAGACAATGATGGGGTAGATGGTGATGATTGAGATTCCAAACAGCAGCCTGGCAATGATCATGGCCACATCACCCCCACTGTACGACATCAGAATATCAGGAGTTACGTTCTTCCCAAACGTCAGATAGCCAAAGACTCCTACAAAATAGTCCTTGTTAACAGCTCATCTGTTCAACAATATGCTCATTAGTAAACAAATAGGTCACACTTTATTTTGTCTGCTTTAGACATTCCACTAACTATAAGTAACTTAGTGCAGTCAACTAACTCTTCTTAATTTGCAACTACTTGTCAAACTAATTCTCATTAGAGTAGACTGTTAGGGTTAGTAGAATAAGTTGACACGTACTTGCAGTTACTTATAGTCAGGAGAATGTGTTGGGGAGAATCAAAAATAAAGTGTTAGCAGATATTAAGCAGACAGTCTACTAATACTCTAAGGACTGCTATTTGACATGTAGTTACTTATAGTTAGTAAAATGTTTAAAGTGGACTATCAAAATAGAGTGTTACCAAATAATGTCTAAGGCTCACCTACACACACTGTCCTTAAAGGTGACATATCATGAGAATCTGACTTTTCCAGGTTTTACCGGTAAGTGCTATAATCAGGTCCCCGGTGCATCTACCAACCAAGGAAACATGAAAAAGATTAACCCAGTAACTTTGTTTTGGTAAGTATTTTTCTGCAAGCGTCTGAGAAAACGAGCGCGTCTGATTTCGCTCCCTTGGTGACGTGGCAAAGGGATCTCATTATAATATTACCGCCCCTTAATCTGTAAATTTCCACCCATGGCACGGGGGATGGGTCATTGGGTGGAATTCGATGTCGCAGCACCACGCAGTACAGTTCTAATGCCTGGCCGAATGTTTGAGCAAAACACTACCGGGGTTCTGGTCTTTGGCTGGCCAGACCAGCACAGGAGAGCAAAAGAAGCATCGAAGTTAGAGTCCCAGCCTCAGATGAGACAAGAGAGCAGTGGATTTATTGATTTATTTAATGTATATTGCTGCTGCCACACAGATCTAAAATAAACATGTGATTTATTTCCCAGCTGTTTACCTTCACAGACATAACCAACTGTTTTTTGTAACTCGTGTGTTTTTAACGTAAACTTGTGTATGAATGAGAACTTTGATTAGTACTCGCATGCTGTGACAGCCTCTTTCTGGACGTGTGCCGGGAAAGGTGCAGAAAACCGTATAGAGCAATAAAATAACAAGTGGGTACGACTCATATGTTTAAAAAACGGTATGGAGTTTCGTGCAATAAACATGTAATCAGGGCGCATAGCCACCAGGTGGAAAGTCAAGGATGTTTTGAGCAGATAGCGGAAAAGTGTGGGGAGATGGGACGGTAGGGGGGGGAAGGGAGAATGAGGGCAGTAGCTCCTTTGCATTTAAAGAGACAGGCCCCAAAAACAATGCGTTTCTGCTTCCACTCAAAGTAGGCATTTTCAAAATGTTATAATAAATGATCTGTGGAGTATTTTGAGCTGAAACTTCACAGACACATTCAGGGGACACCAAGACTTATATTACATATTGTAGAAGGGGGGCATAATATGTTCCTTAATAAAAAAAAAAAAAAGATCTAGTAATAAGCTAAGAGACTGATGTCAATATATTTAAAGCCCGAAGTTCCAATCAAACCCTAAACCTTCAAACTGGCCCAGCGAACCGTGTCAGTATAACTCGTGGAACACGAAGAGAAACCTTGTATTTTCCCCCACCCTTAAAGTCAGTACTTGCCTGACGTGCAGTTGCGTTAGGAAAGAGGAATTCAATGTGTGTTTATAAGAAACTAGTGTTCGGATTTGCTGTTGGTGAAAGATTGTTATGTAGGTTTGAATGTCTAGGAATGGCGCCGCTGCAATTATTTGATCAAATGAAGTAGGGAAATCAAAACGAAAAATGCAATATTGAGAAAAGAAGGATAATAGAGATTAAAAGACTGTTTCAAAAGATGATTATGATTTACTTTGTAGAGGTAAATTATGAATTCCTGGTGGACCGGGAAAAGCTGAATTTTTCAGGAGCCATGGTCCAGTGGTTGCTGTCACATGCGGGTGGGTGCGTTCATGATATCAGTTCTAAGCTGCGGACTTGGTTGCTCAAAAAAAAACGTAATTTTATATTAAGTAAAAACAGTTTGGCTGCTAGTGTTTGTGAGTGTAAAAAAAAAAAATTGTCAGAATGCTTTAATAGAAGTTCAAAAGCATTATTTTAAATAGAATTGTTTTTTGTCTTTTACTCTAATAACTTTTCGTAAAATTGCATCCTTACTCAACTACAAAAAAAAAAACTTTACAATTTACAAATATATATGATATATATATATAGGATACCTACACACACATATAGAGACACCCTACTGTATATATACACAGAGCAGTGAGCATCCATACGACACACATACATATTTTTTTTAAAATTAACAAATTAAAATGGCTGTTAAATGTGATTTGTAAAATTCAGCATTCACAACACAAATTTGTTAATGTACGTGAAGCATGATTCCATATGAAGTTTTGGTATTGAGTTTCGGTAAATAAGCTTTAATTACTGACCGGTGAGAGAGTAGATGATGAGGCTGATGAACATGGATATCACAGAGATGAAGACCCAGTGGGACAACTTCCTGTTCTCCATACTACTGTAGACAGCAATGCAGGCCTCATGGCACTAGAAACAGACACAGCATCAGCACAAGCACAGCTGCGTTCAAACATCTGATCTCCAGCGCACTTTGCCTACACCAAAAAAAAGCTTTTCTTGTAATAACTAACTTTCTGCACTAGCCCATTTCTCACAGATTCCCTTGCTGCACAGCTCTTTTTCATATCTCCATTTCCGCCTCGTAATCAATCAGCCTCGGGCAGCGGACACAGAGTAATTCAGCGCTCTTCTGCTATGCCCGTGGACTTTCATTACATTTTTGACAATCCCCCGGTTAACAAATAAAACCCACCTCAAAGATGCACCATTTTTCACGCTTTGCCTTTGACCTGACCTTAAATATTAAAGCGAGAACAAAACCAATTTGGCTTCCCCCTCATTTGTGGACCGAAGTGATGATATTCAGTGAAAGAATCTCTCTCTTTCCTCAAATGCGAAATGGCAGTATGTTGAATAAAAGCATGAAAACTCACCTGAAAGCCAAAGCAAATAGTCGGGATGACACTGAACATCGAAGCCCATGAGCCTACTCTAAATAATAATAAAAAAAGAATGATAGGTAAGCAGGCATCTTCACAGATAAAAGTTCTGTGACCTTTTGTTTTCAGTTAAATGAGCCAATTACATTCTCAACAACATTCGTTCAGCATGACAGTAAGTTTTGTTTAGGCACGGCAAGAGGAAAAGATGGTTCTGAAGATGCTGGGAACCTTTATACAATTTACGACTAAATTTGAAAGCTCTGTCACTCCACACTCACCCACTGCTGTAAAGAGGAGACAGATTGATCTCATGGACGGGCCTCATGTGGTATTTCACAATGATGGCTACAGTGAGATACGTGGCAGCAAAAGTTCCTAGAACACTGAGCAAAAAGAAATATCAAAGACTATTGATGAGAAAATAAATGCTGCTGACATTAAACAAACTATCTTGATGATGTGTGGGGAAGAAAGCTTTGCTTATTAGTCAGAGGAGAGTCATTTGAAAGCTATTCAAAATGCTGTGCACTGCCACAGCAATTGACCATAAAAGTCCTAATGAAAAACAAGCAATAAAAGCGCTTCATAAAATTCATGAAAGCACAATCACAGTCTTTTTACACACTTACTCTGCAACTCTCTCCACCTAAACAGGCTTCCCACAGTTTTGACCAATCAAATCCAAAAACCATTCTGACAAGTCTCAAAAGAATTATTTGTAAACTGTTGCACACAATTCACTAAAAAGAACCCATTTAAAATAATTTGCTCACAAATGGGACATCACTGTGACTAGTGAGTAAACGCCATTGGTGCTGCGGGGGGTAGCCCGATGAAATACCTCTTCGAACATAACAAAACAGATACAACAAAACACAATACCCTTGAAAAAACAAACTACTGTATGCCAGCTTAGACGTAGCCCAGGGTTTGAGTGGTATGTATTTGTATACTATGTACAAGTAATATATCCTATTTTAAATAGCTTTTATGGTTATAATTTTTTATATTTCTGTTTAACTTTCATTTATTTTTATTTCAGTTTTAGTAACTTTAACACCTAAACTTATTTCACTTACTTTCTCCTTTTTAAGATTTTCATGTAATATTTATATTTTTTCAGCTTTATTTTAATGACCAAAAAGGACTAAAAGTTTTAGTTTTAGTTAACAATAATAACACTGTTCTGAACAATATAGTCAAGAAAACAAGCAAAAGACTGTCAGAATACAGTTCCTCACCTGGTATACTTCTGTATGCTGATCTCCTTCGGGACAGAGAGAGGGAAAATGAAGAAGAGACATAGAAGAAACAGGGCAAATCTCTGGTCTGTGTACCAGTAGTACGGCATCTCTGATTCTGGCAATCCTGTGATTAACTCGTATATAGAGACACACACTGGGAGAAATGAATGGAGAAGGATCAATGTGAGGATCATCTAATGGATCATGTCTACTTACAAAAACACAATATGAGCAATTAGTAATAATAAAAAAAAGTCCCATTAACGGCTTTACATTGCTTACATTTCTGAAGCTGGTCGGCCACTATGACCAGAAAAGCAACAGATATGAAGAAGAGGTTGAAGACATAGCATATCTCACAGAGGTTGCCTATGGCAGGACCGCACACATCTCTGACCACAGCCTGATATGTGTTTTGTCCACTGACTGAAGACGAATAGCCCAGGATGACAAGTCCACTGATCAGGAACACAAGAGAAATCTATGCAAGACAGAAATGTATCATATAACACATCATGAACAGAATCAAAACAAGTGGAAATATGTTATTCAGACATTATAGAGTTAACAATATGCATATACTGAACAAAAAGTTATCTCAAATGATCATTGGATTGGATTTAATGGAAAGATAATTCATTAATTATAGATAGTGTACACAAAATCGATATGGTAGAAGCCACAGTGAAGAAACCAGGTTAACTAAGCCATAAAATATTTAAACAATCAGTGTTTCATTGTAGCAAAGAGTTAGGGTACTTGCCATTTCTACAATGACAGCAGAGTGAATTCCTCCAGCTTTCTCAAACGCCCAGGGAAAGATGAGAAGCCCAGCACCCAGCGCGGACTTCAGCATGATGAAAACCGCTGCTAACGAGCCCAACTTCGGTCCGTTTGTGTCCAGAGCGGGGCTTGTTAAAAAGCTGATGCTTTCTTTAGCCAGCTCCTCCATGTTCGTCCCTGTTTGGATCTCTCTCTGAGGGAGCTCAAACTTTAGCTCAGGTGAATGAGGGGTGGGAGTTTGGTGTTTCAGGCCAATCAAACGCTCTTCCACGATTTGGAGAAACGAACCCAATTTGATTCGTCAGTAATTTAATGAAAAGCATTTGGGTTCGAACAGTACGGCAATTTACAATGGCACTACACCAATGTTGATCAGATTAAACATATTCCACTGATAATGCTGTTCATAATCCTAACTGTAGGTTTTATGTAGCTAGGTTAACAAACAACGGTTCAAAATAAAAAAATAAAATAACATAAAAATACTAAACAAGACCAGCTTCCAAACCAGCTATGGCCAGACTGGAAGACCATCTTAAGCTGGGTTTAGCCGTTTTTTCCCTATAAGGGAACTGTTAAAAAAAGATTCCAGAGCTATTAAATTCACTCACAAATTCCCCTAAATATTTTGAAATATCCAACAATTTCCCCCCTCATAAAGTTGCATCAAATAGTACATCAAAAGACAAATTATGACACAAAGTATTGTGGAAAGATGAAAATATGGGTTTGGCACTGGTGCTACAGGCTCACTGTCACTCCTCTGGATCCCAAGTCTTGGCAGAGAAAATCACAAGCAAGGCTGGGAACTTTCTAGATATGAGGGACAAGTGGAACATGTGACCTCCTTTATGAGAGATTTGGGAAATCCACTTAAGCACAGATAACTGGTCAGGGTTAGTTCCCATGTTCTTCATGTCATTAACCTCTATCACGTTTCGTCACCTGAAAGGGACTGGTGACATTTTCACAGGCTATTCTTCCCATTAAAAATGGATCAGGAATGAGATTCAGAGGGGCTTCCCAGCACCTATCACTTCTAATGGAATTAGTCGATTTCACACTGGCCTGAAGCAAAAGCTCAGGAAACTACAAGACTGCTTAGCAGACAGTGTTGATCCGATTTAGAATGAGGAGGAAGAGGCGTTTCTTTTGCCCATCTACACCAGCATTCAATTACTGGGAGGCTATGATTGTGTGGGATAGTCTGAAGAATGCTTTTATCTCGGGAGATTCAATTTGTTATATTTCCTGCCCTTTCAGCAGTAACAATGATTTCCAATGTTGATTAAAGATAGCCTAATAAATGTTTAGATATATCCTGTGATGGCAAATCTGAATTTTCAGCAGCCATTATGCCAATCTTCAGTGTCACTTGCTGCATAAATGTCTTATTTCTTTTTTTAATCTTACTTACCCCAAACTTTTGAATGGTAGTGTATCATGGTTTCCACAAAAATATTAGGCAGCAAACCATTTTCAACAACACTGATAGGACAGAATGAATTCTTTTAGCACTAAATCGGCATATTACAATGACTTCTGAAAGATCATGTGACACTGAAGACTGGAGTAACGATGCTGAAAATTCAGCATCACAGGAATGAACATTATATATTTTAAATAAAGAATGTGCATTTAATTATAGTTTCATTAAATATACTTTTAACCAGTTAGAAAGATATATGACAACATATATATGCTTGTTTTGAGATGGACCAAGTCTAATATGGCTTTCCTCCAAATAAATGTCCTGAAGTGATATTTTACTTCTGACAAACTAGTGGGCTACACAGTCAAACCGTGACAGCTTCATAAATCTTATGCACATGTATCTTATGCAAACAAAGGACAAATAGATTCATCCATCATCGAAAGTAGCAAAAGTAAACCGAAGCATTCCATATACTTCTGGTGGTTTACCGGAATCATCCCTTGGATAAACAAGATAAAAACTGTTCTTGTTTTTTTTCCTAATTGTAATGTTATATGAAGACTGTCATCTAAGTTTTATCATAAAGAAAGAGGCAGGTTTTCTTGCTTTATATCGGATAAGATATATTTAAAACATTGATAATTCCACACCAACAACAGTGAAATCATGATGGCTATTTACAAAGGATGTAAGCACACAACCATTTTATAAAAACAGTCTGACTGAATACAAAAATGAGGACATGTGGAAACAAGTCCAATGTGTTGATCAAGGAAACTGACTGGCTGGTTTCTGTTGTCCAATTTGACATACAAAGTAAGGGTCAATAGTCAATTTTTCATCAATAAATTAAAAAAGGAAACATTCCTCCATTTGGTCACAAAATTGAAAGGCAAATATTGAATAAAGACAAGTAAGGGAACACTGATGTCCAAACAAGGCCCTCATCTGGGCGCAGAAGGCTGGTTCATCTCAGACACAGCCCTTTAAATCTCATTACCAAGGGGTTACGGCATCACATACACCGCAGGGAAGACTGTTCCGTTACTTTGTCCAGATGTGGTATGTGGCTGATCATACGGTGGGGTTTTTGCCTGAGTGAGGGGTTTGTTGTTGCTGTTGTTGAAGGTAAAGTGGTCGTTTCACTCTGGGTTTCCTACGCTTGGGCTTGCTCTTGGCCTTGGTCAATTGCACCACAAAGAAGGAAAGAACAACCATGGCACCAAGAAAGGCAAACATTGGGATGGTTTGGCCCACCTCTTGATTATAGCGGCCGGGCATTATTCCTGAGGAAAAACATAAACATGAATTACTGCGATCCGTTAGCTGAAATCTAAAAGGCAATTTGTGGGTGACAACTGATTGATTACTTCCTAAACACACAGCAAAAGTTCCTTCCTCACCTCCAGGGATGTCCCAGGCTCCACTTTCTCCAGGAGACAGGGGTCGAACCTGAGGCCGATATAGCCTCACATTAGGCAAAACAACCTTGTCCATGTCCACTGACAGCAGCTTCTGGTGCTTCCACAGATTGCTAAGAAATAAATGTAAAAAAAAAAACTTGTCAGATGTCGATATTAAAAGACAATGCATCCAATTTTAGATTTGTTACCACTGACAGTGCAGTAGTTGAGAATGGCAGCAGTCTCATGTGTACTGACCTAGGAGCAGTCTCATTAAGCGGCTGGGGTTTAGCCCAAGACAGATGAGGACATGCAGGTAGAGGACGAGGCTTAGGGTCACCCAAATGAGCCTCCAGCACTTTGGAGTAACGGTAGAGGTGATTACCTACAAAAAAGAATCATCATCATAATAATAATTCATTACATTTATATAGCGCTTTTCTAGGCAATAATAATAATAATAAATCGAATTCATAAAAATGAACTAAATTCATTAAATGAAATTAAAATTAATGAATTAAATTAAAAACAAATTACTTCAAATAATGATTTAAAGATAATGAATAAATAAAATAAAAATGCACTAATAAAAAAATATATTGAAATGTCAATGAATTACAAATGAAATAAAATTTAACACAAATAAAATGACTAAATAATGAAAATTTGAAAGAAAATTAATGAACTGAAAATAATGCATTAAAAATACAAATAAAATGACTAAATAATTTTTTTTAAAAACACATTAAAAACTAATGAATTAGTTTGATAAAATTATGAATCAAAATGAACTGAAAATGCATTAAAATGAATTAATAAATACAGTACTGAAAATGTATTAAATATTACCTTCCAATCTCTGTGGTAATGGCCTGTCTGTGCCTGTAGGGGGCACCACTCTGTTTTTAGAGTGGGTCAGGCTGGGTGGAGTCATGCTATAGGAAGTGTACTGTAGCAGAGCATCCAGAAGCCAAAAACAGTCTAAAATGGAGAAAAGAGAATCCAAACACATTGAATTAAATTAGCACGGTCAAAACATTTATATTTAGTGGTGGTATTTTTGAACTCTCTCAGACTCTCTCAAATTGTGAGCTTGTATACACAAATGTCCATTACCTTTCTGCCTATGACTGTCATCAATGCAGTTGGAGTCTCCGTAGAGTGCTATACGGCCTCCCCCCTCAGAGGGTGTTTGGTACAGTCCAAGCACAGGCACATTTTCCACCACTGCAGTCTCTTGTTTCAAGACCTCCAGACCTAGAAATTTGAGGATGTCAGATAACAATAACAAGAGAATTAAGAAAACGAGGGAGCTTTTAGCTGGTCTCCATGGATAGAGCAGTGATGTGAGGTGTACAATCACAGCAGCTGCCATGTACCTTGATCCTTTAAGGTCTGAGCGACGACAATCCCATCCTCAGGAAAACGAGCGATGCTGCACCCCGAGGCATAATACACTAAAAGCAAAAAGACATGGTATATTATTATAAATATTTTCTCAATAATATTTTAGGCAAACTTGTTTCTTGTCTACTCAATATTGTATTTAATAGGAAGCTATGTTTCCATCCATTTTTATGCGCATTTTGGAATATTGCATAAAAACAAAAAAACATGCTGGATGGAAACACCAAGATTAAAAAACTATATGAGTAGGATAACTTTTTAACTGATAAGAAAAAATATGCACAAACTACGTTGTAAAAACATTTACCTAATAAATTCCACCATGAGCATAAAAAAAAGGCCTTGTGAGTTTGCACGATGGGCCAGGATAACTTGACTAACCAGCGGACCGATCTCGATGCACAGCATCTGAAAGGTTTTTTGATCGTTCTAAAATGCCTGAACAAAGTCAGTCTGTATAATTATCTTGCACCACTGCAATTCCTAAACAACAGGCATCCACCTCCGAAAGCAATGACCGCATTATTTCATTTGTTTTTAATCAATATGAAGCTGATTTTATTTAGTGGCTTCTCCTACTTTTCTTAGTGATATTTAGTGCCAATTTATCAGGAAGTGACTAATCGATTTTGTTCTCTTCGACTCGTTGGATGGAAACAGTGCTTTATTTGCAAATGTTTTATGCAATGTTCCAGTTTTGTGCATGAATTAAATTTGCATCTTTGGATGGAAACATAGCTATTGATATAGTGAGAAGTTATAGTCTTACTGTCATGATCTGCCATTTTGTAATCGCCCTCATACAGACCGTCACTGAAGGCCATAGCCCACACTGCAATCAGGTCATTCAAGGCTGGCCCACCATTATCTGCCCCGGTTTCCTGCATCCACCATTGCCTGCAAATGTGTAATGGACCTTTCAAAATTGGCCTTTTTTTGATAAACAAAACATGTTTACCCTAAATTGGACACTTTACTAAGAGCCCCTTTTAAAAAGGTATTTGTCAGAGCCAATAACAGAACCCACACAATTTCAATCCCCCCAAAATGACATTCGTTTTGAATTAGGGCACTTAAATGCCCTAATGGGAAGCACACTTTAATTTAAATTAGGACAAAAAAAAAAGTAGATGGTAGTTGGAAAATTAGACAAACATCACTGAAATAAAAATGTCAGGTAAAATCACAGTTAAAAGTAATTAGCGAGGCAGTCTAGACAAATTATTGTCTACTGAAACGCTAACTCTCTGTGCAAATGTTGTTTTTTTGCCTTATACTGTGGTGTCCAAACAGTCTGAGAACAACTGAAATGTGAGATTTATCTAAACCTAAAGAATTTGTAAAAGGTTTCATGTTTAAGGTAATAAGAAAGTAAAATTATTAAAGAAACATTTCCTATGACCTAGAAATGCATAACTATTATTAATATTCTAAATGTAATACGGTTTTTAAAAAATTTTCTTTAAACGTACAAAAGAAAAAGCATTTTTATTAGTGGACCCCACTGAACATTTACCACGAGACAGATGCAGTACAGTCTTATTTTAAAGGTAGAGACAGTGACAAAAGATTACGGTGCGCCTTAATGTTCTCAGTACCTGGTGTTCTCATCATAGAACTTCACTTTTCTCATGACTGATGTATTGTACCAGTCACTAAAGATGATAAGAGACAGGCCGTTATCTATGTCTCTCCTCAACTTGGTGATTTCCTCTGGAAAATACTCTTCCTCACTGTCCACCATCAGCAAGGTCCCTATAAACACGCAGAAACAGATGACAGTTGATTTCCATCACGGCTTATACCACAAAACTAATTCATCTTCAAGACAGAATCCTTTATACAGAAAACACTCCACTAGATGAACGCCTACCATACTGACTGGCATCAAAGCATGTGATTGGTGCACCCAAGACTTCGACAAAGTAGCCTATGCTGCGAAGGTGCTGATACATGTCTCTAAAGTTTGTGTGAATATGATCACCATTCCTTCAAAACAAGAGAAAAACAATGTCATATACACACTTATAAGAGAAAAACTGCAGTAGTCCCTGACTGCAGAACACAAGATCTAGGGGGCATGGTTGGATCCACATACAGGGGGTGAAGACAGGTAGGTTTAGGGGTGGAGATGGGTGGGTTTAGGGATCAGGTGGTTGGTAATGGTCTGGGGTTTTAGTGAGGATCACGGGATGGAAACGGTAGGTTATGGTGTGTTTAGGGGATCAGGGGCGGAGACGGTGGTTTTTAGGGATAGGCGCAGACGGGAGGTTTAGGGTGTGAGATGGGTGTCGTTTTATAGGGATCAGGGCAAGAACTGGTAGTCTTAGGGGTGGAGATGGTGGGTTTAGTAGTCCCTTCAGCGGCGGAGCTGGTAGGGTTTAGAGCGTTGCAGATGGTGGGTTTAGGATCAAGTGGGGTGTTCTTACGGTTGTCCGTGTTCTTTAGGAGTGTTCATCAGTGTGGCTTGTTATAGGGAAGCGATCGGTCGCGGGTGGATATGGGTGAGGTTTATGGGATCCGGGTTAGGTTTCGGTTGAGGGGTGGAGATGGTTGGTTTAGGGATCACTGGGCGATACGGGCAGGTTTTTTATATGGGTGGAATGGGGGTTTTAGGATCAGGGTTGGTTTATTGTGGTTTTAGAGGGATTGGGGTGGAGACGGGTAGGTTTAGGGGTGGAGATGGGTGGGTTTAGGGATCAGGGGGCGGAGACGGGTAGGTTTAGGGGTGGAGATGGGTGGGTTTAGGGATCAGGGGGTGGAGACGGGTAGGTTTAGGTATATGTAAGTTGGGAGGAGTTGGATCTGGATCCAACCATGCCCCCTAGATCTTGTGTTCTGCAGTGAGGACCATCTCAAAAATTGGGGTAAAAAGGTTTCTAGAAACAAGCTATTAAATGCTGCCCTCTACAGATTCCTTTTCACAGTGCAATTTATTTTCTAACAACTGATTGAATGTGGATTATTTTGGGTGGTCGAGGCTCACCAGTCAAGCGGATCGTTCTTCATGCGCAGGTTGTCTCGAGGGAAGTAGCCAGGTGGGTAGCGTAGGTTGTGGTACTGATCCCACAGAATCCTCTTACTACGTGGAGGAGTGGGGACAATCTTTACCTTCACTGGTAACTTCACTGTAGAGGTCATCTCACCAGCTATTGCTGACTGGATACAAACACACGAAAAACAGACCACAGCAGGTCATGATCTCAAATTCCACTAGTCAAAATGAAAGCAGTTTAGATATTTTCTAAGAAGTCTGAAAGCCTTCTAAGAAACTCTTAGAAGTGTAATAAACCAGTAAAGAAGTGCGGTCATTAACTAATAAAATTAATTTATGACTTAAGCAGAAGAACCCTTTCTATTATCATCTTACTGGAGATATCAGGGACAGTACTTGTGTTCTCCATCATCTCTCGCTGGTGAGGGCCACACTGTAACCATGCAATGACGACCTTGAGTGATTTTTGGCCCCCCCCCCCCCCCTTTCACATGCAGCTTTCATTGGCACAGTGATACGAAATATCAAGTAGCCGGCCCAGGGCCATAGTACAGCGAGTTAAGACACCGCCACGTCCACATAATCCCCATTCTGAGGAAGGTAGGGTTGCCAGATGGGCTGCGGATTTAAAACATAACTGGGCTTCTTCAAATGGACCATTTTGTAGTTGAAAATAAGAGATTACACTGAATTGCAATGAGTCTTCTTATTATGGCCTACCTTGTCCACAATCCTTCCAGTCACACCCATGCCATTAAGAATGGTCACATTGACAATCGTCGGCATGCCACCGTAGTAAATAGGCTGAGAGCAGTAGGGCCACATATAGGGGCACTCGGTCAGATCTATGTAGCTCGGACTCAGGCTAAAGAATAAAAAACACCATTAGAAATTCATTAGAGGACGATGGCCCTCACTGAGAGCCAGTGCAAGATAATGAACCAGGCCAAATCTACTCTATAATCAGGCTGGGACATAATTAAATCTTAATGAGCGTGCCATAGAGATGCTGGCTACATTTTAAATGGACTGATTCAGCAAACATGAATAAGATAATGCGAGCATGATACGTGAGCAGAATGCTAGTCAAAGAGCAGATCATTATATTTGTGTGCATGCAAGAGACATGCCTGGCTTGTGGCTTGTAGCTGTTAAGGATCTGGTAGGCTCGGAGTAAATCAAGTTTGCCATGGCCCTGCTCAAACATGTTGACGCCTGGCAGCCTGCGTGCTGAGGCGATCAGGGCCTGCTTCATACTGGCCGGGTTCACCAACTCTCGGTTCAACACAGTGCTGGAAAGACAAAAGACAATAAACATGGTTCAGTTAAATGGATGGGGTTTGATGGGATATCATTTCAGTGCAACCGCAGGTTGAGGACCAGAAAACAGACTTGAAAGAAACACTGGCACATGGTGACTCAGAGGCCATAAAGCAAAGAGACAGATGAGGTCAAGTACCTGTGAGAGACTAATACAAATGAGAGCAATATATATGAAAGAGATAGAAAGGAAGGGAACTGAAGGAGGTGAAATGAAAACCTTATAAAGTGGAAACACCGATAAATTAGGTTAGCCCATCACAGTCTGAGTACATCAAATACATAGCAAAAGCTAAGACAGTAAAAGAGAAACTATGTCATTCAATTTCCTGTGGAAAATAAGATTGATTCTGTCAATTCATTTGTTTCTTGTTTTTCTTTTCTTGCAGAATCAATTTAATAAATTTTTCTCTCATAAGGACAAAGGAAAAAAACAAGGCACCTATGCAGAAAACCATAGGTTTCGTGGGACCAATTTATTTAGTTCTACTACATATCAGTTGTGTGTGAGTGGTATGTTTATAGCAATGACTGTACAAAGTACAGGTGTGCCCACTATCAATGACTGTCAGCGCCCTGATAAAGCAGCAAACACGGACCTAATAATGAAACCCTGATCTGAATCACTGATCAAAGTGCATATAAAATGTCCACACCTGACACTCTCTTTTATCTCTTATATTAAGTATATAGGCCTGAAACCAGACGCGCCTAATTTAGGTGTTACACGGTTACAATTTGTTTAAGTTCTAATAAATGCTGCTCTTTTGGACTTATGAAACAGTTATTTTTCCTATTATCTAATATTTTATTTTTAATATTAATATTTTTGTGAAAAGTGATAAAAAAAAGAATGTCATAAGCACTAAATTATAATGATTTCTGAAAGATCCTAAGAGTGGAGTAATGGCTGTGAATGTTTATGCAAAGCACTAATTTTGTTCATCTGTCTCACCTGGCCAGTAGTGTGACAGCCCCGGCCACTACAGGTGATGCAACACTGGTGCCAGAGAGAGAACGACAGCCCTCCTTCAATCCTGAGCCACGCACACCAGAGCCGTATGTCACAATGTCAGGCTTCACCCTGCCATAGCCACCTGGCAGCTCCTGATCCACAGATAGCAGAGAAAGCAAAACAATGATTAAACTGAGCTGACAAGACAGAGTGACAGATATTGTGATGAGTGGGAAAGAGAGCAACACATTACATTCAATGCCTCAGAAGAGACCGAGTCAAAATTCAGCAGTCATACATGGCCAGCACTTATAATGGCTACTGGATTGTTGGTAAGTTTGATAATAAATTGATTCACAACTCAGATTCAAATATTTATTTGCATCATTGCCCAAAATCTTTTAAGGAATTCCAAAAACAATTTAATATATTTAAGTAAATATTGTTTTTGTTTTTTATTTCAGTGGCATATCTAAATAAAAAGGGCAAGATATTCATCTTAGTGTTAATTTAGTGAAAAACAGTATAAAAACATGCCTTGACTATTTTACCTAGAATTCAATGTCATTTAAAATTTTTTTTTTTTTTTTGCTAAATCACCCAGTTCTTTAACTGGGAAATACATTTTTTAATATCTTATATCTCAAGGACATTCATTTATATGCAACTTTATTGTAAATCTACAAAGCTGTAATTCTTTGAACCACTTCAAAGGTGCAATAGAGGGTTTTTACGGAGTCTTTTGAAGTGCATGTGCATATCTTCAATTTATTCTCCTTCCTAAAGCGGGGGAGGCCAGGAATCTCCAGATTTGTGTAGCAGGAGGTGTCTGTGTGCCCTTTTTAGGTCAGATCAAAATGCACAGACATGTTCTAACTGGCCTCTTTAGGCAGCTGCACAGGAAAAACGCAGTAATGTGATGTCACCAAAAGACAGAACGCACCCATGTTGTCATGCCTCGGGATGAGAATCTGGCAATGTTGTCCTCAAAATCAATCCCTCCAACACCAATAACATCCATCTGATCTGCTGGATTGTTCAGAGTTCTGGAAGACCAAAAAAAATCTAGCAAAATCAATAGATGTGTTGGGAATATTGGCCAAATCTAATAATTTGTCCTTAAACTACTTTTCTTACCCATAGAGTGGGCCATCATTGCCAATAGCAGATACCATAATCACCTTGTTGGCTGTGAGCTCCCAAACCTTGTTAAACAGAAGAGTTAAGCTTTTATTAGAGCACTACATTTCAGAGAGCATAAACTTTGATGTACAGGCCAAAATACACAGCACCTTTATTAAAATTTGCTGGCTTGTTGCTTGAGAGGTGTCTCATTTGTAGCTTGCTTTGGACAATAGCACCTGCTGAATGAATAAATGTCAGTTTAATTTGTCCATACCTTATCAACAAATGGATGGTCCATAAAGTCTGGTCCCCCTATACTGAGATTTAAGACGTCTATCTTCTTCAGGATGGCATAGTTAAAGGCATCTAAGAACCAAGAGGTGTAGGACACCTAAGAAGAAACAAAAAAAGAACAACAACAACAAATATGTTCGTATGTGGGGATGTGTAAAAATCACCCTGAATAAATTTGTAATAATATACAAAAAATTATAACTGAGGCCAGTAATAGAACTGGGCGATATATTTTAAAAAGTTTAAAGTTTTTGAGAGAAGTCTCTAATGCTCACCAAGGCTGCATTTATTTGCTCAAAAATACAGTAAATTGTGGAATACTATTACAAATGTAAAAACTTTACTATTTGAATGTTTTGAAATGTGATTGAAATGTATTCCTGCAGTGACAAAGCAGAATTTTCAGCAGCCATTAATCTAGTCTTAAAAGGACAAAAATGAACATTGTCTCACGTATCATTTTTGGGCCTTTGCTGAACAGGTAATGTAATCTATCAAACCGTTCCCGGTCCCCACTGACTTCACAGTATGAACAAAATAGAAGTATACTATAGAAGTTGATGGGGACCAGAAACTTTTTTGCTTAGACACATTCTTCAAAATATCTTTTGTGTTCAGCAAAAAAAAGGAAAGAAAGAAATTCATACATGTAGGCTAAATGATCAGTTTCATTTGGGTTAACTATCGCTTCCTTAAGAAATCAATCTCATGTGATGCATTTGGGCCTCAGAAACATTTCTTAGTATCAATGTCCCAAAACCTGGTGTGCCCTGCTTAATATTGAGGAAGGAAACCTGGAGAAACTTTTTTTTTTTTTTTACACCTTTTTAAAAATAAAAAGTCCAAAAATGGCATCTTTTGAAAGAGGATAAGAGATGATTTTGTAATATTAAAAATGTATTTACTGTCATTTTAATGTGTAAATGAATTTTTGAAAGGTAGTTATACATGATCATGGATTTGAGTGTTGTGTGCTACCTGGTTATTAGTAAAAACTCTGAAGATATGAAGCTCAGAATCAGGAGCGAATCCCTGGCACTCTCTCATGCTGGCAATAACCCCAGCAACAAAGGTACCATGACCCAACCCTGAAGAAAGAATGCGAGACAGACAAAGATAAAAGAATGATTGATGCTTGTAATCTGTAAATTTGACCCGTGGCTGTTTTTCAAATGTACATAACAGATTTAAAATAAAACATTCAAGTCTCCCAGTCATTGACTTTTACTAAAATTATGTAATTTACAATCCAATGTTGTTAAAAATTATTTAGATAAAACCAGATAAAAAAAACGGGGCATTTATACCTATAAGCGCCAGCGGGTCAAATTTACCCGCTATATAATGCAAGTATTTTCGAGCTGTCATTTTCTTGCCGCTTATGTTTTAACTTTGTACATTTCTAGGCAACGCCTTTCACTCACTGATTTAGCGGTTATGAGTTTCATAAATAAAGTCAAAATGACAAAAAAAAGGCGATTTATGGAAGGTAGGTATTAGAAACACTAAATGCCATGAGTGATGGAGAGTCTGATGGTAAGTTATGCATCATGGGTCGGCTCAGCATCTGACGGCTCAACTGACAGTGATCCAGATATCATATTTACATGTTTTAGCCTAACGTTACTCTAATTGGTCAAACTTTGGTTTAATTATTTAATTTTTGTCTTGCCATACCGTTTATTGTTCGCTACCATGTTGCTATGCTAGTCTGGCCGTTTCCCGAAGAAGAAAAAAATCTCATCTATGTGATGTAATGAATAAAACCATTTTTTTGATTACCCAAAGTTTAATGGTGTTGTTCTCTTATTCAAATTATAAATTATATAACTAAACAAATTAATAAATATTTAGGTGAAGCTGTGCGCTTGAATTTTTCATCGCATCATCCTATGCAGTGTGGTGAATTATTATTGCTCATTATTGTCTATAGGCTATTTTAGAATCATTAGCATGGGTTATCTTAATAATGAGTAAGGCGAGTGCTAGTATAATATAAACCACCCAAATATTAGGCTACTACCTAATTGCGTGGTCCAGGGGCAGGATTTTTTTAGCTTAGGCTACTGACCATTATGGATTAGTGTAGCCTGCATTAAAAAGTCTTGAAAATAAAACAACAGGATAAAAATATAGTTGATGACTAGACATAATCATTTCATGACTCTAGACACTTCTTTGTGAAGACAGTAGCATAATACAGTGAAATAATATGTTCTTTAGCCATATAAATACAGTTGCCATGTGCGTGGGTAAAATTGACCTGCTGGCGTTTTTAGGTATACAGCGACCTCTGGCGGTTCTAGTGTTAAACCGGTTTCATGACATTGTTTTATGTCTCACCATCATCCAGTGTTTTCTCATTGGTCCAGTTGGTTCTTTCTTTAACATTCTTAAAGTGAGGGTGCTTCTCACTCAGCCCAGTGTCAAATACTGCTACCTTCACCCCAGAGCCTGGAAAAGAACACAAACAGTAACACAAGCTTCATCGCAAACCCAATCTCCAAAGGTAGTAGAAAATTAATTACAACAGCCCATTCTTTAACACATACCAGTGTGTCCCATCTGCCAGAGCACATCTGCTTGCAGTATCTGGGCGACATGTCTGGGGATGGCCCGTAGGAGACGGCGACTGGAGTGTCTTCCTGTAGCATGCCAGAATCCAGAGCCCAGAGAAAGGCTGGTTCTCCTGAGCGGCCTTGATGACTGCCACTTCTGCACCCAGCGTATGTCATTGCAAGGTGATGCCCCATCAGTGCCCGCTAAAAGAGCAAAGGAATGAGAATTAGATTTCATCCAGTTTGATAATTTTATTTGTGCCATGGATATACGGTGTTATAAATGGTATAAAATAACCTCTATTGACTGACACACTTCTGCCATCCCCTATAATATACCATAATGTCACCCAGCCATGAGGAGGATTATTAAAAATGCTCACTTCAAATAATGTCTCCCAATTTTTCTTGAACTATCATGTAATTTTTCACTCTTTCAGGCCGTTCCCCATTTACAGTGGGTACGGAAAGTATTCAGACCCCCTTAAATTTTTCACTCTTTGTTATATTGCAGCCATTTGCTAAAATAATTTAAAAAAAATTTTTCCCTCATTAATGTACACACAGAACACCATATTGACAGAAAAACACAGAAATTGTTGACATTTTTGCAGATTTACTAAAAAAAGAAAAACTGAAATATCACAATGTCCTAAGTATTCAGACCCTTTGCTGTGACACTATATTTAACTCAGGTGCTGTCCATTTCTTCTGATCATCCTTGAGATGGTTCTACACCTTCATTTGAGTCCAGCTGTGTTTGATTATACTGATTGGACTTGATTAGGAAAGTCACACACCTGTCTATATAAGACCTTACAGCTCACAGTGCATGTCAGAGCAAATGAGAATCATGAGGTCAAAGGAACTGCTGAAGAGCTCAGAGACAGAATTGTGACAAGGCACAGATCTAGCCAAGGTTACAAAAAAAATTCTGCTACACTTAAGGTTCCTAAGAGCACAGTGGCCTCCATAATCCTTAAATGGAAGACGTTTGGGACGACCAGAACCCTTCCTAGAGCTAGCTGTCTGGCCAAACTGAGCTATCGGGGGAGAAGAGCCTTGGTGAGAGAGGTAAAGAAGAACCCAAAGATCACTGTGGCTGAGCTCCAGAGATGCAGTCGGGAGATGGGAGAAAGTTGTAGAAAATCAACAATCACTGCAGCCCTCCACCAGTCGGGACTTTATAGCAGAGTGGCCCGACGGAAGCCTCTCATCAGTGCAAGACACATGAAAACCCGCATGGAGTTTGCTAAAAAAAACACTGAAGGACTCCAAGATGGTGAGAAAAAAAGATTCTCTGGTCTGATGAGAACTTTTTTGGCCTTAATTCTAAGCGGGATGTGGGGAGAAAACCAGGCACTGCTCATCACCTGCTCATCAACAGTGAAGCATGGTGGTGGCAGCATCATGCTGTGGGGGTGTTTTTCAGCTGCAGGGACAGGACGACTGGTTGCAATCGAGGGAAAGATGAATGCGGCCAAGTACAGGGATATCCTGGATGGAAACCTTCTCCAGAGTGCTCAGGACCAACAAGACAATGACCCTAAGCACACAGCTAAAATAACGACGGAGTGGCTTCACAACAACACTGTGACTGTTCTTGAATGACCCAGCCAGAACCCTGACTTAAACCCAACTTCTGGAGAGACGTAAAAATGGCTGTCCACCAACGTTTACATCCACCTGACAGAACTGGAGAGGATCTGCAAGGAGGAATGGCAGAGGATCCCCAAATCCAAGTGTGAAAAACTTGTTGCATCTTTCCCAAAAAGACTCATGGCTGTATTAGATCAAAAGGGTGCTTCTACTAAATACTGAGCAAAGGGTCTGAATACTTAGAACTTAAATAATTTTAGCAAATGGCTGCAATATAACAAAGAGTGAAAAATTTAAAGGGGTCTGAATAATTTCCGTACCCACTGTATCTATCTATAAGGGGCACACATTTATTTTCAAAATCAAAGAGCACTTATGCACATTTCAGCCCTCTACGAACACCTTGGCAATTGAATCGCAATTGGCTAGTAAATTTTTTTGTTTACTCACCAGACTGATAAATATATATGGTGGTGTGAAAATGGCATCAGTTTTATAAAATCGAAAGTACACTTAACATCAGTCAGTCAAGAACTACAATATGATAATCAATATCATTTAATGATAAAACTTTAGTAATTAGAATTAAAACTTGATTACCATGTATGAATGCATATTAGTCATTTTAACTGAACTTCAGACTGGTGCTGGTGATTTTTTGGTCATGCAGTGTTTCTGTAAAAACAAAAAAAAATTGGGGAAAAGCTAACAAAAATACTGATAAGATAATGATACGAATTCTACTAATAAGAACAATATAAAACGCAACAAGGATTAATGAGCTACTGGATTCATGAATATTAATCAGGTTGTGTGCGTTCACTCGAACTGATTCGCTGAAATCAAAACAGGGACGATAATAGGTGAGCACCAGCCAATGAGATTGTCGTTTGCGCATTAGTTCCGCCCACTAGCGGAGAAAGCTGAAGAATTCCAAAGGAACTCCGTTATTTTGACAGGAAAATACAACATAGAATATCGTTTACATGTAGCGCGCATAGGTAGCGCGTCAATTCTCTCTCTCGCTGCGTGTGTGTGAAACAAAGCGACGGCGAGTCGTGCGCCTTCACGCGTTGCACAGCCATTCAGATGAACTGAAAAACTGCACAGATCGCTTGACGGCGAGTGAAAATATATCTGAGCTAAACTTATACTTAGCCTCCAACTCACACACTGGCGAGTAAAATCTGAGAATTGATTAGCCATTGGCTAATATTAGACATCATTTATTCGCCAGAGTGAAGATTTACTCGCAATGTAGAGGGTTGCATTCTCTGTAGACAACATTGCCCCAGAACTTAAAAAATACCCCATTATCATGAATACTTAGCTGAATTACTAAATCCTTGTTGTTGAGTTGTGATTTTTTTTTTAGTCTATGTACCTGATTAATATAATATGATTCTTTAGCTATAATATCTAATTTATAAATACCTTTTCTGGAAAAAGGTGGTATAGAATATCCCATTCTAACCATTACTAAGACTAGCTAGTTAACATGGCAACATACTTAAATCAGCTGAATTCAACACAACACTAGGCCCAAGGTTTGGGGGGGGGGGGGGGGGGGGGGGGGGGACAATTAGTAAACCTAGTAAAAAAAAAAAACGCCAGTAAATATTGACAAAGCCAGCAGAGTATCAGATTTTGCCCATTTATCTAACACCATCCTAACCACACAGCATCAACCTCTACACCTTCATTAGCATTTTTATTGGCTCTTTGAATAACTTCTGGAGAGACCAGAGATGGGTAGCCTGTGCTTTCATGAATATTTACACATTTTTTCAAACAGAGCAGAGTCATAATAACAGTGATCAAACCTTTATACAGACACTTTTACATAGAAGAGTTGAGGTGAAGAGTAAAAAACCCTTCATGATTTGGAAAGAAATCGTAGGAGTTTAAAAAGGCAAACACTTCGACCAGCTCTGACTGTCAGTCTTCCGCTTGGCGATTATTAGAGCCCGACCGATATGGGGTTTTTGGGGCCGATACCAATATTAGGGAGTAAAAAAAGGCCGATATCGATATATCGGCCGGTATTCGTGTATACTATTGTACAGTACCAGTCAAAAGTTTGGACACTTTCCCATTCGTGTCCAAAGATTTGACTGGTACTATATATAGAATACAGTATATACATAAACAGTTATATATATTATAATAATATATATATCACATAAATACATTGCAATGATCACCTAAATGTGGTGATCAAACACTTATAATGACGTGACAGAGACACGTAATGGAGGCAGGGCATTTAACAATAAACTTTATTATCCAAAATGAGTCTGACATCAGTGCACTGAACAGTAAAGTTGAAGTTTATTCAACTTTAATTCAATTCCATTCAACTTTATTCCGTTGAAGTTTATTTCACTTTGGAACATTCATTCACGGATTTGCGCTACTGTCTTCACACACAGACGGAACTTACTAGAGAAGTGTGAAGTGTGACAATTCACCTCTGTAAATAAATACAAAATAAATTAACGTTCTCGCGCACTTTAATGCCCTTTGAATGTAACGTGTACATTTTCCCTTGGAACTGGAATCATGGCGGGATTTCATGTGAAGTCCACTTCGCAGGGCACTTACGGTCGAACAAGACAACTGCTTGAATTAGGGCTGTCGCGGTGAGGGAATTTCCCTTGCGGTAATTTTGAGTGGCTCAATAGCGCGGTATGCGGTTTTACTGCCATAAGTATTGAAACAGGAAGTGAAGTAAACCGAAGAGAATGACAAAATAACGGTCCACTTAACAGAACATAAACCTGACAATAAGATCGTTAGGCTATCGTTAGCCTATATGTCTAACAGTTAGCCTAGTTGTAATCTGATTTTCTAATCTGACTGGACAAGAGACTTTCTATTGATATTTCAGTGCAGTGCAGTTACAGTGTTGCGCCACAAGGTGGTGGTGTCATTCAACTACACGTTCAAAAACGCCGATTCATTCAAAGAGAGACAATGAAAAACGCTGTTGAAATCCTTTTAACTTTGAGCGCCACTTTAGAAGGCTAAGCTGACCAGCTATGCGTCGATGCTAAAACAGAGATTTCGCTTTCCTTGAACATGACAACCTATTTTCACAAATATATATATGACTCGGCCTGGAGGACAGACGCAAGTAATCGCACGCGCTCAGCTGATCTCTCTCTAATTCAGTCTGTTTAGGCTTGTTAAGTGCAAATCTAAGGAGCCTCAGTACAAATCAGCATGGTACACATTATTATCATTACTAACTTGTTTAATATTCAGTCCACAGGCATGAGTCTAAACGAAAAAATAAAACACGGAAAAATGTCGTCAATAGCGCGGTATTGCGATATTGCAGTTATCGCGACAGCCCTAGCTTGAATGCTGCTGCCTGAACAAGAGACCTCCTTACTGAAGTGAAAGTGTTGACTGGTGCCACTATCTCGCGAACGCGCTGGCGGATCTACACCAAATTCGGGGGATCCCTTCAGCCAACGCCACCCTCCGCGCATCGGTAGCCCCCCGGGATTGCTTGATCGGTCAGTGCCAGACCGCAAATTTAACCACCTGTAACTCCCGAACCTCGGGGGTGGTCTCATTCGAAAGAGGGCCTCTAGACGTACACTCGATTTGTGTTTGAGAGGGTTCCTTGAGCTGAAGGGATCCCCAAATTTGGTGCGGATTTGCTGCACCGTTACGGAGATATGGCCGTTCAAAGTTTCAATGGGTTTCCATAGACTTAAGCGTTAAAGCGTTTCATCCAGGTCGCCAGTAGCAAACAATGGAGCGTGCTCTGCTGGACAAACTAAGTAATTACACCATTTCAAGCATTTTATCTGCATTATATGTTTTGTATAAGTAAATGTTCATATCGGCGGCATATTCGCCGATACCGATATATCGGTGACAGGCTCATATCGGTCGATAATATTAGCAAAACGATATATCGGTCGGGCTCTACGGATTACTGCTCATTAATTCCCCCTAAAGCTATACAGATGAGACTAGCGCATATACTGTAATTATATTACATTTCCATCCCCCACTCGTGCTCTTGTAGAGCTGACCCCGACATAATTTAAATGATAATTTCTTGCATATATGCTCTCAAACTGTGACCAGGGGTTATTCTTAGAGGCACTTTGGTTTCAGTAATAAGAACAAAAATACATTATTAGCTGCTATTAGTTGGGTCTCTTTCTCTAAGCTGTGCTACATATAGACCATGGTTGAAGAGTGAGATACGCTAGCGTGTGTGGGGGCAGACTGATGGAGCCAGAATGATAAGCAACTCCTTGAGAATTATTCCAGAGTGATGCTGTCTGCAAAAACACATTTTAGCTATATTGTGAGAATGAGAATTGCATGTGATGAGAGACAAACTGAGCACCACATAATAATGAATCTAAAACTTTATTGGTTTCTCCTCGATGAGCACAACCAGTGATGTCCAATTCAAGAATGGACTTCATAAATATGGCTCTTTTCAATGAACCAAAAGAACCAACTGGAGAATCAAACAGCACTGAACACAAGATTCATTGACTCAATCAATCAGACAACTTTCTGATGGAAAAGCTGAATTTTTATTAGCCATTACCCCAATCTTCAGTGTCACATGATTCTTCACAAATAATTCTAATAGGCTGATTTGGTGCTCAAGAAAGGGCGTTTTTTAAATTCAACATTTTTAGGATTCTTTGATGAATAGAAAGTTCAAAACAAACAGAGAATTGGAAAACCAATACAAAAGTCTTTATGATCAATTTCAAAATAAATAAAAAAAATCTGATCCCAGACTTCTGAACGGCAGTTTACACTACAAAATAAATACCGTATTGACCCGAATATAAGACGAAGTTTTTTTCTTGGAAATACATCTGAAAAAACGCGGTCGTCTTATATTCAGGGTCTAGACTTTGACATGTCAATAATACACCCACAACAATAGGTGGCGCCAAATACACATAAAACGAGTGTGCCATGAAATACGTAATGTAATGCGTGTTGTAAAGATCACGAGTAAGAACAAAAGAAGCAGAAAATATTACAGCTGCATGAGTCATAACTGTCATGTTAGCCTGATGCGACAAAACTCTCTAAAACGTAAGACAGTACCCAGATTTAAAGACTACAGTAAGATTTAACTTCCACTGTTAATAAGATTTTGGTAGGCTACTATTAGATGGATAGCCTAAATGTCCTAATTCAGATGGGCTAGCTGTTTTTTTGTTTGTTTTTTATAAACCGTTTTTTTGGTATATCAAAAAGTGTATATTTTTTAAATATGATTGTACGTACATTTTACCAGTTTTTACCATACTTTCAAAACAAAAATTAAACTAGGAAAAATATGCAATGTGAAAATAATTGAAGACAAAATGTGTTTTACTGAGAAAAAAACAGATTTGGTTTTTAAAAAGCCTTTTTCCAAAAGGTACATCTGGAAAAAGGGGGGTCGCTTATATTCGGGCCAATACGGTAGTTGGAAAAAATTGTCTCAATGTTTTTTGGGTTGATGCCACACAATCTTGCAGTAAACATCGGAAAAGCATTATACAGAAGCCGTGTTGCTAGTTTAGGATGCTGGTAAAGGAAGACATGAATAGAGAGGAAGTCATTCTGTTATTATACCAATCACTCTCCCAGAGTCTCAACACTGACAGCAGATTTGCATAGAGGTGCGATTTCTTTTTTTATTCTAGTGGTGGGGAACTCTGTGTGCAAAGACAGAACATTCTTTCACCTCAAACACTTCTGAAAGCCATTTCCTTCACCCCATGCAGTAAATAAACACTTCCTATTTGGTTCACCCCCTGCTGATGACTTTCCTCCCTGCAGTCACCCCAAAGAGAGCTGGGGAGGAACAAATTGCATGTAACCTGTGTGACCCAAGCACAGCACTGCAGGGTTTGATTTATAAATATAATGCGATGTACTAAGAATACTATGTTTTAGTGCATTACAGTAAGGCATAGTACAGTATTATGCTCATGATCTCAATGCTCAAGTGTTATGAGACTAAAGTACTACTTACGGTCTGTCAGTTTGAGGCTGCGGAGGACCATGCGCTGGGGCGTCACTCGTTTGATGTAGGGGTGGTCCTGCAGAGTGAGCAGGCTGCTGCGGGTGTCCTGCCGGATCTCCACCACCTCAAAGTCACTGGGGTAATCACTGGCAGGATTGTCCCGCCGTACGATGCGCCAGTTCACCGCATCCACATCTCGCAGGGCGCTGCTGATGAAATCGCTGCGTGCTTTGGCTGTGAAGTATCCATTAAATGCAACAATGTACTCTAGAAAAGACAAAGAGAGAGAACAAAAGATATTGCAAAATCTCACAGGACAACTGCACTTGTATTTACTGAGGAATGGAACCTCAGCAAGGCCTAGTATTCACTTGGGCATTGGGCCCAAATAGAGACAGAATGAGACGTCAAGTCATCATTCAAATGGTTCAATCTTGCATCAACAACCACAATAGAGTCTTTAACATACAGTAAATAACATCTGTGGAATGAAACTGTAGGACAGGGTGGGTACTTTCAGTATGCCTTGAAATATGGCAGTCCTCCAGAGTGCTTGACGCAACTTATAACAAAGCCAACAGAACACGGGGGAATGCAATGCAATGCAGACTACATTAAGAGTTTAATGGCTTTGGGGACAGCACAGAGTCAAATGCAAATAAAAAAAATACAATTGAAGTCGGCATGAAATGAAAATTCTTCTTTTTCTAAAATGCATGTGAACAATTCATTCATGCACATTTTTTAAATGATTGTAATTCTTAAAACGTCATATCAAAAATACTTAATACATCTATTGATGTTGACATTAAGCTGCATGTCCAATCATTTAAGCACATTTATCTATCATTTGGTAGAAGCTAATTCAAGTAGACAGATATCGACATGATGTTCATGATGTGACTTATCAGAATAATGATTGAAATAAATGCAGTCAGATTAGCAGACAATGTGCTTTGTTCAAAATTGAATTTACATGAAACTTAATGCTGAACAATTAAAACTGGAACTATTGCTACATAAAATCTCCATGCCACAATTCATAGCTTAGGGTGAGGCAAGTGGGAATGAATTAAACATTAGAAGATGGCACAAAGGGCGCATTCATAGAGCAGCAATCAGGCTAAATAAATAACGTGTTACGTTCTGGTCTTGTATACTCACATATACACCACACCCAAACTAGTGAAATGTGTGCCCTGTGAAAACAACTCTGGACTCAGATTAAGTCTTAGGAATGTATTGCCAACAGTCTGGCCCAGCCGCCAGCAAGCACACACAAACAGTGCATAGGTCACAATCCAGCCAATGAATGGACAGAGAGCTGCAGCATAGTGGAGTACATTACACTAGCGCTGTTTGACCTGAAACGCTCACGTTTTGTCCTGCCCTAAATTACAACAGGAAGGGCAACAGCTGCTTTAAATCCTCAATAAACGGGTTGATAGCTGATTTTCAGTGCAATAAAATGTCAATCAACACTAAAAAGTAAATTACAGCACTAAATGACATACTAAAACACAATGTCTGAGCATGTTGTAGTCAAAGAGGAATTCAGTGTTCTCCTGATGGTCAAAACACTTAAACCTTAAAGGGGTCATATGGTGTTGCTAAAAAGAACATTATTTTGTGTAAGAAATGTGTTTGTGGTTTAAGGTAAAAAAAAAAAAAAACATTTTCCACATACTGTACATTATTGTTTCTCCTCTATGCCCCGCCTTTCTGAAACGTTGGCTGTCGATTTTTTAAGTTTTTTACATACAGCTCACGGTCATCGATAAGCGACGAGGCTTGTGCCTGTGATTGGCCAGCTATCCAGTGCGTGCAAAGTTGTGATTGGCCGAATACCTCAAGCGTGTGACGGAAATGTTATGCCCCTTATCATACTGTGATGCCATGTCCCGGCCGGAGCAACGAGTTGCATCCAGTGGGGACATAATTACGGATTATAATGACTTGTACTGTCTTTTTACGTGTTGCGTTGCTTCGCGCCACGTAAACATAAGACCATGTCTGCATTTGTGATCGGAGAAATGACAAACAACAAGTGCTACTCTACACGGCTCAAAACTCACGTTTGAAGCATCAGTGGCAAGTCCTTTAAATGAAAACGTACTTGCAGTCTGTGAGTCAGAACAGCCGGCATTGTAGTCTACTCTACCAGGATCAGGAAAAAAACAGTCCTAATATAAACAAACACATCTGAATATTTGGGTTTGAAGTGTTCTGGAACAGTGTTGTAAATACCACTGATTTGTAGTCGGGTCCTCTTTTGGAAGACCAAACAAAGTAGTTTCGCTTTCACAACGAAACACAACGAAGGGCAGAGTGAGCGGGGCCGTGAGGGCGAGAGGTGAGAGTGAGGAATGGCCGGCGGGCTGAGTGAGCAGAGGTGGCGGATTCGACGGAGGAGCGTCCGGCGGGCTTGCGGCAACCAAATGTTACGACCCCGGGCTGGACTCCGCTTCACAGCGATCCACAGCGCGAAGTTGATGAATTTCCTCAGAGACCAGCACGGATCACCCCCAGGCATGACGAAGCGGATATCATCATCTTTTGGAAGGCCAAACAAAGTAGTTTCGCATTCACACGAAACACACAGTGTCTCGACATGACGGAAAAGCAGCAAACAATTTTCCTCCGCGAGATAAAAAAAGTTACGCCTTATTTCTTTGCGTGAACATTTGGGCGATGTTATGCAAATCTTCGCACATCGTGACGTAGACATGTGGGGGCGTGTTAGAACAAACCGTTTAGGTAGGCGTGGTGGGACTCTAACTTTACAAAAAGAATATTCTTAGGTTGAGACTTGTCGTTTGCAACTTTACAGATCTGTTTATGCACCAAGAGCTTGTAACACTTCAAAGAGAAAGGAAACATTTTAAATCGCATCATATGACCCCTTTAAACAACTGGCTAAGTATAAGCCAAATTAATCATACTTTTGTTACAAACACAATAAGACATTATTAATTTACAACAATGACATTACTTACCATGCTTGACCACTTTGGTAGAAAAGTCCAGTTTCAGTGTGAGCTGCGAGCAGTTTGTGCTTAAGAGTGCATCAGCATTTAGAGGAGAAGGAAAGGGTGTTGAGAACGGTCCACTGTCTTCCTCTGTGCCCACCACAGGCAATCGACACCCTAAAAAGGCCACAAGCAAGCACAGCCGTACAATCATGGTCCCTGCGGTCCGTTTCTGGTCATTGCCCATTTAAAGATACATGTGTCCTCAAAGCTAAGAAACGTGAATGGGTATTTGCAGTTTCGAAATAGTTTAAGTCCAGAATGCAGAGAAGCCTGAATAACACATGGCTTAAGTTTTCATTTCTTTCGGCGTTTTCTCTCCATTGTGTGTTTGTGGTCCAGTGGAGGTGATCAGTGTGGCAGCCTGAGGTGGAGGAGGGGGGCCATCTTCACAAAAAAAATAAATAAATAAGAGTAAAACAGTCTATTGTAGATCAGGAGTGGTATTCATCTGGTGATGGGATTCCTCACAATGACCAAAGGGTTTTATGTTTTCTGCAGACAGAGAAAAGACAACAATAGTTTTGTTTAGCTAGTTGCTGGAAAAACAGTCAACTGATACTTTTACTTAGCAAGGATGTATTAAATTTATCAACAGTAAAGACATCAATTAGACATTAATCCTGTTTTTTAAAACTTTCTACTCAAAGAATCATGAATGTCTCACAGTTTCATAAAAATAAGCAGAATAAATGTTTTCAACATTGATAATAATAAGAAACGAGCAGCAAATCAACATATTTGATTGATTCCTGGAGAATCATGTGACACTGATGACTGGATGGACTGCTAAAAATTCAGCTTTGCCACAGGAATAAATTACATTCTAAAAATATTCAAAGAGAAAACAGGTTACTTTAAATTGTAACTGTATGGTCGATCAAATAAATCCAGTGTTGGTGAGCATAATAGACTTTCAAACACATGAAAATACCTTATTTTTTAACAACAGCGTAACAATCAAACGCCACAAGGATATAAGTGGCTGAAATTTGACATGGATGTGGGACTTTTTGTACAGATGTTTATATCTTCCACTGATGCCAAGATGCTTTTTGGCTCATCTCAAACTATGCTGGAGACCATGATCATCAGGTGTTACGCCCAAAACTTATGGATTCAGCAGGTCAAGCACGCTATAAGTATACAGACATCTAGATGAGCTTAAACCCCTCAACCCCCCACCACGAAGTGTCAGCCTCATAATATCATGAGAGATATTTTCATGAAAACATGGTCCCCCCACAACTAGGACACCATCCGAGGCTTAATTCGCCATAACTTGGGCGGTGACAACGCCCCTGTACAAATAAGAGGGGGGTTAACGCGGCTGGGCGAGCTGTTAGGCAACTCAGTTTTACATCCGTAAACCTAAGCCCCCAATATGCACACCATACGGATCTTTACTACAGACAAGACCATCCTTGCCTAGTCACAGATTACACACAGAAAAGGTGCAAGGCTGTAACAGGACTACGATTGTGTCAACATGCCTTTATAGTTGCCATGAAACAGAAGTTGTGATATTCCTTTCTTGTATATCAGTGAATTTCTAGCAAGAAGGGGGGGGGGGTCGCGTTCGAGATTGGTGCCGTGTCATGTGAGTGACAGGTTGTCCCGACAGACTTCTCTCTGATGATGTATGCAAGACTTCTCCAATCATTTAGTTCATTTAAACACCGTTCCTGCACCTGTATTTTCAAGGTAACGGGCCACATCCAAACTCTATGACTAAACTTCCGCATATGATGAATCAGACCCCCCCCCCCCCCCCGCCCCTCGAAAATGGGGAAAAGGTTCATACGAAGAAAAACCGGTTGCTACATCCATTTCATCGCAACTTTAAAGGTGGCCAAAATAAAGAGAATGTGAATGTGGTCTTCAAAAAATCTGTTTACTTTGATTCTGTTTGTGGAGAATCATAATCTAGGATGTTAGTGTAACAGGCTCAAGTAGTAATTCACCCAAAAACAAATACCCTGTTTGACTTATTTTCTTTTGTAGTTTTAGGCAGAATGAAGTTGTTATTCTGTGTACCATCTCCTTCTGGTGAGTAAATGACCATTTTCATTTTGGGAGAACCATCCCGTTAGAAAAAAAAAATCTAAAGCCACTAGACTCTTTTTTTTTTTTTAATCGAGCAAAAAAACAGCAGTCACTTATTCCAGACAGTGGGCTAATTATTATCAGCAACAGTAGTAGAAAAAAAGGCCTGAAAAAGGCATTATTTTCTTAGTCAAATGCATTAGTCTTTTAACAACATACAGAAACAATATCATAACTAAATAGTAGCTAAAGTGATCATCTTCTTCTGATAATGTTCTTTTATTTGGAACAATGCCTTTACATCGACACTTGACAGCATTGTGTATTGGATGCAATGTTCAAGTTGGAAGTGGACTTTGAGGTCAGTGTTTAGATGGACAGTTTCGGTGCGGTACTGATCACAAAACTTTGTCTGATGGACAGATCTGAAATGATTCAATGTCTTACTTTTAACAATACAGTCATTTCACACAAGCTAATGACAATAACACTAGCAGTCTTGCTAGCTAAACCATCAACCAAACAATCAGTTTACGCTGCGCAAAGCAGGTTGCCAGAATATCTCGTTATTCACGATCCCCTTCATCTAAAAAATATATTTTTAAAAAGCTTCAACGTTAATTTTTTTTCTCTCTAGCACAAACAAACATGTGGTCTCGCCACCTTCCTGCTAAAAGCTAACAGCTAGCTGAGCAAAGCTGACCATGAGTTCCCACACATAACCAACAACCCCACACTATACTTACAATGTGCAGAATGTACAATGATGGTGCAGGAAATTATTAATTCCCGGAATTTGTCGTCTAAAATATTTTGTATCTTGGCTTTAGTACATATTAGAACTATACTGATAGCGTAAACTGTAACGTGAGAAACTGGTATTAAACACAACAAGCAGTAGCCAATTATCAAGCGCTGCGTCACGTCTCGACGCGGGAGGGATAAGCGTTCAGCCAATAGAAAACGTTACCTTTATGCTTCTATTATTATTGCGATAATAATGTGCTTTTTAGAAGCAAGCACGTTAAAGGTGCACCCAGTGATTTCCCCTCACTGGAAATCTTTTAACGAGTTGAAAAATTACTAAAATCATATATGTTAGCGTGAGTTGAAGAATTCAGTCATAGCCCGATAAGTAGCTTAATAAAAGCCGTTTTATTTTACATGGAGCGGGACGCATCATGGATGCCCACAGGTTCAGATTGCATGACAAGCGGCATACGGTTTAGTAGTAGTTTGCTGGCAGTTCTTAGCTGGTTTAGGGTGATTTCACTGGTCTAATCTGGTGTTCATTTCATCAGGTCTAGTTGTTAGGTTCATCGTTTTCCCAGCTTGGCCAGACTGAAGTTACACTACTTTATTTGGTCATCAAGCCTGGCTTTGCTGGCAGTGAAACAATAGTCTATATATTAAGTTGTACATTTGTTGTCAAGACCCTGTAATATGTTCAAAATCTTATTCATAACTATGCATTTATTATTTATACTCTCACACAAGTATTCACACACTCATCAGAGGTAGCAGCTGAAGCAATGTACATCCAGCTACATTTTTACACTTATACATAAATACTTTTTGATTTTATGGATCAGTTTGTAATGTTTCCAGATTATTACTGCAATTCCTTTGAAATGTATAAGAATACAATAAACACACAGACATTCATATAAATATTGTTACAGGTATCTATAGTAATCGTTCTTGGAGTTAATGAGCCTTAAAACAGATAAAGGAACAGATCAAAGTGTTCTCAGATTCTCAGGCCTGCAATGGATATTAAGAAAATTTGATGATGTTCTTTTATCTGCACTTAGCCGTTTCATGTACTTTACAGTAACATGACGTGCAAACTTCAGAATGTATAAAGGTTAAACTGAAAAGCACGATTTATTAGTTTTGTTCTGGGTGTCAAACATGAAAGATATGCGTGACATGCAATGAAAAGGTTTATTAGTCTTGGAATGTGGTTATGCAGTATTTTTACCACAATCAATAATAGACATTGTAGACATAATGGAATCCCTTATTGCAAGCTGCAAGATTATTTGTTAATGTTTACCATAAATATTTAAGCATTTGTATCATTATTTAAACAGAAAAAAACGTTTACAACTTTGATGTTTTTATTTAATATCTTTAAATTATTTACTCCAGAAATGTTACAATTTTTTTTAATCAGTCATTAAAATATATTGCCACTTTACAATGAGCACAAGAATAAAAAAACAGTCAATGTCATGAGGTAATTTAACAGTTTTATGATTCAGATTAATCCTTTTAAACTCCCTTACAGTGCATATTAATACTCTTCTCTTACATCACCAGATTAGTGCCAAGCAGAGGTTTTAATACCATCATTAAATCTATCCTGTGTTTTTCAAACATTTCTAACTCTGCCTGCTTGGTGAGCCATGCATGCATGCATGAGTCTTCATTCTCAGTGTGACAGCAGCCTCACTCCCGTTGAGCCCCTCGTGCTCCAATGGCAGTGACATGACAAACTTCTACATCGGCCCCAAGCTTATGCAGCTCATCCAGCCAGATCTGTTGCTTCTGGGACAGACGGTCATTAGGACCCTTCACTTCCACCAGCTAGAAGAACACAACTCAATTGAGCAACGATTTAAAGGCCCCTACTTTATAGATCCAGTATTTCCATTGTTTCTTAACATTCTAATCTAATTAAAGCAGTAAAATAAGTCACATAGTCAAAAGCTGAATACATTCCTAACCAGCAAGCTACATCTCTGACTCACCTTGTACTTCTTGTTGGACGTGCTCCAGACTACCAGATCTGGAAGTCCTCCTCTGCAATGCCTATAGTCCTTTGCCATTCTGAGGACCACACCACTCAGGAAATGGCCACCCAAACATGCCACTAGACTCTAAAACCAGACGAAGAAAACAGCAATTACACTGTGCTTGTGTATGGTTGTGAACATAATCTGGCATACACAGTATAGTCAATTATGCATTTCTAATAATACAAATACCATTTGTAATAATGACTAATAATGTTAAATCTGTGTCAAATCATATGATGCGATTTCAATTTTTCCTCTCTCTTTGAAGTGTTACAAGCTCTTGGTGCATAAAGAAGATCTGTAAAGTTGCAAAGACTAAAGTCTCAAATTCAAAGAGATATTCTTTATAAAAGTTAAGAGTCAGCCACGCCTACCTAAAACGGCTCGTTCTAACACGCCCCCACATGTCTATGTCACAATGTGGGAAGATTTGCATAACACCGCCCTAATGTTCACGCAAAGAAAGAAGGCGTAACTTTATTGTTGCTGCCACAGCCGCCGCCATGTTGTGAAGACGCTGTGTGCTTCGTTGTTAAAGCGAAACTACTTTGTTTAGCCTTCCAAAAGAGGACCGATATCTGCTTCGTCATGCCTTTAGCTGATTACGTGCTGGTCCCCCCCCCCCCCCCCCCGCTGATGAATACATCAACTTCGCTGTGGATCGCCGGATCGGCTTTTCACCGTGGACGAAGCGGAGTCCATCGGTGTCGTCACATGTGGTTGCCGCAGCCCGCCGGCCACGCCATTCTCAGCCCACCCACCTCTGCTCACTCAAGCCCGCCGTGTGTGACGCTGTGTGTTTCGTTGTGAAAGCGAAACTACTTTGTTTGGTCTTCCAAAAGAGGACACGACTAGAAATCAGTGGTTAAGTTGTATTTACAACACTGTTCCAGAACACTTCAACCCGTATATTCAGATGTGTGCAGCACATTTTTTATGGAGGACTGTTTACTGATCCCGGGAGAGTATACTACAATTCCGGCTGTTCTGACTCAAAGACTGTAGTACGTTTTTTATATTTAAAGAATTGCCACTGACGATTCAAACGCGAGGTTTGAGCAGTGCAGAGTAGCGCTTGTTGTTTGTAATTTCCGATCACAAATGCAGACATGGTATAATGTTTACGCGGCACAATGCGTAAAAAGACAGTATAAGACATTATAATCCATAATTATGTCCCCACTGGATGCAACAAATGCCTCGTTTGTAATGGATTTTAATGTTTTTGTCTCGTCGCTGCGCCCAGGACATGGCATCACAGTATGTTAAGGGGCGTAACATTTCCGTCACACGCTTGAGGTATTCGGCCAATCACAACGCAATGGATAGCTGGCCAATCAGAGCACACCTCACTTTTCAGACTGATGAGCTTTGTAAAAATCAACACGTTTCAGAAAGGCGGGGCATAGAGGAAAAACAATCATGTACAGTATGTGGAAAATAATGTGTTTTTTTTAACCTTAAACCGCATAAATACATTTCATTACACCAAATAATGTTCTTTTTAGCAACATCATATGACCCCTTTAAGTTCTAATACGCCGAAATAAGACTGCTTGCCCTAGAAAGAAAAAAAAATAGTTAATCTAATTTCACTAATGATGTTAAAGATACTTTGAGGAGGAGTACTAGTAGAAAAAAATTAATAAAATAAAATCGCAATCCTCAAAGTGGTGGCACTAAGAAAAAAGCCAGTTGCCTTTTAAATAGATGCATTGTCTGTTTTTTTAACTCTAAACACAGATGCACATTAGCTGGACCAGCTTTAAAAGATTTCTTTGTGTAAGTTGAGCTGAAGAAGCAACATTTCTGATTTATGATACTATAGTTGTCCGATTTAACTGCTATTTTGAAATATGTTACTGTAAAGTAATCTTTGCAAATAGTTACGCCATTCAAGTAGACTAGTGCTGCCGGAAAGCTATTACCAAGATGGCCGCCACGTGAACAGACTTCATATATAGTCTCTGTGATTACCTGTGCCTGCTGAAGAGAGGAGAAGCGCTCCCAGTTTATCAGCACACACACTCTCCCCTCCTGTGCATTCCACACATCAGCGAGCAGCTCCTGAAGCGTCTCGGCAGATGCCTCGCGCAACATCTCAGCACGCGCCTCGATGGTTTCCCGGCGGTTACCGTAGAAACAATCAGTGTGCAAATCCAGAGGACAAGTCTGGGAAAGGGCATGCAGTCATTGATCACTGATCTGTTGGGGTGGTATGCCCTGACAATAAAGTGCAACCCTAAACATGTGAAGCGCACAGCATTTATTTCTTAATTATTGTGTACCTGGTAGGGGTTTCGAAAGACATCAGGAACCCCGTCGATAAAGATGATGTCCCACATGAGGAGTCCAAAAAGGGTGGAAAATGTAGAGCCTTCTCCATGAATACCTTAAAAGAGGATTTCAGAAACATAAATTGAAAGCATTAAGGCACAGCAGAATGGATGTGCTTGTGTATGATGTTATGAAGAAATTTAGTAAATGATTTTGAAACTATTTATTTTATGGAACACAAAATAGTGAATATTGAATGATGTACTGGTTGTTTATTTCCATGCGATCACAATGAATGAGGACTGGAGCTTTCAAGCTTTTTAGGAATAAATACACCATAAAAGTGATCTACGGGATCCATGTGCTATATAAGTTTTCTGAAGTCATAAAATAGCTTTGGAACAGAGAAACAGACCGAAACGTAAATAGTTTTCACCGAAAATCTGTACATGACTTAAGTAGCAATGTCAGATTTGTGAAAAAAATTGTTCGCATGATTCAGATCTTTTCAATGAATCAATTGATCTGGTTCACAAACCAGTCTGAACGATTCAGATATCTGTACATCTCTTATGAATGCACTAAGGAGAGCTAGGCTAGTAGGGAATGTCAAGCTTTTTATCTTGAAATGAGCTACATTCTTCAAAAGTTCTTCTTTTGTGTTCCACAGAAAAAACATTGTCATTATAAGGTTTGATTCGTTGAGTGAACGATTCCTCAATTTAATCAAAAACGATTCCTTCATATAATGGTACACAAACAATGTAATGCCAGACCTTGATCAAAACCAAGTGTTCTGTAGTGTTCCAGAGCCAGTTCCTCAACAGAACACATGACCATAGTCCCTCGTCCCTCTGTGGAGCCTTCATCCTCATTGGCCGCTCTAAGGAACACTGATTTCCCCATACCACCCTCATGAGGAAAGAGCTGGCCTCGAAGTGTCACCTGTTAAAACACTCCTGTTAAAATCTTGTTAACTGTGTTGTTATTGTTAACTAAAACTATTAAAAATTAAAATGCAATAAAACATTTTTTTTAAATCAGATGAAAATCTTAAATTAGAAAATTTAAAAATTAGAACTTAGCATGTTTAAGTTGAAGTACTAAAAAAAAAGACAAAAAATAAGCCAAACTTATCAAAATACAAACAATAATGTAAAAATCACATAATTATTAAAACTAACATTAAAATGAAAACAGAAAATATGAAAATACAAATTCTAAATTATTAAATACTACAACTATACTATTTATATAATACAAAAATAACACTGCTGTACATCTTTACAAAAATTCATCCACATTTTCCAATACATTAATTTAGTATTTAGTGACCACAAAATAATATGCATAGAATAACACTAGTACAATGTTCCCCATGTGGAACTGAGCACTCACATGAGTGACATCCTGTACGTGCACTGTGGGCAGATCTCGGAGCAGCAGACGGTACTTCTTCAAGCTAGCAGATTCCTTCATTCGGGAAGCTCGCTGGTGAAGTGACAATTTGTGGCCTGTTCGGACCAGAGGGTCATCCAGTCCATCCCGGATAGCACGAATGGCCTTGATACAAAAGGTGTCAAAATCAATCAATCCTTTGGAAGAATGCTTGTGTATCCCACACAAAAGTAACATTTAATCAACTTAATCAATCCGTACCTGCTCATGCTTTTTAAGATGTTGCTGGAGATTGAGAGCAAGTCTGTCCCACCAGCGCCCCCTACTGTCCACACAATACACTGACTGGGACAGAAGATTCCTGAGCTCCTCCACAGCCTCCTACATTGCCGAAATTAAAAGATAAGTAATTGAACAAACTCTGTATATAGGATAAAGTGTTTACAATGGCATCTTTAATTCCAGGTTCTTCCATGGTTTGTGTATTCACCCACCTCATAGCGGCGAAGTCTTTGTAAAATCTCAACTCCTCGAGACAGTATCCGAGTGTAGGTCCAGCCCACAGTGAAACACCGCAGAAAAACAGGCAGCTGTTCTTGATGACTGCACACATATTAAGACTCAATCCATCTTACAACAGCAAGCAAATTAAATGAAAGATACATTTTATTTTTCAAACCTTAGGTCACAGGAGTCTTTCATCTCCTGCCAGGTGGCCTTTGCTGTAGCATAGAGGACATGGGCGTCCTCCCAGCTGCCTGTCTGCATTGCAGCAATCACTTCCTGCAGCGCACGCATCGCTGTTTCATACCTGTACAGAAGAATACGAACAGAATCTAACGTTTTAGAATAATAAAAGAGACAATAATGTATCTAGAACATTATTGCCAACTTCAAATGTATGTTTCAGGGGCAAATCTTACAAAACCTGTCAAGAACATATACAGATCATATTTCAGTCCAAAATCAAAATAAAGAAATAAAAATATACACTTTAAAATCTCGTTATTATGTTTATGTAAAATTACGTTTAATTTAGTTTATTATTAAGATATTTACATATCATGGTAGTATTAGTTCTACTTCGTAGAATTTTCCTTGTTTATTTTTTAATTACAGTACATAACTGTCATGAAAATAATATCACAATGCAAACAATCATAATAGTCCTAAAATAGACAAATAGGATCATCTTTTTACAAAATACTATTTATTTTTCTTTTCTTCTATTTTTGAAGTGTAATGTGATCTGAATGTGAAATGTTTTTTTGAGATGTTTTTGTTTATCTATACACCTTTTGTCACTTGAGCAAAGTATGATTATAAAATAAATATAAACCTGACCTGATGAGGTCATCCCGGTCCTCAAACAGTCTGGTTGAGCGATTTACTGTGTACTCTGGGAAAGCTAGGCGGCCAGAATTGACCAGCAGAATGGTGTAGAGCTGCCCCTGACCTCCAGCGCCCATCTCCTCCTCCTCCAAAGTGTCTGTGAGGGAGAACAGGAGCAGGACGCGGGAGAACACGGCACGTGACCTGCGGCACAGACGCACACAGGAACCTGCAGCCTGCTTGGCCCTGAAAAAAAGACAAGCTTGTGTGTATAATTTGCTTACACTACTCATAACAGAACTTTTTAAATATATCTTATGGCTGCATTTATTTGATCAAAAACACAGTGATATTGTCAAATATTCTTAAAATTTAAGGGTGTATTCACACCTCTCTTGTTTGGTTCAATTGAACCGAACTCAAGTTCATTTCCCCCTTTGGTGCGGATCTTTTTGGCAGGTGTGAATACAGCAATCGCACTCGGGTGCGCACCAAACAACCGTACCGAGACCCAGCTGAAGAGGTGATCTCGGTCCGCTTCCAAACAAACTCTGGTACGGTTGAAGGGGGGGTGGATGACCAATGAAATGGATACCTTACGCACCCGTGTGGTTTTTGTTTACCTTTTCTGGTTCACTTGCAAAAAGGGCAGTGTGAAAGAGAAACATTGTTTTTGGTCCGGACCAAAGCAAGTGAACTACCGGACTTTCCTGGTGTGAATCCACCCTAAAATATTTTTCAATTTAATATATATGTAAAAATGTAATTTATCCCATGGTGGCAAGGTGAATTTTTTAGCAGCTATTACTCCAGTCCATCAGAGTCACAATGACTTTCAGAAATCATCCTACATATCCTGCTTTGGTGTTCAGAAACATTTCGTATTTTATCAATACTGAAAACAGTTGCGGCTTAATATTTTGGGGGAAATCGTGACACTTTTTCACAAAGGCCTTATTTGATGCACCAAGCTCAAAGAATTTTTTTTAATATTGAAAGCAAATCTTGTGAATCATGTTTAAGACGTTTACTAGTCACTTTTGATCATTTTGCAAATCCTTTCTGTATAAAGTACATTCTTACAAAAAAAAAACACTTATGACCTCTAACAGTTAAATGGACTGTATATGTCAGTGTCACCTAGTTTCAATTTTCACATCTAGACGTTAAAACTTCTGTTGTTTCACTACTAAACCAAACAAATCGCTGGCCCAACTCACTCTCCTGGGGTATACAGTATATTACTGCTGCATGTACTGACTGTACATCTCATCTCACCTCTTGAAATTGACTGCAAGCCGTGTTGTTTTGACCGACAAATACGATCAGCCTGTTTCCCCGCTGGAGTAGCCCCCACACTGCTTTTCTGAGATCCCATTCCCGTCCACGGCCAAGGTGAAGGTTTTGGGCCAGTTTCTGAGCTCTGTGCAGGCAGCATATCTCCAAAACTTCTTGGATGTCATGAGCTCAATCTGGACACAGGAAATCATGAGCCTTAGGTAAATATGTGCCTGATCCTTAACTACAGCTTAGTGGTTTCTAAACTGCTGACATTTGGGGTGGGGTTGACAAACTCATCACTACCGTTTGTAAGAAGCCATCATGCAACCACTTCTTGATGACAGGTCTGAGGTCCGGAGCTGATTCGTGTATTCCACTGACTGACCTAACCATTCAGGCTTCCGTTGAACAGACGGACATAAAGTCATCTGACCAGGTACTACAGGAAGAATACAGTCTGCTTGATAACAACATACACTACTGTTCAAAAGTAGGCAAACTGAATTTTAAGCAGCTACTACACACATCACATGACCTTCATAAATTATTCTGATATACTGATTTGATGCTTAAGTAACATAATTATGACAAAAACGCTGCTGTTTAAAGGGATAGTTCACCCAATAATGAAAATTCTGTCATTATTTACTCCCCTCATGTTGTTCCAAACCTGTATAAAAGTTTTTCTTCAGTGGAAAATAAAAGAAGATATTTTTGAAGAGACGGGTAATCACGTTGATGGGGCCCCCATTGACTTCATGTATTGCTCTCGGACTAGGAATCAAGGGGAACCCAACTGGTGGGTCGTTCCCAATTCTTCCAATATCTTCTTTTTGTGTCAAACATAGAAAAAACTTATACAGTGTTTTGGAACGACCTGCGGGTGATAAATATGACAGAATTTTGCATTTTTGGGAACTTTTTTCATTGAACGCGAATACCTTTTTTCAGGATTCTTTGATGAATGAAAGCTTCTTTTTTTTTTAAATAGATATCCTTTGTAACATTATAAATAATAAGAGCAGAACTGAGACTTCATAGTGACTTTAAAGTAGTTCCTCTACCTGAGAGCTGCTGAAAAGTGTTAATGGTTGAGAAGTCTTCCTCAATGAAGAGCATCCTATCATCCTCGTTCTCCAACACTGCCTCAAGAACAGTCCGAAAGTTCTGCAGGTAATAAGGCAGCCTGGTGTGCTGATGCTCTGATCCCTCGCTGACATTCTCTACGCCAAGCGCTTTGGACTCATTGGCTGGTGTGGTATCGGGCTTCCTCTCAATGTCCTTGTTCGTGGTCTTGCTTTTGATTTGACTCTCTGATAATGGAACAACATCAGACAAGGCCTCAGTTTGATCTGACTTGCCATTCGTTTCATGTCTGTTTTCAGTTTTACTTTGAAAATATCTACTTTTCTTATGTATGACGGAGGTTTCTGTAGTGTTTGTGTCATTTTTAGGCAACTCCTCTGATTTTCGCTTTAGTACCCTGGATGAGGATGAAGATTTCACTGACTGAATGTCAGCACTGCTGCTTGATTCTGTCAGAACTGCCACAGATTTCTCCACGTTTTTCACTTGAGGTTGGTTTGAAGCTGCTGGCTCTGTTGGGAATGTGTTATCTGTATCCATGCCATCGGCTTTAGATTCAAAAATCAAACTCTTCATGCAATTTTCCTTCTGTGAGCTGCTCAGTTCTGCATCATGGGTCTCTTCTTTTCCAGAGACATGAGTATGATCCATCTCAGATTCACCTGAAAGTCTAAGTGCTCTTCTAGACAGTTTAGAGGACAAACTTCCAAGACCAACTGTTTTAACCGGTTTAGCTTGTAAATGTGTTTCGGATGACTCTTGCCTCATCACACAGTTCTTTTTAAAATACGGACTTGTATCAGCATCTTTCTCTCCTGGGCTTTTCTCTTTCCCATCATTTCGAGATGCACCATTAGAGGGTGTTTTGGTTCTTTTCTCCTGCTTGTGGTCACTGACAGCCAGTGCATCTTCACGATCCTCTCCAAGAAACCTCTGACATTGAGAGTCTATATGTTCATTAATCTTGTAACGAGGCACAAGTTTGCCACACAGAGGACATGCCAGTTTACACGGTGGTGTATTCCTGAAAAATGAAGTTATGGAAGCTACCCCACCTCCACTGCTGGTTCTCTCTTTGATTGCACTGACCTTCTGGCTCTTTTTCTTTGCCACTGAGAGTCTTCTGGAACTGCCTCTATTTGACGAGCTGCCTTTGCCCGTCTGAGACTCCATAACTGTTTATATATGTTGTCCCATAAACCAGCTAGACAACGTCGAATGAAGTATCATACTGAAGTAGGTGTGTGAAGCAGGCTGCATATTTGTTTCTAAACCTGAGGGAAAGTACATAAAAACAAAATACTCAGTATGAGAGGGTGGCATTCAACATACATTGCCTTAATTAAATAAAGAAATGGTGCTTAATTTTATGTTTAGTCACAACTGATTTGCTTTGTCCGCTGATTCAGATTCTGCAAGACTGACAATAGACCAAAGTCCCTTTGCAATAGACTGCATTAGACATGCCACCAACAAATAAAAAAAAAATTTTGCATAATATGAAACAAAACAATACTGTCAAATACAGATTACACTATACATAAAAATAATTACTATGCAATTATAAATAAAGCTTCTGATAAATTTACAGACCTTTCCGGCGCTGAGATTAAACGTGAAGTCACAGGAATACATGGCGCCAGGATTTTTTTTGCTTTTATTTTTCAAAATAAAAGTCAGCTCCAGTCCAGTATTTCTCCAGTCAAGTATTTCCCTGCTGAAAAAAACAATAGACACCATCACAACATTTGTAATGGTTATAATGGGACTTGTACTGGTTATAATGTACTGCAATGACCGCTGTGGTCCTCTACTGTAATTGAATCACCCCCCTTCTGGGTGCTTGTAAACCAATAATCCTAAGAATATGTCCAGAAGCACACACCAGTAAACACTTTGAATGGTTTGGTAATGTTAAAACTTATGGGTTGTAATGTGTTTTGGTAGTGGAAACCATGAGATTTTCTGTATGGGTCTTTGGTTTGTTACTTTTTTCACGCACAAGTTACTGTGTCGGTGGAGTGTTGCCTCCAGCGGTGCGTGAGCCACTTACTTCTAAAAAAGAATCGACGAGTTTGAGCTTAAACATTTTTTTGTTTGTTTTTTGTGTTGAGTCCCGTAATGTGGGAACTTCACCAAAATAAGAATTCTGTCATTATTAAGCATTTACTCAAAATGTTCATAACTTACTTCTCTGGAACATAAAAGAAGCTATTTTAGGAAATGTTTCTTCTTCTTTTTTTCAACATAATGGAAATGGAAACTTCCCACCGTTCTTCAAGGTATATTTCTTGTCTTCTGCAGAAGAAAGTCATACTGATTTGGAGTGACATGAGTGTGAGCAAATGATCCAACAATTTTTGGATTGACTATTCTTTTAACCAGACCTTATTTTACATATAAATCAGAAACCAGTAGGCCTACAAATTGATGTCAAGACTATTAAATTCACCACTGAAACTCTGTCTTCTTTTACAACAAATCCCACACAGCAGTTGAACCATTTACACAATGTGAAAACATCTTGTTTCATAAAGATAACAGTGACTAACATGACTAAATTGTGTCCCATCCGTGAAGGAAAATGTATCATAGTTTTATATTATGTATTGGAAATCATATAGTTTATGTTAAAATAGTATAGCAGTCTTCATTTAGGAGAGATTTTCCTAAAGAGCTGAACAAATAGGTACAGACATATTCATTAAAGTGAGACCATGTCATGACATTTGTTTTTAGATAAAATATGAATGATTCCACTATTTGGAAAGAATTCTATAATTGTTCTTTATTAAAATTGACAAGGAACAAAACACTTACTTTCAAGAGACAGTGTTGGATTGAATTCAACAAATGGACAACAGTTGCAGTTTTATTTCAACTGCAGCTACAAACACATTCCTTACATGAATGTTGGTGATACACTAAATAAAAAATCATATGGTTTGGGGCACTTGAGAGCAGGGGCTGACCTCTCAATGTAGACCGTCGAGAAGAGCAAGGAGTGTAACAAGCACATATAAAATAGCTTTTTCTTGAGAGAGAAAAATATTTGGGGTATAAAGGCATATACAAACAGTGGTCTTCCCAAAGTCTTTTTTGATTTTTAATAAAATATTTTAGTGGATACTACTGAATTAAAATGAACATGTATGACAGCCTTAACACTCACATATGAACCCTCAAAAATCGTTGAATTTAACCAATAAATAAATGTTTTTCTAAGTTGCACAAGCTTAAAAGTAAGAGAATGTGTAAGAAACCAAAAACAAGAATAATTCTGTACTCAAATACTGTTACCAATGTGATGTTGCAATTTTTTCGTAATATTGCTTGTAAAACAAATTCAAGGCACTTGCTGTGAAACGGGACACAACTCAAATACACAAATTCCTTTTCTCCTTAATTATTTGATATAAGATTTTATAAAAACTAAACAAAGAACAGATTTAAGAACATATTTTGAGAAGTCATATCATCACAGTTTTAACAGTAATTATTTTCATGGGGAATCATATTTCAGATCTCACCAAATGTTCCTTGTTAATACAGGTACACAGGAATTTCTTTGGCACATCTCTACTAGTTTCTGACAGAGGGGGGTGAGAGTGAAAAGGCTGCCAAAAGACGACGCATGGTGGTTCAGTGCCTTGCTCAAGGCACAACAGCTGGTGACAGAGAAAGTAACCGATTCTGATTCAGGGCTTCCCGATACTGGCCACCCATACTGAGAGAGCAATCAATATCAGTTAGTATGATTAATTACTACAACACATTTACAGACAGATCCAAGAGAACAAGTCAAGAATCACGGCAGGTTTGTTCACTGACCAAATCTAAAGACTTGGACATTTTTCTGTGTATTCTTCCAACAGGTTTTAACAACTGATATTAACAGTAGGGTCCATATTAGTAGGATTGCAGAAAAGGCTAGAAGGGACAGTTGTTTCCCATCCAGGATAAACACATATGTGACCCTGGACTACAAAACCATTCTTAAGTCGCTTGGGTATATTTTTTTAGCAATAGCCAAAAATACATTGTACGGGTCGAAATGATTGATTTTTCTTTTATGCCAAAAATCCATTAGGATATTAAGTAAAGATCATGTTCCTGAAGATATTTTGTAAATTTTCTACTATAAATATATCAAAACTTAATATTTGACTAGTAATATGCATTGATAAGGACTTAATTTGGACAACTTTAAAAGCTATTTTCTCAATATTTATAGAGTTTTGCATCCTCCTTCCAGTGGTTCAAATGTGGTCTCTCTGCCAAATATTGTTCTAAATCCGACAAACCTAACCATCAATTAACCGTAGTTAATTCAGCGTGTCAGATGATGTACAAATCGCTAACACTGAGGACTGGTTTTGTGGTCCAGGGGTCACATAGATGGCAATGGAAGCCCATTTTCATTATTTTTAGACCAACTTAAAGGTATTGATCACCCAAAAATTAGAATTCTGTCATAATTTTTAACTAAAGACTGCTATGCTCCCGGTGTGCCCACTCAGTGGTCACACTTATAAACACACAAAGGGAGAATAACGATATACACGATGGAAGCCAGGGCTGACAAAAAAAGAGGGTCGCATCTGTGCTTTCTGTACTATTCCTGGCGGCAACGTCTAAACCTACGCCGGGCAGTAACATGGCGTCGTCGCGGTAGCAAGGAGTATACCGCTCTTGAATGTGTGTACTCGTGCCGACAGTTCCGTTCATTCTCTAAACTTGCCCCCCCCCTCGTCCACTCGCTCTGGGGGCCGGAGGAGGCGCATGTCTGCAGAAGAGAAAATGTATAAAAGTTGGGTGTTGTTTGGCCAGCAGTAAAGTCGAGGGCGAGTGTATGGGGGACCCACGGGACTTGACTCATTGGGACGGACAAAAAAAAGACAGCTTGGGTGCGCGCCGGGCAGAAGAAACCAGACAGAAGGGCATGGGGGGTGAGGAACGACCCGGAGTGGAGCCGAACAAACCGCAATATTAAGAAATGACACAGTGGGTAGCATTTCAACTGGAGAGTCGCAGATATACGTGGTGACTGAAACGCAATGACCACTATTGATTGCGGACCGGCCATCATGTTCAAAGTGATATTAAGGCACAATAAACTATCACAAGGTCATGTGATTTGTTGCTAATAATGAATAAACAGCACATTTCCCCCATCAGAAGAGCAATCTTCCGGGTGGGTACCGTAACAAATAATTCACAGCAAAAATCAGGAAGGTGTATTCTTAGTCCTTCCAGCAACTTTTGTAAAATTCTGTTCAACAGATACAATCAGGTAAAAGGCTGAATGAGATAAATTCTAAAGGCAACATACACATGAAAATACATCAACAATAAATAAATATAACACTCACATAAAAGGTAAAGAACGAGAGAGAAACAGCAGAAAAATAGAAAATGAATGAATTTTAGAAGAAGGTTTTCTGCTAATTGGCTCTGTGGTGATGGAGCAGGAAGTTGACATCTAAATTGAGGCACAATGTTGTTCTGCTCTTTCTGATGTTTTTCGTAAGGTCCTGTTTGTCACATAGTCATGGTTGTCGCTCTCAGCCGTTACACTGTTGCTGGTAACGGCGATTGAGTTCTCGCAGCTCCTTCTCGCGAACGCGTCGCGCTTTGCTGGACTTCGTGGAGCGGCTGGAGCGAGTGGACTGTGCTGATTTGGTGCTCTGGCAGCGTGATGACACTCTCTTCAGCAGGTTCTGGGAAATGGACCGCTGCAGGTTCTTCATGGAGGAGGAAGCAGCCATGCTGACAATCCAAGGATGTTTAAGTGCCTGGCCCGCAGTCAGACGCTCAGTGGGATCCACCGTGAGGACACGGTCAATGAAGTCCTTAGCAAGGTTGGAAACACTTGGCCATGGCTGTCAGAAAACAGAAAATAGCTTAGAAGTATTCAGACATTCTCAAAAGATTCTAAGACTTTTATAGAGTTTTTTATACAGTGTAGAGGGAAAATAAGATCTTCAAATAAACTGATTCAAAGGTTTAAAAGTTGCAGCTGTACATGACAACGTGTAACAACCCAGCTAATAAAATATATATAAACTATCATTCAAATGTTTGGGGCTGGTAAGATTTTCTAATGTTTTAAATGAAAGAAAGCTCACCAAGGTGACCTTTTAAGCTTACATTATTTGATTAAAATACAGTAAAAACAGTACAATTTTGAAATATTTTTACTTTTTAAAATAACTGTTTTCTATTTTATATATTTTAAAATGTAATTTAATCCTGTGATGCAACTAAATCATTACTAGCCATTACTCCAGTCTTTTAGTGTCACATGATCCTTCAGAAAAGACTAATACACCAATCTGTGCATTACATTAGCTTATCTTACATTACATTCATATTGCATTTTGATTCTGATTCTATATTTTGTGGAAGCTGTGGATATAGATCACGGCTCTTTTTAACTTTTTTATTCATCAAACAATCCTGAAAAAAGTCAGGATTCACATAAAGTTCATAACATAAATTATAAACTGAAAGAATAACATAATGGAATTATAATATACGCTATAAACTGAACGATGACATAATACTGTATAATATAATATAATATTTGCTGATTTCTGCATTTTAAGATAGACGCTTATTTTGGATACCCATTTCATTAAAGGGTTAGTTAACCCAAAAATTAAAATTCTGTCATATTACTCCCCATGTCTTCCACACCTGACGACCCGTAAGAACCCTCATGGCACATGGGAGCGATTTTAACGATGTCCCTTACTTTTACGTTTCTGGCCCTGGAACATTCATTAGATTGTTGTCTAAGCTCATCGGATTTCACCAAAATCTCTTCTTTGTGTTCTGAAGACGAACCAAGTTCTTAAGGGGTTGGAACAACACGAAGGTGAGTAGTTAATGACAGAATTTTCATTTTTGGGTGAACTATCCCTGTAATGCCCAGAATGGACCTTTGCTAACGTTAACCAGCTTTTAATTTATGTTGTCTGGAAATACGTAGATGTCAATAAGAAAGAAACAAACAAAGACCGGTCAATTATAGCAATAGCTAATATTGCGGACAATGCGGAGCATAATTCCAGTTCAGTAAAAGAGAAAGCAAGCACACTCCCTGGACTCCATCGCCTGTGCCAGGTGACTGGCTAGATCAATACATGAAGGTTTCTGCAATGCGAAATGTACAAACTAGTTACTTTAAGTAAATATTTCTCTCTTCCGGCACATCTTTAGACTAGCCGTGCATGTCCTGGTATGTTATGACAACTGGCCGAACACTAGCAGCTCTATAAGCAAGAGAGAAAACAAAACATGGTTTGGTTTTTGTTGGTTAGCATGACTCCTCCAGGGCTTTTCCCTGTAAAGCCCACGTTCGTCTTGTCTGTGACTCACAGCAGCAGAGAGGCCCTGACGCACACACTCTGCCAGGAACTCTGCGGCCTTACATCACACGCTCATGCAGGGGGTTACTGCGGGATAAGACATGATGACAGGACTGTGCTGGGTATTGTCCAGCTAACACAAACACACACGATCCACAAAATACAAGCACACGCAATCACACAAAAACATGCATGCAAAACACGATAAATAGAGGCACGCAAATAAACACGTTCAGAATCCCGAGGTCAAAGACAAAACGGTTGGCAAAGGTTTAAAGTGTTTGAAAAGCACTTTGTGATGAATAGAAACAGAGCACATTAACAGACAGACAGACAGAAGGAGGCAGGACTATCATAGCCTGTTGTGTTTTGCCTTTGAGATGGTGGCTTTGTTGGGAATATTTCTATTTAGGAATGCAGTTCTGAATGGACTGGGGAAATCCTCAATGACCTCAAGTCACTGTATAGCAGTAGACAGATCTTTTCAGTGGGGCACTGATGTTCTTCTTCTAGAGAGGATGTGATTGGGCAAAAGTTTGAATAGTGCAGGATGAATCAGTATTTTGTTTTTTACCAGAAAGAAAGACATTGGCAAATATTTGCTAATGGCTAATTTTGTCAAAAGCATACAGATGGCCTTAAAGCTAATAGGTATATGGACTACATGGCAAAAAGTCTTTGCTCACCAGACTGCAGACACTTAATATCTGCCATGTAGTGCCAAGGTTATGACTGTAGTTCCCAGGCAATGCGTGGTTAGTTAGTTAGTTACTTGGTTGGCATTTTAACACCATGCCAGCTGACATGGCCATTTTTATAGCAAGTAAAAAGTTTAAATACTATAAAATAGCATTTTAAAACCCTATATAATGTTTTTAAAGTTTGCGTTAAAACTTAATTTTCTTTTGCAGAGCAATATAATTTCCTAGGAGAACAAGCACAATTTAATCAAATATGTTGAAGAGATGCTGGACTCTGAAATGAAGAACATAGCAGTGGATCTTTATTTTGTGTATGTGAAATCTCCTATGATCTAATTATTGAAAATGAAAATGTGACCTTTACACACAGTAGGGTTCATTTCATTTTCTGTATCATTTAAAGTGTTTATTCATATTCATAATTTTAAAATAGTTTGCAGAACAATAAAAATAGTCAAATTAAAACTGATGTCTGCTTTATATGCCACTAGTGGGATTAATTGGTTAACAGTCTATAATGCAGTTTTACCATATGGCAATACATCATTATTCTTTACTTTCTCTATTCAAGAAATCAATAATATTATGTTTTAAAGGCACACTAAAAAACCTTAAGGGGCAATCAACAGAGGAAGGACACATACTAAATTACATTATTAGTACAGAAGTAACTGAGTTTATGCCACACTTGTTTTATCTTTTATAAAGGTAAACAGAATTTGCTTACAAATAAATTTTCAGATATTTTTGCTATAAATATTTTGTTTATTATTATTTATTTGAGCATGTCTATAATAATATAATTGTATTTAACCATTTAAAGTATTTAAGTATTTATATTGTGATTTAAAATTAAAATGAGTCAAAAAGCATCAAAATACAACCTATATTTTGTTTATATTTTATAACTTTTTATACTTCATAAGGGACATGAATTTGATTATTTTTATATAAAAAAAGTGAACAAAAATAAATAAATAAAAATCAAATTACCAGAAAACTTTAAACATTTTCCATTGTGGTACAAAGTTGCTATTCGCCGGCCAATTTTTCCAACTTCTAAAATGTAAATTTTTGTTACTGATGCTCTATGTAAAAACAAAGCGCTATGTAAAAACAAAAATATTGAGAATGTCTGTACTCAATAAAACTGCAAGAATATGTTTCCTAGTAAACATTCCACCCCCTTTGCCCCCCGGCTGCCACTCAACGGACAAACAGGTAGTGACGCCCCAAACTCAAACCATTTGTTGAATCAATGTTGCTAAGTCAGGCCGCTCAAACAAACAGTGCAATGCTGAAAGTGCCACAGACCACAGCGCTTACACTTTTCAGGGAAATCAACCTACGAATGCTTACTTATACTTGTCTCTGCACAAATATAAGCAAGCTGGCATAGGAGAAAGTATTTTACACACATCAGCTTTAAAGTTGGGTATAGGAGAAAGGCGTTTAAAAAGACATTTAAAGGCGAATACTGCACATTAACATCAAAATAACATACAAAGCATATATTTCGTAATAGCTTGTTTGTTTACAAAAGCGGTCAGCTAAAAACAAATGAATCATAACGCATAGTACAATGCAAATGAGCCCAACAACATGGCATACAAATACCGCTGGGTTTAATAAAACCAAGTAACATCAGCATATGCTTTATAGCACTTCTATACCTAATCGAAAACATCTGCATTTTCAATCTCCCAGCAACCGTTGTTTTGTACATACATGATCCACATTGCTCATAAAAATCTCATATATACTGTATATATAGCTCACACATACAGCTCTTACATACCTAACTACATCTAGTGCAAGAACAGACATTATTAGGGTATATCTTTACCGTAAGGTCCCATTAGTTAATGCATTACCTAACTTTAACAAACAATTCATTTTTAATGTTACTTAATAAAAACATAACCGTTCATTGTTAGTTCATGTTAGCTCAAGTCCATTAAATAATATTAACAAGAGCTACAACGTTTGATTTTAAAATCAACCTTTTCTCACTAGTAATAGCGTTATGAGCATCCTATTATTAACATATTGCTGTTATAGTGCTAATAATGCCTTATTCTGTATGACCTTATTCTACATCCCTAATCCTAACCAATACTTAAACTTAACAACTACCTTACTAACTATTAATAAGTAGCAAAATAGGAGTTTATTGAGGCAAAGGACAAAGTTATTGGTTTGTTAATGGCGAGAATTGGACCTTAAAATAAAGTGTGACCAAAAATGCAGTATTACATGTTAAAATTGAAATCAATAATGCGAAAGTAGTATTTTTCATTGGGTTTTCATGTTAACAAATTTAGTTTACATAATGTTAACAAACAGAACCTTATTGTAAAGCAGCGGTTCTCAATTCCAGTCCTGACGACCCACCACTCTGCACAGAATATTTGCACACATGTGCAATGTGTTACCATTATTAGTTTTTATATATATCATGGATAAGATTTTATCTCTGTGAATTATCTCTTTGGGTTTTGACATGTTGAGTTTGGCTAATACTTCATCTGTAACTTTAACTCTGTAAAAAGCTGTTTTTAAAGCTTTATCTGTATGAGACGTGAAGGCTTTTAGTTGTGTCGTGTGAGACACAAGCACATTAAACTTGAAATGATATATATTATACCATTTAATGAGATCTGTAAATCAAATCTGTAAGTCCATGATTATCTATTTGACGCTAGCCATTTTTGACTTCAGATTACAAACATTATTAAAGATTCTGCATGCAGTTTCTGTACTCGTGCAGCATATAACTGTACAAAAGCAATCATTCTGACATCACCATGAATAATAAATTTAACCTCAACTTGTGTTTGTTTGTGTAGTCACTTTTTCTGAAAATGGTAATAATGCACTGGACTAAAACCTACGTTGCTCAACAAATCTCCCCCAAAAATTAATTTCTATAAGTTTGGGTATGTTTCCCTTTGTGGGGTACAACGTGTGCTTGTTCACGGTGCCTCTTCAAAAAGTAATCTTCTCATATGCTATACTATTATCAAATATATATCATTTTAGAATCATTTTATCAACGTGTTTCTTTTAATTACCATAGGTTTTGGGGTAGGTCTTTTTGGACTCATGTTGGTGTAGCCTCGTGACGAGCACTTCCTTTGGATGAACACAGCCAATACTTTACCCACCATTTTTTTTTTTTTGTATATGAATTTCCAGTTAAAATGGAGTGCCTACTGCAGATCATAGCCTACACCCAGTCATTCCTAACCTGTGTAATTCAAAGAAAACAGTTGATAAAAAGAGCTTACAAGCGTTTGGAATTTTTTGACCAGAACACCAAACTGGGTAAACTATTTGAGCACAGCACACAGAGATAAGCTCCCAGCTGTTCTTACCTCCCCGAGAAGCTGTATTGTTCCTTTGAGGAGTCTGTCGTTACAGGCGCATGCGATTGTCCTCCTCAAGGCAGGTTTCCACTGAGCTATGTAGGAGATTAATCCCAGCGCCCACCTGCTAACTGCATTAGGGTAGGGCCCTTGCGGACGAAGTATCTCTGGGCGATATAGCATTGTTTTCTCCACATAGGTCCCCCCGTTTCATCAGCATTCGCCCTTTCTTCCGCGTGCTGTGCCAGACCAAAGTCGTGGAAGCATAATCTTGAATCAGCACCATGAGTAGTAAAGCAATTTTCAGCTGTCCGGTCCCTGTGCGGAGGCCCAAACGTAGGGAGTACTTCACCCTCGAGAACCATCTGCAGCACCCGTGGGCTTTCCCTTCTGAAGACCCGCTTTTCGTTGATGCGTCGGGGACTTCCGCCTGTGGCCAACGCCATCACCTGTAGGAGACCCCTCGCGTCTCAACACCTCCATCAGTTGGATGATTTTGGTGTTTGCGCACCCTTCCAGCACCAAAGTTCAATTCACATACGTCTCTCCCTCACGGTAGCGATTCTCATCCAGCGTGATGGCGTAACGTGCCGGGTCTCTTGTTCCCACTCTACTACCCGACTTGAAACTGCCCCGCACTATCAAAGCTGTGATATCAACTTAGCCAGTCACTCTAGGGTCAATTTTGGCCCTGCGTATTTGGCTTACTTTTTTTTCCGTGTGGCGTTACCCGGAGGGGACTGTCTCACCTTCGCACACCTGGCTTTGGTGACCCGAGGGATGGGCGAGCCTGGTTTCCCCTCCCCCGACCCCTACCGTCAGCTTCTGATGAAGTTTTTATAGACCTCAGTCTGATGCGGCGCTACTTTTGACTAGTCAAGTTGGACACTGCGGTGGGTCTGTAGGACTTTTGCTCGTCCGGCACCCTTCATACACGATCAAACATTCCTCCTTCCTGTGTGCCAGCACACATCCTCAGCTCCAGCATCACTCCAGGGGTCTTGCACTGTGCAGTGCCACACCGGCAAAAAAAACGCCAAGAAGGGATTGCGTCCAGTCCCCAAGTCGGGACCCTCGAAACAACGCCCAGAATTTGGCCTTAAATCCAGTCAGTGGGCTTTGCAAGAGTAAATCTGAAAAAAAATTACTTATTTATTTCTTAATACCTATACGCAGTAAGAAATTTGCTTATATATACTATTACACATATATGCATGGCTGTATTAAATTGACAGTCACCGCAAAAAATTTAAGTTCTGTCATCTTTTACTCACCCTCAAATTGTTCTAGCTTCTTTCTTTTCCTGAGCATGAAAAAATATGTTTTGTAGAACGTCGGTAACCAAACAGTTTCAGGTCCCTATTTTACTTAAGTTTTTTTTCCCTCCATAGTATGAAAGTCAATGGGGACCAGTAACTGTTTGGTTATCCCATTCCTCAAAAGAGCTGTGTGATTACAGCAGAAGGAATACATAGAGGTGGGACAATGAGGGTTGAGTACATATGACCCCTAATTGTTCGTGTTTCGCTCTGCGGGGGGACATCGATACCTTCTCTTAATGTGTATCCATAATGTATCACTTTTTTCTGCCTTTACGTTAGATTGTTTTCATTTTAGCCGATGTTTGATATCAATAGAACAGTATTCAGTCTGAGATTGGAGAATAAAAAGGTTCTGGTGGATAACAATATCAGTTTTTGTCAATTAAAGTAAATGAATAATAACACAAATTTTGCTGTAATTAAATAGCATATTACGAACAAAATAAATGTCATATATCATTGAATATGTGTTTATGAAATCGCTAAATCTTAGAAGAGAAAGTGATATCAACAGATGTGTACACTCCTGGCAATGAGATAAGAAAAAGATAAGACAATAGTAGTAACAATATTATTCCTTGTATAATAAAAACAAACAGTGCTGTAATACGGGCAAAAGAAACGTGAATAAAAATAAATCAACTTATCATTGAATAACGGCTGTCCTTTTCTCGGTTGTGATAGACAGACCGACAGACACAAAGACGATGGATGGACGGCCCCTCAGACAGACATACAGACAGCCTAACAGACGGACAGAAAACAGACTGAGCACGGACGGACAGAAACACAGCAGAAAGACAGACGGGACGGACAGAAGACAGACAGAAAGCAGGACCGAATAACGGACAGCAGCCGACGACGGACGGACACTGACAGACAAACAGACAGACAGACAGATGGACGACGGATGGACACCAGACGGACAAACAGACGGACAACAAACGGAATGACAGACCAGACATACAGACAGCACAGCAGACGGACGAGGACAGACAGACGGAACAGACAGAAAACAGTGACCGCCGACAGAAAGACGCCACGACTGACAGAAAAGACAGACAGAAGCTCATGACCGACGGACGACGGCGACCAGAGAGACGTACAGACATGACAGAACGGGAGAAGACGGACGTGACTGACAGAGCTACAGACAGAAGACAGACAGACGGATAGACGACGAAGACAGCACAGACATACATACAAGACGACAGAAAGACTAGACAGCTGACATAAAGACGGACGACTGACGAAAACAGACAGACAGAAAACAGACAACATACAGACCGCCTACTGACGGACGGACAGAAAAGAACCGACAGGAGCAGTGGACCGACTGACGAGGACAGAAAGACAGACAGATCATACAGACGACCACAACTGAACAAAAGACGGACTGCACAGACGTACAGAAAGAACAGACTTACAGAAAGGACAGACAGACCAGACGTACGGACAGAAGAGTACATACATACAGACGGAAGACGGACGACGGACAGTCAGACAGACAGAAATACCGACAGACCGCTGACGGACGACAGAAGAAGACCACCGATGGACGGACGGAAGAAATACAACATACAGACATACTGACAGAAAGGACGATCGGACGCGGACAGAAAGACAGACATACGAAGACAGACAGGGGGGGGTCCGTGACGGACGGACAGATACGGACGGAACGACGGACAGAAGGACATACATACAGAACAGACAGACACAGACAGCCAGAACATACAGATATATAGATAAGATGATGCCAGATAGATAGATAGATAGATAGATGTCCAACTGAAATAACGTTAAGTGGATACAACGTACAAATGCAAAGGATGTTTGTTGGCATAAGCTGCATAGCTTTTTTCGTTGCCCGTATAACGTTACGTTATATTGCGTTAGATATCGCTTAAAGTCTGAAACAGTGATCTCTGGAGCTGTTGTGAAATGCGATTTACGGCGCTGTGTAATAACTGTATCAGAGAAAAGAAAAGCTGCTAAGAAAATGAATAACTATGACACCACTAATCATATTAGTAGTATCATAACACATCAATTGAGGACTTTATATTGTTATAAACAGTTAAACTATAGACTGACCATACAACTGAACTTTACCACGAAAAAAATTCCACTGGTCTCCCACAAAGACTTAAACTGAGACACTTGTTCACTTATTCATCGCTCAAAACAAACTTCAAAAACTCTTCTTCAACTCCGTTATCCGCTGCAGGCCTTAACGGAGCCAGTCGTGTTACAAAGTCATTAATAAATAGTTAAAATGCATGAAAGTGAACGATATAGCGGACATAACGTTACCCCCCAATGACAAAAAACCTCCCCGTTCAGCACAAATCAATTGTTTTCTCGAGGCCTGGATAAAAAAAACGAACTTAATCGCTAAGGTTTCCGTTATTTTGTCGTTTTAACGACAACGGTATCCATTTAAAACCAAAAGCGTTAACTTTTCCAAAAGTCCAAATAGAGTTGAAAGTTACCTTAAGAGGGATTTTCTTACAGGCGGTAGTGGGAGTAAGAAGGCGAGATTCCCAGCGCCAGCCTCTGCACTCCAGTTTCTGCCCTTCTCTCCATTTTACCGCATTTCTAAAACTTTAATCCGGCTAGAAAGATAGCATCTCCTTAGTATTTGCTAACATAAACATGTTGAGTCCAAAAATAATGGTTGTTAACTTGTTGTAACAATACAGAGACGAAGCAATACGAGAAGAAAAGTGTGAAATTGAGACCTCATGGTCGCCTTGCTGTTGACAAAACCGGTGTTTTCGGAGGGACCACTTTTGTCTGTGATACCCTCTCGTTTTTTCCGCCCGCCCTGGGTGGGCGCCCCCCCCCCCCCCACCCCGCCCCCCCCCTTCTCCGTGTTGTGTTTGTGCTGTGTGGAAAGGAGAGACCCCGCTGCGGCGAACCTGCAGAAAGGGTATAGCAGAATCAGAAATTGATAGTGTCGATCTGGCGGCGTGGATAAACGTCAATGGTATGCAGCGGCAGCCTGTAGTGAGGGCCTGAGGGGGGGAACATGCGAGCAAACGGGGCCCACTTACATAAAGTAAGGGGCCTAACGACGGGGGGGGGGAGAAGCAGAGAAGCAAAGTAGGAGGCGATAACAGAGCGGTAAGGAAGCCGAGCTGGACTGGTGGAGGACGGTTTCTGCATGAAAAGGTATGCGGGACAAGGACTAAACGGTGGGAACGATGTGGCGGAATGGGAAAAGGGTTGGACATTTGGAAGTGGGTGTGTGCAGAAGGGCATCGCCGACGTTACGGTCACACCGTGTACTGAGTATGTGACTTCCGTATTTATTTATTGATGTTAAAATTATGGTGGGGATGACCTAGAGGGATGCATCTGAGTTTGAAAATAGTACTTGGGTGCGACACGGGTTGGAAACCAGCAGATTAACAAAGTGTAGGATTCCATACACAGAACCAGTAGGCTATGCGATGTGGTAAAGAGGGCATGTTAAAATTCAGTACCATTTTGCGTCATTTAATGATTAGGGTGCCATGTTAACTCAACTAAGATGGGCGAAGGTGAGAATTTATGACAAAAAGTCGAATTAATTAGCCGTGCCGGGCCAAAATGGGCGGGGGGGGGCTACTCGCTCGGAGAAGGGGACGGTTAGATGGTGACAAAAATCAGTGGCGCAGATACCAGCTGGAGCATGCTCGTAGCTTGCTGCAAGTCCTGGCCCCACATCGCACCCGAACATGGAAAAAGCCGGAAGAACGCAAGTGCACAGAAATGTTCCATTTTTGGAACACGTGCCTGTGAAGCTTCAAATATAGAAGCATGCTACGCGTCCGTCACAAATGCCCCCTACGTTCTCAAATTTAAAAGGGAAAATATAGACAAACGATGGGCCTCACTCTTCTATACAAGCTTTTTTGTTTAATTTGGTTAATGAATTTAAACCAGCCCCCAATAGATGAAATGCATTGACGAATACTTCTTATTGGTTTTTGTCTTGAAGATAATGTACTAATGTAAGGTAGGGCCAGAGAAAAGAATTCAGAATACTGATCGTAAACAGCAGGAGGCCCAACTGTTTATATGAGCTTTTTATTTCGTATACAATTTTTAGTAGATAACTGTTTTAGGTAAAACTACTACTTAATATTGGCTACATACTGAGGTTTTACGCAACAACACAACACGAATCACAAATTATCTGATTCATCTACTAGATGGCGCTGTTCTTTAGTTAATGTCAGGCTCCAGATAACATTACTGCATTTTGCTGGTGTTCACAAGTGCTGTTGATAGTGGTAAATTAATAGAGGATTGTACTTAAAGACTTCATTAAGTACAAAACACTTGAACTTACTGGTCACTCAGTGGGCATGTATACACTATAGAAATAAACATTTAGTGTAATAGTCGTGATGTTTCAAAATATCATGAGTCATATATTTATATGAAACTTACCACTGAGACTAACCATCTCATTTCTATCATATCTGTGATATGACCCAAAGCTGAGCTCTTGTTTTTTGACTTTGTGATATTACCGCTCCAAAAAAGCAATCACTTCAGAATTGCTCCAATAGGGCCAGATGATGATATAATGCATTGTAACTTCTAATGCTCAAGAGGAAATGCCAGTGGATTTGTGTCTGCAGTGGTAAAAGGCTGTATGAGAGCCATCCATTACATCAAAAAGGGCACCAACGATCCAAATAAAAGGATCAGACAAGCACAGTGAGAAAGTGTTGACATACAGTGTGATGGTAGCTGGGACAAAGGAGGAGCGATCAAGTATGAGAGAGAAAAATGATAAATGTATGAAGCTCGCAGATCTGTGACTGCAAAGCTAATCATGACATTGCTTGGATTACAACAGCTAAAGTGGTTGTTTATCAAAAATTTTCTCTGATTGCCACGTAAAACAAAGGAGGCTTTGAAAAGAACCTCCTGTGGAACATTATAAAAGACTACACCTTTTTACACAATATCACACAATACTTCTGAAGTTCTGAAAGCAAGGCTGTGATTAGTCAGCTCCCTGCAGCAGGTAAAAGGGGGGAAAAACAACATGATATCCGAAAAGTGAATATTGAGTGACTTACGTTTTAGAAGCATGAAAATATTTCCAAGCATAAAAAAAGCAAAACTAAACGTTGCACGTTTCTAAGCATCTCACTGCAGTTGTGTTGAAGAAATCGGTTGAATGAATGATTCAATCATTCTTAAGATGAAGGCTGTATCCGAAATCGCATATGTATAGGCTAAATCAGTACGTGAACAGAGGTATGTCCGAATTCACATTATTCATAAAAGGTACCAGGATGGCCTGCTATTTCAGTTGAGATTCTGTAGCCACACAGCCCACGTGATTTCTGACACAGCTTGCTAATGGCTGCGTTCAAAATCACATAACTTCTGCAGTCGATCATGTTTTGCTTACAGTTTTATGACTACTAAGAATTTAGACATACTGAGATTTTCACATACTGTTTTGGCTACTATAACAGTAGAACAAGTGTTTTGGACGAATCAGATAAATTAACGATTCAGTGATTCGTTTGTCAACATCTATTGGCTTAACCATGTAACCTGCAGAAAGAGTCACTAAAAAAGCTCCACCACTGCCTGCTTTTGGGACATTATAAATCAGCACTTTTGGCCAATCAGATTTGTGGACTGTTAACATGCTGTAGGCTATTTCACAGATAGCATTATAAGTGACAAAATAATGGGTTACTTACTATAAAACATCAAATCCGTATTTCACGTGATCGCTCCTCCAATGCGGCAATAAATGATGGATAAAGGCTTTGTTGCACTGCTTCCAAGTAAACAGTGACTGATTTCTTCAATGTTAAATTGACTTTGTCACATTATAATCTATGTTTGTTTGTTATTTTCATAACAATATGCAAAGCAAATCAACAATATCAGCATGATTGATTGCTTGGCCTTCAAGGCTGTCTCTCTCCATCCCTCTCTCACTCTTAATTCATTCTCATTCTCTCAGTTTCTCTCTCTCTCTCCTCATCTCACACCCCACTCACTATCTGCCCAAAAAGGTCAATATCATCCGTTAAATCCAAATATGCTGACTGCTGTGCATTATTTATCAGTATGAAGATAGAAACAGCTCTATTAAAAGCAGCACTGACTCTTCCTCTCTCTCAATTATTCTCATGATAATCAGTCTTACCCTGTGGGGCTGTCAGGGCCAGAGCGTCAGAACCGGCAATATGAGCACTAAATTTGGCAGTCATCTGAGTGCAAAGTCCAGTTTGAGTTTGTTCAATAACATGGAGCATCCCTTGGATCTTTGATAGCAGACATCCTTGATTCTTTAATTCCCTTTGCTCATTACGCATGGAGATTAAATTGAGCACGTCCAAATATTTGGAGGATTGCGATTGAACATCTCGACCAGACCCACAATTTAGCTTTCCATTACAACCCGTTTGAAATCTTAAACTTTAGCACAGAGGAACCGTGCAGCGATTTTGCTACATAATCTGTTGTTAGAAAGACATTTTCTTGCAGACGTGCTATTCTTGGTTCACACTCATATTTCTCAACTTCTAAGGTGGCTCTGGTGGCTCCCCAGACAAGAGAGTCAAACAGAGCGATGGTGGAGCTTTCAGAAGAAAAGATTCTTTGGGAAGGAAACCTCATGCCCTGGTTTTGCTTTCAGGAACTAATGGGATTCAGCGAAGAAGTTAAAGTGATTCAATAACTGCAAAGTAAAATGTAATTTCGGAATTTGGCGCTGGAAAAAATGTCATGTTCAATGACCTCTGAGTTTAGAGAACATTCTGTATAGTCAGAGTTACGCAGTTGTGGGCAGTTGACGAGCTTGAAGAGTGAAACTGCGGTTTGTTCCTACAAGATTGTGTTTCATTGAAAATATTATGCCAAGGCCTTGACTGATAAATGTGAACATGACAGGATTCTTGCAGTCTTCATGATATATAAATTCAGACATAAAAAATAATTAAAAATGGAATGAATCTGACGACTTTAATAACTATATAATTTATATAGGAATTTAAAAGGAGTTTTATTTATTAATTGCAATGTCTGTCTTCATTATCCAGTCTCAGAATTCCACAGATCTGAGTCAGTTTTTATTACAAGTGCAGAGAATCTTATCTGAGACATTCTTCTCATACCAACCACATACTATTTCCTGGCTTATTAAAGGTGAATGGATGCCTCAAAGGACAGGCTATTAAACATGAGGAGTCTGTCCTCTGCATTGACTATAAAAATTCTAAAGCTAACATCCAACATTCTGGGTCTATTTTTAGAATACAATTCTTTTCAGCTGAGCTTCTCATTTCTGTGGATTAATGTGGAGAGCGGGGCTAGTTGTCACATGGGGAAATGGCAATGGCTTTATCTTAGTAGCTATAAGGTTTTGAGTCAGAAGTCCAGTCACATAAACATGTTTTCTCTATTAGGATTATTTGTTTTTATTTTTATTTATTTATTTTTTGTTGTAGTTGTTGAATTCGGTCTTCTAAACTAAAATTGTAATGTAAAAAACGTTACTATATCTATATTTGTTGTCAAATTTGAATTGGATCAAATTGAATTCAAATCTAAACATTTATATAATTCATTCATTTCAATATTAGTTTGATAAAACAATGTTTAATATGTTACCTTTTACATCTTTGTTGTTTCATGAATTGTTTTGTGTTTTACAATCGTTTATAATGTTTTGTTTTGTTTTGTTTTGTTTAATATTTCTTTTAAGAAATGAACATAAACCCACCCTGACAAATATTCACTAGAAATAATGCCCTGGTCACATTAAAGACAAATCATAGAACCTGAACATAAGGCATTTTCATTCATTATTTCCTCTTTTTTGTTTCTATTTCAACATCAAAAGATTTGCTTCTCTAAAAAAAAAAAAAAAAGGATTGTTTTGAGCGATAGCTTTGTGGAAGATAAAAATTGTGTCTAATGACAAAAGTATATATAAATATAGATAGGTAAACAAAAAGTAGGTTGTAAAAACCAGTGGGATCAAATGTGTGTACAAAACAGGTAATTATATATCAATGTCAATGATAACTACCATGTGTAAAATGTGTTGGAATCACACTTCAATGTGTGGCAATCGTCTCAATGTTTTCCCCCTAACCAATATCCGTTTAACCCACCCCTCCTGTAGTGCCAATAGATTATTCATTACTCTTTTCCTGAGTGCAAAACAACTGCAAGCCCACCACTGCCTCCTGTGATTTCCACAGGGACTCTTTCAGGGACCATTCTTATCTCAGCAGGGAATTCAAATATGGCACAGGAAAAATGAATCACGCTTTGTACAGAGCACACACACACACAAAACACACCACACACACACACACACACACACACACACACACACACACACACACAAAAAAGTGGGTAACCCCTGTCCTCCTGAAATGAGAGCTCTGCTGTATAATCTGTTGAAGTGTTGCATTTTATGAGATCCATAAAAGCAAAAACTATACATTTGATTTGATACTGATATGCACCATATACTGTATGTATTGGAACTGTAGTGATTATTTCTTTTTTGATATGTAAGATAAAAAAGACAACAAAAACATTTTGCACTTTTTAGACTTTTTATGTGCTATGCACATAATTTTATGGAATAATACCTGTTTAATATTGAAACTAAATTAAAGAGCAATATATCAGCAGTATGCATGTACATATGCTCTTTTGGTACTTATACAATACATATTTAATATATAATTATTTTGGAATCCTTTAGTGATAATTATAAAAAATGTATAATTATTAAAACCTTGTATATTTAATCAGGTGGAAGGAAATACAAACTAAAAGAAGTAGACTTTCATCTGGCCAGGAGAATGTGCCCATAGGGAGATACAGAGCCATATGTGTAAGCAAGTATTGATTGTAGGATATAGTGGCACCCTGCAAGTCGATGACTGTAAAGAGAAACCAGTCTTTACTAACAACTCATGAAATAAGCCTTTAAGGATGATGTACAGATGGTGAAAAGATACATGAATGTAGGTCTGATAATGACACTGAAAATAGAAAGAAAGATGCAATAGTTTGCATTGTAATATACCTATTTAGATACTTACCTACAGTATAATTTGAAGTAATTCTAAGATTTGCAACAAAAAATAGAAAGAAGAAAGAAAGAGAGATGCAACAGTTTGCATTGCAGTTATAATTTTAGATACTTTCAAATCAAGTTAATTTTATTTTATTCAATTTAATTACTTAGAAGTAATTCTATATTATAAAAGCAAATTTTTTTGTTATTCTATAGTTTAAGAATAATTTGTACAATGTAATAAATAAATAAATGTGCATTTAGCTGTTCTGTGGAATAATAAATGTGTTTAACATGTTTAAATGTGTTTTTACAGAATTTTTAATGTGCAAGTTTTCACATATTAGTATTTTCTGCTGATACAGATATAATAAAATCTGCCAGTTTTTTTTACTCCAGTTTCAATCTTATATCTATCCATTCACCCGCTTTCCATATAAATTCCCTCTTTATCTCTTTAAACTATTTCCTCTTCCATCAGTCCCCTCGCCCATGTTGTCTCACATTTCACTGTATCTACCTCAACACATCAGATTGACCCTTGATTCATTTCTGATGAATCTATCACAGAGAGAGGGAAAAGGAGAGAGAAAGAGGGATGAACAAAAATGAAGGAAAGTGAGAGCGAGAAACCTGTATACATTTTCTCTCTCTAGCAATCTGCGTGAAGAGAAAGAGAATTCCAGAAAGTAAACTAGATTCGGCCCCTTGGGCAGAGTTTTAATAAGGGAGCATGTGCTAGTTTTGCTTGGAGCTGGAATGGGCAATATCAGGATTTCCTGAGTGATAAATTACCTTTTGTCTTCCTGAATTTAATGAGTGAACATGGAGAAGGATTTTAAGGGCTATTATCTATCATGGCACATTTGTTGCTGGCTGAGGGAAAAGCTGCTGATGTAACAATATATTGAGTGAGACTGAAAGAATTCATGATTTTACACATCACTTTAGACATAGATGTGAGGTGCACCTCTTTGTATTCACTAGACAATTGGAGACCCCACAATTTAAAAGAAACATCCATCATACCGTATACTATGACAACAGAGTCTATGCTACATTTTTGACACAATCTTCCAGTTACTTTGTCTATTTTTTTCCATTGAAGAACCATAGTTCTTCTCCGTACCTGGGCAACACACAACAGTTCCTGTGTGAATCAGTGTTTTTGAATGAAACGTATATGATTCAGGTGATCTGTCCCTGATTTAATTAAGTGTTTTGAGCGAATTAAGCGAATAATTAATGATCCAGGGAATCACTTTAAAAGAAAGCCACTTGTTTTGTTCCTGAATAAACCAGTGTTTGAACAAATTGGCTGAGTACATTCAGTTACTCACTTACATGTTTCATTCCTGAATGAATCAAGTGTTTTGAGTGAACCAACTGAGTATATGATTCAGTGACTCATTGCTGAATGAATGAATTGTTTTGAGTGAATCGGTTAAATAATGACCCACTGAATCACTCCAAAAGAAAGCCACATGTTTCATTCCTAAATGAAATAGGTTTTTTTGAACAAATCGGTTGAGTGCATGATTCAATGACTCACTTGTTTCAATCCTCAAAGAATGATTATTTGAATCACTCCATAAAACCCAGTAACCACACTTGCGGCCTACTTACTACTTACATGACATATTTCCTGTATTGGAGATTCGGGATACGCTTAGCTTCAAATAGTCAAACCACTCTGAAGCGTTATTAGATGGTCTGAAGGTGAGTCAAATAACAGAAAATTCTGCTCCAAGTTTTGGCAATTATTACACTTGGGATTGCAAGTGTTTGTTTGTTTCTGAATAAAACAATGTTTTTGAATGAATTGGTTGAGTAAATGATTCAGAAGGCTTATTCATAAAGACAGCAACTTGGAATGATCCAATATTCAGAAACAGGTACTAGAAAATCTAATTTGGTATGTGAAAACTGTTTGAAAAAATTGACAATATCAGGTATTGAAGAAAAATAATAAATAAACGTAAATATAAGGATGGAATAGGATGGAAATTTTGAGCCTCTATTCCCTGCACTCTTCTTCAGAGGATTCATAAAATATCACCTGACTTCATATCTGGCCCTCCCTAAAGTGGTAATGTGTCAGATCAGAACAGTTGCCAAGAGCTGTGGAGAGAGGAAGAAGAGGGGGTGAAGTGAAGGGCGCGATGTGATCAAACAGCTCATCCTCCCCCGATCAATCAGGAAGGGTCTGATTAATGCAAGCAGTGTTATAGTCTGGCATGAGTCTTAGGTATGTGTGTGTGTGTGTGTTAGTGTATGTGAGCTTTGTGTGACTGTGCAACATCTGCACAGAGGGCAAGTGGCCCAGCAGATCTCTTGCCTAAATCAAGCACAAACTGTCAAGCACCTCGAGTTGATTAATGATCAGGACATCAACACTGAGATATGAATGCTGTGGTTTCCAGTGACAAGAACTTCCTGAATTACATCAGATATAGGTGAATGCATTAAAATGTGATTGTGTCCCGTTTTTTAATCAAATTATGTTTGAGGTTCTTTTTTTTATTTATTTAGTTTTTAAAAGGATAGTTTACTCAAACGTAGCCTAAAAACTCACATCATCACTTACTCACCCTCATGTCTTTCCTAACCTGTATGCGGTTTTGTTGCTGGTTCTATGAGCTAGAAATCTACCATCTTAAAGGTATAGCGCACTCAAAAATGAAAATTCCGAAAATTTACTCTCATGTCATTCCAAAGTTGCGTGATTTTTTTTTCTGATGAATGTAAAAAATATTTTGAAGAATGCTGGTAAGCAACCCAGCGAACAATAATATGTTGTAAGAATCAGGGGCGTAGATTACGCGGGGGACGTGTCCCCCCCCCCACTTTTAATATCACGTAAATTCGTCCCCCGCACTTTTTCGGGCAAGTGTGTTGGCATAGAGGTTTTCAAGAACCGGTGTGAATAAATACAGATTTAAATTCAAAGAGACAGGATAGTCTGTGCATGATCTGATGTTTTATTCGGCCCCAGAATAAGGCGAGATGAACATCACGGAGGCGCTAACACTCAGTTCAGTGTATGTTTCATTCATACTCGAAGCTGGAGTGTGCTCTCGCGCAGAAAGTCCTATGAGGAAATTCCTAATATGGACAAAAGCAAAAACAGTTGTTTTCAGAAAAACAGAAACGTTTGGAAACATGAAGACATTAAACATAAGATTGCGACAATATATGGTTTATTTGTTTGTCAAGTCATCTCCAGGTAATAAATAAAGTATTTTAACAATGCGGTGCTAACTGACATAGCATTTATTACAGTAGAAACTATTCTGCCTTATTATGTGATAAAAAAGGGTTTGTAGTATATAAACAAATCATTATTATTGGTTATTGTCCAGCAGTTATCTGATTTCTAAGCCAATTAAAAGCTAGAAATGAGAGAAAAATTAAAGTTGACTGTTTTTGAACAGAGGTTTAATGTTTTTAAAGAAGGTCTCTTTGTTCACCCAAGCTGCATGTATTTGATCAAAGTACAGCAAAAAACAGTGAAATTTTGAAATTTTTAAAAACTGTTTTCTATTGGAATATATTTACAAATGTAATTTATAGTGATTCAAAGCTAAATTTTTTGCATCATTACTCCAGTCACACTATCCTTCAGAAATCGTTCTGATATTCTGATTTGCTGCTCAAAAAAACATTAATAATAATAATAAAAAAAGGTTTCTTGAGCAGCAAATCAGCAAATTCTTGCACCGCTCTTGTTTAGCCTGTATATGCTCCCACTAAGTCAAATAATGAGAAAGAACCAAATTGCCTATCACAGCTATGCAGATGATATCCAGATTTACCTAGCCTTATCTCCAACTGACTACAGCCCCATTGACTCCCTCTGCCAATGCATTGATGAAATTACCAGTTGGATGTGCGAGAACTTTCTTCAGTTAAACAAAGAAAAAACCGAATTCATTGCATTTGGAAACAAAGATGAAATTCTCAAGGTGAATGCATACCTTGACACTAGGTGTCAACCAACTAAAAATCAAGTCAAGAATCTTGGTGTGACTCTGGAGACAGACCTTAGTTTCAGTAGTCATGTCAAAGCAGTAACTAAATCAGCATACTATCATCTCAAAAACATTGCAAGAATTAGAGGTCTTGTTTCCAGTCAAGACTTGGAGAAACATGTTCATGCCTTTATCACCAGCAGGGTGGCCTATTGTAATGGTCTCCTCACCGGCCATCCCAAGAAGACCATTAGACAACTGCAGCTCATACAGAACTCTGCTGCCAGGATTCTGACAAGAACCAGAAAATCTGAGCAAATCACACCAGTCCTCAGGTCCTTACACTGGCTTCCAGTTATATTTAGGATTGATTTTAAAGTACTTTTACTCGTTTATAAATCACTCAATGGCCTAAATACATAGCAGATATGCTCACTGAATATAAACCTAACAGACCACTCAGATCATTAGGATCGAGTCAGTTAGAAATACCAAGGGTTCACATAAAACAAGGGGAGTCCGCTTTTAGTTGTTATGCCACCCGCAGTTGAAATCAGCTTCCATAAGAGATCAGTTGTGCTAAAACATTAGTCACATTTAAAAGCAGACCCAAAACTCATCTGTTTAGCTGTGCATTTATTGAATGAGCACTGTGTGATGTCCGAACTGATTGCACTATATTTTATGTATAATCGTCTTCTTAAATTCATATTAAACCTCTTAAATCAATTTTTGTTTTTTAAATAATTTTCAAAGTTTTTAAATTCCTTGTTTTATTGTTGTGATTATTTATTATTATTATTATTTTATTTAAAAGCACTTTTGACTTCAATTGTGTCTGAAATTGGTATACAAATGAAAACTTACCGTGCCTTGCCTATTATAGGATGTTCTGAGAGGGATGGGCACGGAAGGACTGGAGTAATGATGCTGAAAATTCAGCTTTGATCAGAAATAAATTACATTTTAAAATACATTCAAATAGAAAGCAGTTATTTTAAATAGTAAAAATAATTAAATATTTCACAACATTACTGCTTTTGCTGTACTTTGGATCAAATAAATGCAGGTTGGTGAGCAGAAGAGAATTCTTTAAAAAAAAAAACATTGTATTATTCAAAACAATGTGAGGTTAGGTTATATAGATTTACAGAAATGTTAGTATGCATGTTTTATGTATATTATATATATATTATATATATATATATATAATATATTTATATATATATATATATTATAATTATATAGTTCTATATATCTATGATATTAAAACATTCTGTCCCCTTCACTCTGAAGGAGGGCTCCGCCCCTGGTAAGAATGATTTGCTAATGTTACCATTAAGTTACGAAAAGCATAATTATGTTATTTCTGAATGTTTTCCAAAATCCAAACGTTCAAAATGTCAATTTTTTTAATCTTCTAAAAATGTGTTAAAGTAGTGACATTGGTAACAAAGTACTAATGTTTGGTCATGCAAATGTTAAAGTAGTAACATTAAAAAAATGTAAGATGAATGTCCAACTAAAATGTTGTAGAAAAATGTTCCATAAATGATGTAATGCTTCTGTGCCAACTTTTTGAGAGGATTATTAATGGTAACTTTTAGATAACATTGAACAAACGTTCTATTAATGTTACTGGAATAATGTTTGTTCATAACTTTTCAGAAAACTTTGCAAGAACATTCCCTGTTTGCTGGGAAAACAGTTTTGGTTCCCAATGGTACCATTGTGTTGACAAAAAATATATAATAGAAGTCAATGGGAACCAAAACTGTTTGGTTACCAACATTCTTCAAAACATCTTCTTTTGTGTTTAACAGAAGAAAAAAATGCACAGATTTGGAACGACATGAGGGCGAGTGTACAAGTTTCATTTTTGGATGGACTATCCTTTTAAAATGGAGACCTCTAAAACATCATATCAATTTCATTAGAGAGATTTTTGAGCTTTTCTTATGAATCACAGTGCCACAGAATTTTGCTGTATGTTAAGTATGCTGCCACAGACAGAGTATTAAAAGGGAAGAAGAAAAATAGTAAGCGTCCTTGCAATTAAAACGCCCACGTAAACATAACACATTATGAGCAATAAAACCATGGTGCATCCCCATAACTCTTTAAACTGTTACTGGATTACCATATATCATCAGAGTACACAAACATCGATAAGTATTCTAGCTGCCCAACTACAACACGAGCCAAAGAGTTGTACTGAGTTGTGCCAATAAAATCGACTACACATTTGTTCATGTTTTCTAGAATTCATGATTTCAAGAGAAATGTTACATAGTAATGCCCACAAAAATGGTTGTTCTCATACCACCACTGAGTGTTTATGTGTATGTTCTGAGCAGGATTCAGCTGTGTTGGGAGGTAACCTCCATCTTGCTAACTGAAGGTGTGTCTGTGTTTACAGAGGTATCTGTGACACATGAAATATTAATATCTGGAAGATTTAGAGGAATAAAAAATGCCATCCAAAGTGAGAACAAGAGATTTACACACTTTCTGCTAGCTGTAAAAAGCAGCTACGTTTTTATATAGCATAAAACGGGGAAATCCCAGTTATTTTCAACAAGTTGACCGGCACCTTTTTTTATGTAATAACAATAGTTTTATTTATATATTGGTATGAATAAATAATTGTGCAGACAGACAGAAAACAAGAAGCATTTAAAATGTACTTTTAGACACCTTGAACAATTTTTAAAATTCCTTTTTTTTTAGAGATCAGGGCACAGCTTCAAATGAGTGAGCGATCAGCAATATACAGTATAATATCAAAAAAATAAATAAAATCGTTTTACATGCAATTCACAAAATGCATCTGTCAAGCAAATTATAACTGTCTCGATATATTATTAAACATTATTAATAAGGGAGGTATTAATGAGCTCTATGTAGCAAGGAGTTATGCACACTTAAAATTGGTACATATTAGCCCTTACTATATTATGTCATTACATTGTTCTACATTCACTGGCTATGACAATAGTGGAATTGGATTTGGAATCAAAGAAAAGCAATCTACCACACAAAAGCAAAATTTGAGACATAAGCGGCAACCCCTATTAAAGTTTTTTTCTGACTAAATAAATGACTTTTGCCCTCCTTAATAAGTTCACTGCATTGGCAAACATGATTGATTGCCAATTAAGCCTAAAAATTAAACATAAATCACATTGACTGAGGAATCCGCTGAGCGGAGCAGAGCACAGCGTTGAGTGAAAGTCATGAAAGCTGATCCAGGGAAAAAACTCCAAAGTCATGTATCCGCAGGAATACACTGTGTGCTCATATTTATGGTGATAATCATTCACAATTTGATGTTAATGCGTTCACCTCCATTGATTTGCCTCATCTGTTCATTATGCACTAAATGATAACGTACTTATTCACATAAAGTTTTTCTTTACAGCATATCGGTCATATTTACATTACTGCACCATCGTGATTTTTTGAAGCGAATCCATCTTGTGTCATTACAAATACACATATTTGAAAAAATTTAAAAAGTAGCTATGAGCAATGTATAATGTAAGACTATACAATATATACACAGTACTCTAACCAACATCAACTGATACAGACTAGTACAAAAACACCTTGAAGCGTAATGCTGTGCTGTTCGTTAAACTGAATCAATGACCCCTTCATTAATAAATTGGGATTAAACCGTCACCCAAAGGCATTCAGACTACAGACTAAAAAGTCTGACAATCCTGTTCCCAGGCAAAGCCTGTAGGTGAGCCGTGTTGCTTAGATTTACTTTTATTTGGTGTAATCCTTAAACTTAATCCTCTCAGGATCCTACAAAAGAAGATTACACTACAGAGTGAAATAATAACATTTTTGAGGGCTCTTTAAATTGCTTTGATACTCATAGCTCACCGATGTGATAATGTATTGCAGTAGACCTTCATTTAATTTCCTCTTAGATGAAGGGGTTCGAATGTTTGGAAATGTCTTTTTGCCATCTTTGATTTGTCCTCATCAGGCCTGGAGTCGTTTGCATTTTGGTCCTCCTATGAATGAAATTTGTGCTTAAAATGAAGTTTGCTATTTAATAAATAAATAATAAAAGCAAGCATTGGGACCTGAAAACATGTGTTTGTTGAAAACAAGTGTCCAAATGACATTATTTTTGTTCTAAAAAGTTGGATTTGAAGCATAAAATGAATCTTATTCTACTACATGAAAATGTCAGAACCAAACCAGTCAGTATTGTTGTCTATGTGCTGAATATTTGAACTCTGAGATGAGTCTTGAGATGCGATTATATCCATGGAAACAGTAGTAGCACAGGCAAACAGAAGGTCAGAAAGGTCAGGCTTGTATGACTAGCGCGTCCCTTTAACGACTCCTGATTGGTCTCATCGGGGCTTCGGGAATCAGAGGCAGCTGCTGATTGGCTACGACTAGAGCACATCTCATATAGGTTTCCAGAAAACTGCATCTTTTTGGACTCTTGTCTCAGAGACTCCCACACCACAGCGGCCTCCTCAGGGCAGCCGGCCATGGCCACATTTGCACAGTCATGAAAATCATCCCAGGATCTGAAACAGACACAAGCTTAAGGTTAAATGTACTGAATATTTAATACCTAATCTACACGCTAATGAGCAAGAATCTGATCAAAATAAATCTGAAACATCCCTCATGTAGTCATAGTTTAAAAGGTAGCACTAGTACAGTATGGGGCTTTTTATGGTATGAACTTACTTATTGTCAGGCTCTGATTTATATTTAGACTCTTCATATGTTCTAACAAGTATTAAGCATTGTATTTGTTTTATATTTTGAAAACTTTGCAGCCAAAATAACGTTTTAGGTTGATCTACACTTTGAAATGACCATAATGTATGTTCATAAATATTAAACCATGTTTATTTTTAAGGAGAAAGAATTTTAGGCATTGTTGAAGCTTTTGTGATTTTTGATGCATAAATATCGATGAACAGGTAAAATACTGCAGTGAAAATATTTTTATGAGAGCAAAACGCTTGATGCAAGGATACAGAATTATAATTGAATTTTAAAAATACATTTTTTTTAAATGCCATTTTTTATGTTTCTTTGACAATAGCATTCTGTAATTAAAAATGATATTGGTGGAAATGTTAAACATATTTTTAGCATTTTATTAAAAAATTTTTTTTTTTAGCATTTTATGCACCCTAAAAATTAAATGAAAAATGAATTGATTTTATCACAATTAAAAAATATTTTCACACTTTCTTTATAATAAGACAAAATTACAGCCTGTTCTAAGATAAATAAAATTATTCTGTTCAGATTTTTCTTTGTTTTCTTTACACATCTCATCTCATATTTCTTATTGCTCTTCCCTGCCTCTGTTGTTTCCTTGGCAACCAAGTACACTAATTTCTGATAAAACTTCATGGCAAAATTATTGATCGTGTTGGAAATAACACAACAACTGATGGACAGTAAATCATTATCACCTAAATAAATGTTAAAATGGTTAATAATTATTTTACTCTTCATTAAATTATCCTAGTTTTTGAAATGTAACTTTTTGTAATATTAGTAATATAATGTATTTGCATATTTGAACACTTAAAGTCTGAGTAAAACAATCTACACACAAAAAAGGAATTTGAAAAGTAGCAGAAATGAATGATGAAGGTAAAAAGTAAAAGTTCCCAAGAGTTTCAGAAGTTTTACTTTGACCTTCACATAACAAAAAAAAAAAAAAAACTCAACCCCAGGGACATAAAAGTTCCCACTGAAGAAACACTCTTTTAAGTTAAAACCCCAGTTCTTAAATAGACTGAAGCACAGCAAGACTGTTACCTATTAAACAGTTCACAGTGGAAGTCTGTCCTTCAACGCCACAAATGTGCTTTACTACCAAATCTTTTCTTAAACGTTCCTCTCAGATCTCTCAGTCTTGGCCTAAGCCTGACACTTTGCAATCTGTTGGGAGAATGTTGCAGTTCCAAAAGATCCCCTGACAGATGATCAGATACGTTTCTTGAGAACCCTCACGTGAACGCATAAGCGTGCAAGATCGTGCATACCTGTGTTTATGCATGTGTGCACGTGAACAGTGAGCTCAGTGGTGGTTTTAATTGGTACCTGGAGGAATAATACTTAAATAGCTGTGTTAAAGTAAGCACCGTCGTCATTGCCTGCATGCGTATGCCTTGAATGCTAAACACAGGACTTTATAAGGCTGTTGCGTGGATCACGATTCATTCAGAAAGTGGCGTAAACGGGCGATGTGTAACGGATTGAGCTTGACTGGAAGATATACAGGAGGCTGTTCTTTAACAACATCATGCTGCTACACAATGAATTCTTAAAGAGTTCCTGCAGCTACAGGGTGTGACATAATATAAAGTCATATCATAGATCCGTGATCTATGAAGGGGCAGACGGGAAAAGACAGACAGGGAGGTCTAGTCTTTAATTAGAATATCCAGCACTTGGGAGGAACGGAAAGATGAGTGAGCCGAGAAAGAAATGGAGAAAAGAGTAAAAGAGAGCAACAGAAAATGAGATGAAAGGCAATGTAGGGAGATAGAGAATGAATGAGGTGTCATATCAGTGAACTGTGATACTCTATATCACATTCTCCCTCTGACAACACAATGAATGGCGTACAGCAAATAATCCTGTGGTGTGAGCGAGGCATTTAATGTGGCTGTGCAGAGCAGTAAATGTGTTGATGGGTCATGCCTGTTATGCAGGACCTTTTGACCTCTGTACCATTTAAAAATGTGAATATGCTGATGTTTTATTGGACAAATATTAGTATGAAAAAAGTATGACAGACTTTCAGAAATATGCTCTGGTAAAGCTTTAACTAATGTTCAAATTTTAACATCACTATTTACACAATGGGAAGAAAACGAAGAGGATGGAAACTAGGATGGATGGAAATAATAAAAAGCTCAAATTCACCAGTGAGAGCTAGTTATAATTTATGATGATTAATTTGACCAAACAGGACGGAATGCCCTGTGTTGTCAACTCCTTTGTTCACGATTGTAATATTTTGATAAAAGAAAATTATGATTTCCATTTTTTTTTAATTGAATATGAGAAAATGAGACTACTATTTTATGCAGTATAATAGGATGGAGATGTGGAAATGTACTGGTAAAACAAAACCCAGGTAAAAATGAATTTGAATCTGTTCTTCTCATTAGTGTATTAATGTGGACATATAAATATACTACAGAAGTTTGGTGTTGGTAAAACTTTTTTAATGTTTTTGAAATAAGCATCTTTTGGCTGCATTTATTTGATTAAGAATACAGTAAAAATGGTTATATTGTGAAACATGAATACAATGTAAAATAATTGTTTTCTATTTGAGTATTTTTAAAATGTAATTTTAAAATTTAAACCAAACTCTTCTGATGGCAAAGCTGAATTTTCAGCACCCATTATTTTGTAGCAATGTAAAAGTACCGTCACTTTTGATCAATTGAATGCATCCTTGCTGAATAAAAGCATTCATTTAATGAAAAAGTATATTAATTTTGAATGGTAGTATTTATGTACAGCATAGACAGTGATGCTTGTGTTTGTGTTGTTCCAGGTTTTTTCCTTACTTGCAAATAGAGTCGATCTCCTGCGTATCCTCGTCTTTTTGGGAGCTGACAGACAGACTGTCTCCTAGGGCAAGCAGACACTGGGCAAACCCTTTATAGATGGAGCTGCACTTCTTTGTGGCTGCAGCAGAACATGGACTGGGGACAAGCACTAGAACAAACAGAGACACACAATTAACAAAATTCATGTAAATTTAAAAATAAATTCAGAAATGTTAGAAGTGGGGAGTCTGAACAGAATGCAGAACAATGACCTTCAAGATGTACCTTGAGATGTAAGATTAAGGGGATAGTTCTTCCAAAAATGAAAATTCTGTCATCATTTACTCACCCTCACCCTCATGTCATTTTCCAAACGTTCATTACTGTTATTTTATCCTTCTGTTAAACACAAAAGAAGATATTCTGAAGAATTTTGCCAAACAATTGACAGTAGCTACTGACTTCAGTAGTGCTTTTATTCCATACTATGGAAATGGGAACCATCATATTACATTCTTCAAAATATCCTCTTTTGTGCTTAACTTGAAGGCGAGCAAATTATGAATTTTAATCATTGGGTGAACTATCCCTTTAAATAAGCATTTTTCTAATTTCAGTTTGCCAAGCTTTCAAGCCTGTTATGTTTTTTTTTTTTTCAAAAGCTCAAATACAAATTAGATTTGTTCTTTAAAAAAAAAATACACTCATTGTCCAAAACATAGGCAAGGTCATAAACAGACCAGCTGGATGACATTGAAAACACTCACAGCAGTACAGTACAGCCTTCAGTGCCACCACTGCCGGATTTGTGGGGTTCTTGGTTATTTATAAATTGTTTATAAAGAGTATAGTTCTATGATTCATTGTTAGAACAGAACACAGGGTAATATTAATCTCTAACCTTGAGGATATGGGAGAAAAATTCAATAGAAATGCTCTGAGCTTTATAGCTCCAGACGCTTGCTTATCAACACTTTTATAAGCTACCAAAGTTTGCTTCTCTCCAGCTAACAGGGACGCTCTCTCAAAGTTATGAAAAAACATTCTTCCAGTAATGTTCATAGTAACATCTGTTCAAAGTAATCTGTCCTTTAATAACGTTCTCAAAATATTAGCACACGTGTATATCATTCATGGAATTGTTTATTTCTGAAACCTATTAGTTCGACATTTGTATAATATTTATTTTTTAAAATGTTACTACTTTTTATTTTCCCATAATTAAGTAACGTTCCAATAATTGCAAATCCAATCATTGCAAAATGATAGAAAGGAACGGTCCCTTAACATTTGCATAACCAAGAATTTAATTTATTTTTTAAAAATATGGATGTTTTTAACATTCAGAAAAAAAAATTTCATAACTAGATGGAACATTAGCAAAATGTTTTTAGAATATATTTTCGTTTGATGGGTCTGTGCATGTGCCAGTGTCCTCCAAACCTCCACTGCTCCTTGTTGTCTCTCAATCTCTATAACCTCTACCTATCGACAATAAAACCACAGATGGAAGTAACGCTCAACCTAAGTGAGATATGCAAGAGGATCTTAATTGGGTCAGACAGCAAATCACCAGCACTCTCCTAATTCCCTTAAGGAAATGAATGATTAATATTTGATAGGATAGAGTTTTCTCTCTCTCTTCCTCCCATCCAAGTACCCCCGCTAGCTTTATTCCCACACTGCTGCAAACCTATTGATTTTCAGCTATGTTTTTGCAGTGAGGTCAGAGGATTATTGGTTTCACTCATCCCATCAACATTTAATGAAGATCTGGAGATGGAGAGAAAACCCAGTCATACATTAGAGGAGGAGAAGACAAAGAACTCTTTCACAGTCACTGAAGCATTGCACGTAAATGGAAATAGCCGAAGAAATCAGAACGACTGAAGTGCTTTGATGATGCCAAGGGGCAATTTAGACAACCGTCACTCAATACAAGACTCACCAGAACTATCAATACTAAAATCATAAGGGATAATATAAAGTAAGCTGGCCACTATTACAAAATGTAAAAATAAAAAAGAAGTTTATCTTGCTTACATGGTTACACACACCAAATAAATATGTGGACATGATGTATTGATTTGAGTTTAAATGATATTTTATTAATATTTTTAATTCCTGTATATTATATGAAAGCTTCCACAAAAAAAAAAAAATTATAAATAAATAAACAGTACATTACAAAAATCGGCCTAGCAAAAAGACAAACGAAATAACAAAAAACAAAAAAAATTTTTTTTGGATGAACTTGAAAATTTACTAAATTTCATTTGTTAACATTAGTTAATTAATTAGTTAAACATGAACTAACAATGAGAAATTCTTCTAAAGCATCTTAATTAATGATGATTTCAACATTTATACATTCAAAAGTTTTATGTTAATATTATAGTGGACATGAGCTAACATGAACTAACAATAAACAGCTGTTTTTATAATGTCTTATAATGTTGATTTCAACATTCATTACGTTATTAAAATCAAAGGTTTTATGTTAATATTATTATGGACATGAGCTAACATGAAAAACATAAAAAAAACGTGAAAAAAAGTGTATCTTGCTTACATGTTACTGACCAAATTGATGTACTGATTTTAGTTCAAATTATTTAATTTAGTTTGTTCCTGTATAAAAGCTTCCATAAAAAATTAATTAAGCTAATTAAACAAACTAAATAAAAATAGTCCATTACAAAAACCGGCCTAGCAACAAAAATAAATAAATAATGAACTAATAAATTACAAAAATCAGCCTAGCAAAAAGATAAACAAAATACCATAAAACATAAAATCATTTTCATTTATTTGGATAAACTTTACAATTTACTATTTTATTTGTTAACAAATAGTTAATTAGCTGAACATGAACTAACAATGAAAAATTATTCTAAAGCATCTTAATTAATGATGATTTCAACATTTATACATTCAAAAGTTTTATGTTAATATTATAGTGGACATGAGCTAACATGAACTAACAGTAAACAGCTGTTTTTTTTATTAACTAACAATAACAAAGAGTAATAAATAAATACTGTAACAAATGTATTGCTCTTTGTTAATGCTAGTTAATGAATGAACTAACCTTAACTAATTGGAAAGTGTTACAGATGAACCATTCCAGAAACATTTACATGCAGTACAGACCCCATACAAACAACCAAACCGAGCAGCCTGGGAGGAAAATGAAATCATCTAAGAAGTGGATACGTCCAAAAAGTCTCATCGGATCAAAACGGAGACAAGAACTTACTGTGTCCAATTACATATCTCTGAATTTGTATCTCTGGCCGATGCTCAAGCGGGTTGAAGAGTAGTCTGTACCACTGCCTGCATTAGTAATGTTATTACTGATGTTGTGTAATCCAAGAGTGCTGTCCACCCACACACAGCGTGATCTGGCCTGGCCCATTCAGCTCAGCGAGCCGTTATGACCCAGGCGGCAGACACAGGGCTTATTTGAACCACAACATTAATTTTTAATCTGTGGTGCCAGAGATCCACAGGGAGTCCATAGGGTTCTTAAATAAATAAATTATATAAAACAGGGCACTTGCATGAGAGGGGACTGCAGAGAGTGAATGAGAAAGAAAAGAGAAACTGGGAAAGATGGAAAAAAAAGGAATGAAATAGAAGAAATGAAACAAAAAAAGGCAGCGTTTGAATTGGGTGTATCAATTTCAAATGAAATATGCTAGTAATCATATGAAATAATAAAATGTGAAAAAAATATATATTTATATACATTTGATTTTATTACAAATATTTAAATTCATATACAATTTATATGCCAGAATAAATGAATAATATTCACTGTGTAATAAGTTTTTGGTCTCTTTAAAGCGACAAAATTAATATAACATACTCTGTTCTCCAAGAGAGAATGAGATTAACACTGCAATACAGTTCATGCAATATGAATAGTTCACTCTAGTTGTAGAAATCACAATAGATTACAATTCAGGTACTATTACACAATACATAATCAAGCACTGTAACGTCATCCTTTTAAGGAACATGTTATGAAACCTTGAAACAAAAACGTCATAATAAATAATGTGGAGCGCTAAGAGCAAAACAGCTGCTTAATTTCCTGTCCCTAGCGTGACTCAGACACAAGTTATAAAAACAGTCTATATCTATCTACAGTATCTATCTATCTATCTATCTATCGATCGATCTATCTATTTATCGATTTATCGATCTATCTATCATCTGTCTACTAAGTATTGACTTCAAACTTTAAGACTTAAAAATGCTGAAATCAGATGACCTCTGGAGCATAAGATGGGCAAGTGATGATTGAGGTTTAGGCCACATATCTTCTATTCATGAGGTTGAATATGCAAGCTTTAGCCAGACCAGTGCTGAGCAAGCACATTTGCTGCTGAGGTTTGCTACATGTGCCTCTCGCCGACATCCCGCCAGGAGCATATCAAAATAAATGAAAACAATTTTTATTTGTCGGTTTCTGAAGATTTGCATTCACAAACACAGTAGTGCATGTAAATAAGGTTCAGTGGTGTAAGCAGACACGCAGGCATGTTGCCAAAGTATTTTGCCAATTTTTTGCTCTTTATACTCATAGTCAAACCGTTCAAAGAAAGAAGAAGGAAGTAAAATTGGGGTGTGTGGAATTTCCGGATGATCAAACCCTTGTGGAAAACTCAATATACAAACATTAAAACAATGCTTTGAAAAGTTCAGATTGTTAATGATTATATCACTGATACTTAGGTACTCTCTAAAAAATGCTGGGTTAAAAAGGGACAAACCCAGCTATTGGGTTGTTTTGACCCAGAGGTTGGGTTGTTTTGACCCAGAGGTTGGGTTGCTTTGACCCAGCGGTTGGGTTGTTTTGACCCAGAGGTTGGGTTGCTTTGACCCAGCGGTTGGGTTCAAAACAACCCAACCGCTGGGTTTGTCCCTTTTTAACCCAGCTGTTACGTATCCGGTCCATGAACTTCCGTCTTCTAGCCATCAGAGGTCACCCTTTCCATTTTCATTGACTCTCGCACTACACACTGTTGCACTGTTGCTACATATCCCATCATTCACTGCACTGATTGCACACAGCACTGATTGCACACAGCACTGATTGCACACATCTGTTTTTCAATATCACCATTCACTATTTAAACCCAATCTCACTCCATTTCCTGGCTGCCCGGATTGTATGCGCTTATCGCCCACAGTGATAGCTACTCTACAGAGCCCGCTTTAGCTGCCTAGCTTAGCCTTAGTCTTAGCTTAGTTTTGCCTTGTCTGTTTTCTCGTGTCCTGATGTTTGCCTGTTTTCCTGGATTTATCCCTGTAGTCTCGCCCTTGTGATTCTGTCTGCCGATCAGTGACCTATGTTAGCCCTAGGACTATTCTTGTGTCTTGCCCGCCATATCCCTGTTTGCCATTGTTCGACCCTGCCTGTATTTCTGACCTCCTCTGATGTTAATAAAGCTTGCATATGGATCCGCACGTCTCGTTTTCTTGTCAGCCCCGTACACCACGCTGGGTTATATTTAACCCAGCATTTTTTAGAGCTTACAAATATTTACCATATGGGAATGATACTTCTGTACCTAAGAATTTATTATTTTATTATTATATTTTTAGTATTTCCCTTTTCATTTTAGTGGGAGCAAATATATACATATTTATATCCTTGCCCTGATCAAATTAAATAAAGACATTTGTTGAACCCAGACACAGTGTGATATTGAGGGATCAAGATAAAGCTCTGGAAGACAGGTAACACTGATACTTTGTGTGATGTAAGAGACTGCATTGGGCAGAACTCATTAAGACTTTACCACAGTGCCTGCTGGGAGCACAGCTCAATCAAAAGCACTAGCAGTACAGCTCTAGACAGACACTTCATTATATACAGCATATGGGTGGTTATGTATTTAAGGGTAATGCCTTTATTTGTGGGGATATACAATGTAAGTGTATTGACTGAAGCATCTAAGTTATTCGAAATATTAAAGCATTTATTTGTGTGACAGATGGTTTTACAACAAGTCTTTAAAAAAAGGTTCCAAAAGGGTTTTTTTCCATTTTCATCGGTAGTGAGTCAGTGAAGAACTTTTTTTGGTTCTTTCAAAGAAAACCTTTCATAAATTTTTCTTAAAACAAAAATTTTTTTTCTTATGTAAAGAATCTAAATATGGGACCAGGAGTGCCACTTACACATAATGAAGAATCAATTTATGTTTAAACAATTCAAACATAAAAATGTAATAAAATAAATCACTTTTTAACATTGACAATTAAATTACTTTCATTCGTGTTTTTTAAATGTAGTTTATAAAACAATCAAACATCAATTTACAAATACGTTGAATGTATAAATAAATAGACACATTTAAAACTGTTTGTTTAATTCACCTTTTAAAACGTTGATTAATAAAATAATATAAAGTACATCATTTTAAATGCACTTTTCTCTCTCTCTAAAGACTTTTGTCAACTTGTAACGAAGGAGGTGTGACAACAGAATTGAGGATCCAAATGCAGCTTTTATTCACAAGAGTGGTCAAAACAGGCAGGGTCAAACACCAGCAAACAGGTACAATCCAGGGCAAAACAAAAGAGCAATCCAATAAACAGTCCAAGGTCAAAAAACAAGAAGGCAAGGAAACACAGAGACTCGGAACAGAGTACAGGCTAAACAATAATCAGCAATGTGTGTGTGGATGAGTGCAACCTTTATAGTGTCACTGATAGGAAACAGGTGTGGTGCAATAATAAGTTCACAGGCAGGGGTTTATGGGGACTGGAGTTCAGAGAGAACCAAGACAAAACCCCTTATCGTGACACTACTATACAAAATATTTTGTGCAATGGAAAGGTTCTATTGATGTTAAAGGTTCTTCACCACAGATACCAATAAAGTACCTTTACTTACTGACCATTTGAACAGTCTTTATTTTTAATTTACAGTCTTATCTTTATACCCCATAACAAGGAACATTTTTTATTATTATATAAATGTTAAAAGTCCTTAGAACAACAATGTCAGAACGTCCGTACTCGAGGAATGTTCTAAGACATGTTTTTGAAATATTGTTACAATCACATTAAAAAAACTTTCAATGTTCTTAGAATATTAAAATGAAATGTTCAAATAACATATAGTTAGGGTGAAAATTAAAATATATTCTCATAACATTGAGAGAATGTCAGAACAACATTCTCTGAGTATACTTATAATGTTACTTGTACTTGACGAACGTTCTAAAAACGTTTTTGTATCCTTTAAATAGCGTTCTAGTCAAGAAAACTGTAACTGTCTTAGACTATTAAAAACAACCATTCAAATAATGTTATATTTTGGTTGAAAACAAAGTTAGAATATTGTAAGAAATGCTTTTGTAACCTTTAAATAATGTTATAATCAAACCAAGAAAACTTCAAGGGCATTTCAACATTTTAGAAACATTTCAAAACAACGTTCCCATGTTTTTATAACCTAAATTTGTTACCTGGAATATTGTATAATGTGTTTATCATTTAGAAAAGGATAATGGTTGTTTTGCAACCATAATAATAAACCAAATCTTCCCATTTAGTACAAATGTAATAGAAGCACTTAAGATAAATCTTCCTGTTTGGTGCAAATTTAATTCACTGTCATCTAACAAAGTTTCAGTGGGACACATTAGGCATATGCTGAATGCACAAGTCTGCAGAAGGAAACTTTGTTTAAAATTAAAAGCAGTAGGGGCATTGCTGCAAAGTTTTATTGCTGCACTATGGCAACTTTTTCTATGGTAACTGTGGCCCTCTCTTGCGTCACATCGTTAGGGCGATGGGCTAATAAGCCTAGCAGTGACAGCATAGCGTGCGAAAGGCGAGGAGAGCCTCTATTCCCCGAGCTGAAACAGGGCTTCCAGTGAAGCCGCCTGCAATAGCACAAACAAATTCTGATAATTAGCTCATGCCAGCAAAGTCCCCTTTCCAAGTGATTGGTTAACCTCTCCGTTTTTCCATTCACACCTTCGCTCTCAGAACACTGAATGGAGGGAGGCTGCGGGGGATGAGAAGAAGTGCATTCGCCAGCTGTTAATTTCTTTCATGAAACCAAGGGGAAAGTGGCTGGATGCAGTACAGAGATATGCACTGTAAATTGGGGCAGGGGCATTTTGCTATTGAATTTGAATTCAAATAAAAAAAAACTGAGAGGCAAAGCAAGTACAAACTTAATCTTCTTTGATAAGGACAAAAATCAAGTTTGACTTTGGTGACATAACCCACACTTTGAGGTGGTTTTCATAGCCCAGGTTATCCTGCAGGTGAGCAGGACTAATTGGAACCAAATGGAGCTCAAACAGAGGTGGGAGACAGGTTTCTGCTTGTTAGTACAGACCTTTTCTCCTTATTGTGTTCAGTAGCTGTGGCAGTGAGTTATATCCATCACAACACTTCATTTTACACTTTGTGTGGCATAAGAGACAAACCAGCAGCACAACCTAAAATAAATCAAACTTATCCTTGCTAGCTGGGTATTTCAAAAGCCAGTGGTGGAAAGACTTATCTTAAAAGGATTTTTTTAAATTTTGCTCTAACGGATGTTTTTCGCACATGCCCTCAAATACTCAGAGAGATGTAACACATATAAACATCCGCAATTCCCAGAAGAGTTTACAAAAATTTTCAGGCCCCATGGGATTGCGGTTTCATTTGGAGATGGGAGAGAGTTGGGGAGGGAAGAGAGAAACGATGGCAGGCAACGTCTTTCCCAACGCTAATGTGCTCAACACTGGCTTTGATCATGGAGAGACGATGCGACTACCACAATAACACAATCACTCACAGGTGCGGTCATGTTTCACTTTAAAAAAGTGGAAGGTAGAGGACCAAATTAGGCAAGACCTGCTTTCGATTGTATCTCTTCATTATCTCTCTCGGAACGGAGAAGATACAATGGTTCAGTGATTTCATGTGATAAAAGTGAGAGGCTCTCAGAAGCTCACAAAAAAGCCAGGAAAAGAGATATCATACTTCCACTGGCATTAATTTGACAGCTGCTATCTGTCCAGAACAAGGTCACCGATAAACCTACACAGATGGAGGTACTCCTTCACCGAGACTCTCCCCTTAAATGCAGTTTAAATTAGATTCAGATATGGACTTGTTGGAAGAGCTTAGCAGTAAAGACCCAATTAAAATAATTTCCACATCAAACACAACTTTAATCTGCTAAACCACCACAGCAGCATTTCAATTAATTTAGAAAAAAAAAATCTGAAATCTTCTGGTCTGTTGGAATCATTTGACTTCAGGTATTGATTTAACAAGTGTGACTCTCACACAGGGTTGCCAAGTCTACAGTTTTCCAGTGCAGTGGGCTACTTTTTATTACTAGTTTTAATTACTACTACTTAAAATTGTGTATAACAATGCATAACAGTGACTGTAAAATATGTATTTTAGGTATGGGAGTGACATATTCTGAGTTTTATTACATGTGGGCTAGGGTCATTGGCTGTTTTGTTTCACGGACCTGGCAACCCTGCTTTTGAACTGTCCGGTTCACACAACAGATTGGATACAGTCAGTATGTCAACCCCCTTCTCCCATTAGCCATTCACAAGCATGATAGCTATAAAGATAATTATACCGTTGTAATGATCCTTCTAATTCTGTTAGGAATTAGAATAGGAAGTTCACACCACATAGCTATAACAGTAACGACACAGGAATGAGTGGAATCCCTTTCAGAAATTTTCTTTCCAGCTGATGAATGATAAAAACATCCCAACAGCCAATCAGAATCCACCCAACTTTAAAGAGCTCAAGCAGACAATAAACAGAACGTTGTGGTCCATTGGTATGGACGCTGATATAGTTATCATTCTTGGTGTGAATGGGCATGCTGTCAATCTCAAAATAACCAAATGTGAATGTAACCTTATTAAATAGCACTCAAATACAGGATTGACAACTGCATACGCTGCTGTGTGAATGTGACCTAAATGGCAGGTGAAATGGAGGGAAAGGTGTTGAAAAATACTTGGTCTGGTTATTTTGATGAAAGATTAGAAACATTTTTAGATGAATCGTTCACTGTAAGACCAATAACTTGTATTATGAAAGTAAACAATGTCAGTTTTTATTTTGTCGAATATCAAATTTGAAAATGGCTGATATTTGGCATCAAAGCACTCAAACTCAGTTCATCATTCTTTCAGCCCCATTTACATGAACAGATCATGTATTCATATGAAAGTCTTAGAAGTGTCTTCAAGACAGAAACTTTTCTTTGATTCTCAGCTATTTTAAATGTAAGAAGCTAACGGAAGCTGTCTTTTTGCGGTGATAGAGGAAGAGAGAACAAAGAATAATAGTTTTTATGCTAAATCAAAAACCCTTTGACAGGTCGGTGTGATATCCCTAGTCTCTATCTCACCCGAGTCTAATAACTACACTCAGAAATCCTCCAAAAGCTGTGAATAAACAAACCAGTATGTAATATTCCAACATCTAATCTTCTTGGTAGAACAAGAAACAGAGTAGTGATTAAACAAGACAATATTCAAACAATCATAAGGCGCAGTCTGCGGGGGCTTTGGGGTGGGGTACAGTCTAGAAGCAAAACGCAATTAGGATGCGAACCTTGAACGCATCAGTCTTGTTTAACTGAACGCTTGATGCTCTCACATACATTTCAGTCAGACTGTGAAAAGTTATGACTGCATCTAACACTCTGATATTAGGCCTTAATATCCGTCTCTCCTTGTACTCCCAATACGAAGGAGGAAAGATTCCCAGGAGCCTTTTTGATCATATGCAAATTTTGTTTTTAAAATATTCTTTCATCTGGCCATGTTGTGAAGTCAGCTTTCTTTACACTGAACATGAAAACCTCACTTACTTCATTAAGGAGGAGTCTGGAATGCGAAAGTAAATACACAGCAAAAATTTGCACTTCAAAAATAATCATTGTGATTTCCAGCCACAGATTATATGATGCTGATGAGAGCACATTTTTGCAGTGGTGTATAGACAGGAAAAAAATTAAATAAACAGGCCAGGGATTAGGGATGATCCGTGAGCAGGGATAAGTGGTTCTCAATTACATTACAATAGAGTGCAACAGTAAGGTTCAGGAAGTAGGATCCCATTTATTTTCTCCTTAGAGAAATTGATTTTTAATGTTAACTTATGAACCTTTCTACACAGACCTACCATGAGCTCCGAGGTTGATAATTGATGATATATGCTTCTGTACAAGCCATAAGTCAGTGTGATTTAAACTTAATTTCTTTAAAAAAAGAATCATGTTTAATTGGGCAGAAAGGTGGCAACCCAAGTGCTGTTTACCCAGCCAGTAGTAAATCAGAAATAGTTAGACTGGATTTGTTAAACAAAAGCTTACTAGACTTATTAATAATATTTTATATTCTTTCTTTTTTATATCTTCAATTTCTTTAGTCTGTTTTGTTGTAGTATTGGGTATCATATACTGTATATAGCACCGTCTGGAACTCACACCGTTGCTGTCTCCATTTTAATTTTATTTGTTCTCATATTGACTTTAGTTGTCCATCTAATTTCCTATCCCAGGATGGCATAGTAACACCACAGCCAATAATCCTGAAGAGAGCTCAACAAGCCAGTGACATAATTGAGTCAGTCTTCCTATATTTGTATTAATCTGCATATTTGGAATACATTTCTATTCTGTTTGATTACATTATTTGCAATGCTTCATGAAATTAGTTTTTGCCTAATACAATCTTGTAGCATACGATTTTCAAACACTTTGTTGCTTGGAATCAAATGTTGTGATTCCCCTTTGAGCTTGTTGGTTAAGGCTTAGAAATCTTTACTGAAGAATATTTAAAATCCTTATAAATAAATTGAATAAGAAAAATACTACATAGGAAACCAAGGCCACTGAAAAATCAGCTATTACTTTTGTGCTCTATTCACATTATATGTTAATATAAATCTTCATTCATATTAATTTGACCTATGATGCACTCTTGTTTTGATTGTAACATAAATGCACCTGACCTTTGAACCTTTCCCTCCCTGTGTTCTCAGTTTGTTGAGACTAGAGGTTCAGAAACTATAGAAAATAGTGGGTTTAAAATTAGAAAATTAAAAATTCTGAATGGCTGTTCAGCCAGTGAAAGTGATGGCAAGGCTGAATACTAAGAGCTCCATACTATACCAGCCAGTGAGTCATAATATTTTTCAATGCCATTTACCAGGAAAGAGCCTGAACACATTTTTATTTTTCATAGAAATCTGCAACGCTGCTCTCTGAAGAAGGCCACGAAATAATTGAAGCTCTTTTGGTGACCACTTGGCATTGACATACAATTTGGACAATGGCATAAAAAGCAATTATGTTATTGAACAAAATCATTGCAGGGACATTACAAAATCTAATCAGCAGAATGCTTTATTCTAGGATGATCAAAGTAATGATGATAAACATTAAAAAATTATAAGCACGACCATTTGAAATGATGATCGGTGTAAATGGTACACCTAACAAAACCTCTACAACGTGATCCGTTGGTTAAACAATGCTTCATTTGGTCATTATCGCCAAACAAACATGACAGGGCCCCAATGCGGAGCCTATTAAAATGCTAGACACCAAACAAATAAATAAATACATACATTTGCAGACATGCAATATTGTTTTGAGTTGAAATGATTTTATAAATGTATCTGTATCATCTTTAAGCATTAACTATAAAAAAAGTATAGCCTACTACAAATCAGTCGGCCAAGGAACAAGACGAACACTTCAGCAATATGACACTAAAATTAATACTGAAGGTTATTTTTAAACAAATGATAAAAATTCTTTAACCAGATGACCTGTCGAATATACAGCATTGCCATGGAAATAACTGAGAACCGAATGCCACGAATGACCAGAATTGATAAGAATTTAAAAAGAGCATTTAGTGCTGAATATGAAAATCTATCAGATGCTTTTGTCTGAAAATTGTGCTAATCAGATTGTTTCCTATGTCTTTACTACTTTAAAACCACTGTAAAAAGTAATGTTTTATCAGCGCTACATTGTGACAGCAACTAATATCTAATCTAATATGAAGTTTATTTTAGAAAGTATATCATTACAAATGATATGCATGCACTGCAAAAAAAATGATATATTTGACAACTATATTAGCAAAGATGAGTTCTGACATATGCTTGAATAACCATTTCAATTTTGTAAGCCTTATGATTTACTGGAAACACAAATGGGATTTTCATTGCACAGTATATGTAGAGAATGGACTAGAGAATGGATTCAGTCAAGGACGTTTTGAAGGACCTAGACAGAAGCATCTGGCTCAGAGTTTTACATTATTTACAACTGAAACTTGACAGGGGAATCCACCTAGCTACACTATTAAAGATTCATGGCATGATATAGTTTATACACAGATCTAATGCATAAGTGTAAACAGGTCTCCTGCATTTAATGAACAAGTAATATACTGATTAGGATGTCTGGAAAACCAAGACAAACAGGCCCACCAAAGTGGTTTTTCAAGTCTGCGTTTGAAAATGTTTTCTGTTGCAGAGCAGGGAGTCAGACGCCACCTTAAATGTGTTTTAATATGCTTGCAACTACTCTAGCGCTAATCAGAAACACTCTAAGGCCATTAAATCAGCTCTTCTTACTAACTAACTGGGGTTAGAATCAGGGGGACTCAAACAGGTGGAGATGCTATTCTGAGCGGTGGATAGCTCTCTCCTCCCAAGCAGTGTCAGAGGAACAGAAGCAGATTTCCTGGAAGTAGATTGTGTTCTACAATAATGACAGAATTGGAGCTGTAAGGCTGTATATTCTGGCAAGAGGCCCGTGATAAACAAAAGTAGCACTCAAACCCATGACTTCAGACTTCGCACAGGAGAGGAGCAGAGGTGTTTCTAAATGTACACACATTGTTAGCACGAATGCCCTCTTCTCTACCCTTTCTCTGTATTTCTCCTTCCCTTGAGTGCACGGCCTGGAGACTGTGGACCCTGGCTCAGGTGAGCGTTGAGGCCATGTTGAAACCATTTTCCATCCACCAAATAAATGAGCTTACTGCTAAGATCAATAGATGTTCCTCTCATCCTCTCTGATGGACAGTAAATGCGAGGTTCATTGCACTGGACACTAACACAGTGACCCAGTCCTGCTCTAATGAGTTTTTATCGACTGCAACATTGAAGTTCCCAGCTGTAACTTATCAGGGTTAGTGCATGCTTCCAGGCATACAGGCTGGGCCACTTCCAATTGCGGCAATCTTCTCTCCAAAGGCTGCAGCATTCTTTTCCGCTCTTCTCTTCTGCAGAATTCTTCTGTTCTGTTATCTTTTCTTTTTTTCTTGCCTTCTCATTTGTTCTCTTTTCTCATCTTGTCTCCCCTCTTTTTCCACTTGTCTCATCATTACTCATTTCTCCTTGTCTTGACTCATCTCATTTCATGTCTCGTGTTGTCTCCTTGTTTCATCTCTTTTCATTTTACCTAGTCTTGTCTCATCTCTTCTGTCATCTTGTCTTCTCATCTCTTGCCTCCTTGTGTCTCATCTCCTTGTCTCTTCATTACTCATTTCTCTTCCTCTTGTCTTCTTGTCTCATCTCTTTTCATGTCATCTTGTCTCCTTGTCTCATCTCCTTTTGCTCATCTCATCTATTCTCTTACATTGTACTCTCATCTCTTTAGTTCTCTCATTTCTTTAGTTCTCTCATCTTGTCTCTTCTCTTCTCATCTGATCATTACTAATTTCTTCTCCTCTTGACTCATCTCATTTCATTTCTTCTCCTGTCTTCTCACCTCATTTCTTCACTTCTCTCACCTTGTCTCTTCTCTCCTCTGGTCTTATCTTTTTGCGTATCCATATTTTTTCTCCTCATATTGACTCATTTCATTCTGTCTTGTAACTTCTCCTATCTTGTCTCTTTGTCTCATCACTTTTTATCTTATCTTGTCTCTTGTCTTTTCATTTAACCAAGCCTTGTCTTATCTCTTCTCTCGCATCTTCATCTTTTTATTTTCTCATCTTGTCTCTTCTCTTTTTTCAACTTGTCTCATCTCCTTGTCTCATCATTACTCAATTCTCCTTGTCTTGAATCATCTCATTTCAATAAGTCTTGTCTCTTCTCTCATCTTCTCATCTCTTAACTTTTCTCATCTTGTCTCTGCTCTCCTTGTCTCTTTTCTCCTTTTGTCTCGTCTCCTTGTCTCTTCATTACTAATTTTTCTTCGTCTTGTTTTCTTGTCTCATCTCATTTTTTCTCATCTTGTCTCTTTGTCTCATCTCCTTTTGCTCGTCTCGTCTATTCTCTCATCTGGTCTCCTTGTCTCTTTAGTTCTGTCATATTGTCTCTTCTCTCCTTGTCTCAACTCGTCTCATCATTACTCATTTATTCTCCTCTTGACTCATCTTATCTTCTCTCTTGTCTCATGTCTTTTCATTTTACCTAGTCTTGTCTCATCTCTTATCTCGTATCTTCATCTCCTTTTTCTTATCTTGTCTCCTTGTCTCATCACTACTCATTTCTCTTTGTCTTGACTCATTTATTTTATTTCTTCTCATATCTTGTCTCCTTGACACAGCTCTTCATCTCATCTCATTTTGTCTCATCTCTTTTCATTTTCCTTACTTTCATCTCTAGTTTCTTGTCTTCTCCTCTCATGTCTTTACTTCTCTCATCTTGTCTCTTCTCTCCACTTGTCTCATGATTATTAATTTTTTCGTCTTAACTCATCTCATTTCATGTTATTTCATTTTTTCTCTCATCTTGTCTCATCTCTTTTCATCTAATTTCTTGTCTAATCTCTTTTCATTTTGCCTAGTCTCGTCTTGTCTCATCTTGTCTCTTGTCTTCTCACCTCTTCACTTCTCTCATCTTGTCTCTTCTCTCCTCGCCTTGTCTTCGTCTCATCATTTCTCCTTTCTCCTCATCTTGACTCTTCTCTTCTCTTCTCTTCTCTTCTCATTTCATCTCATTTAATTTCTTATCACATCTAGTCTCATCTTCTTTTATTTTGCCTAGTTTCACCTTACCTCTTCACTTCCCTCATCTTGTCTTTTCTCTGCTTTCATCTTATTTTGTCTCTTCTCATGTCTTTTCTTATTTTTCTTGTTTTATTTCTGTATTCTGCTCGCAACTAAACTCCCTCTTCTTCCTCTCTGTCATCTTGTTTTTCCCATCCTGTGATACCTGTTTTATGGTGTTCCTCTCTCTTCAGATCATCTCTGTCAAACTATCCATGCTTGTCACATAATAGCTAAAATTACAGAAAACCACACTGAGTGGACGTGTCTCAGCTCAACTGGTTCAAAGGGTTAGCCATTGAGGGAACAGTCAGTCAACCGTGATCAAACAAACCTGACAGCCATATTAATCTTTCTTTATGTCCACCTCCACAGCGCCACTGAAACAGAAAAGACAAACCTAAAGGACTGCTTAGTTCTTTCACTCAGATAGCTGATGTCTTTTTATAATAACAAACAGCAACAGCTCAACTGGCAATTTGGCTAGTGCGCTTCATTTGTTATAGTTACAGGAGAATCCCAAACCAGGATAAGTTAGAGGAAAAATCTGTGTATGTATTGTAACAACATGATGTTCCTTTAAATACACTATTTAAAAGTACCAATTGACTTTCCTCCCAAAGTCTTTAATTTTAAAAAGTGCAAAAAAAGGGTAATGACCATATTTGGCTGCACATATAGTCTGATATGTCCTGAGGGATTCAAAGAGCCTCTTACCTCTGATGCAGATATGCAACCCACACAAAATTTACCACCTGGGAGATGGACTGCAGTGACCTTGGATTTTCGGTTAAAAACATCAATGTTCCCTGTGCACTGCAGAGTTTGCGTCCAACTCAGCTGCCTTTAATTACCCCTGCAAGTTGGGTCATTGTCTTTCCCTGCATCTCTCCCTCTCTCTCTCCTGCACATGCACACACATTAACCACATGCACACAAATGCTCACACCACTGAATCACTCAGGATTCATTAGTTCTAGAGGACACAAGTTCCTGTAACTTCATAGAAGTAAGTCACTTTTCTCATGAATATTCATTCCCGGTGTCACAGGGGTGGGGAGTCGAGGGGATGTCATGCCTCAGCTGCTGGTTCATTTCACAGCACTTATTTGGGGACTAAGCTATATACAGAGTCTACAACGAAAGACCAGACACTGACTCAGACCAGGTCGATTTGTATATGGTGAGGCTCAAGAGTCTGAGATGACTAGTGAAAATTGTTTTCATTTGCATTTTTCTAATTTAATATGATATGAAGAGAAAAAAACTATGTTAGTCTATGCTTTGGGGTGACGCCTAAATTGGCAAACAGTTTAAGCCTTACATTTCAGTGCAAAGTCTTTTGTATATAAAAGAAATGTAAAAAAAGCTGTTATTTAATGTAAAAAGTCTGATTCCAGAACAAATGACTCTTATGAAATGGTTCTTTTTGGTGAATAAAAACACTAATGACTAATGAGACAAGAATTGTTACTCTGTTATGTTACTTATTGTGTGACATAAATCATTGTACAGACTGGTTGCAAACGATGAGTTTAATTAGTGGCATTTTACCAAAATGAATGAATGAATGAATGAATATAAAAATGAATAAATACTTTTTAAGTTGATTAGCATTTCTAATACAATTTCTAAATATTTTATAATCAAAGATTTTATTATCAATATAACAATTATGAAAAAATGAATTAACATCATATATTATACAATTTTTTATTTACAAATATTTTACATTTATCTTACATTTTTTGTTTTATTTTATTTGTTATATTATTTATTTATTTTCATTTTTCTAAGGTTCAGATTTTTCAAAACCCTGAGCCTTTCTGTTTACTTACATAAAATTCAATTTTGAATTCTAGATTTTCAGTGAGGCTTCAAATTCTGGACACTGTGTATAGACTATGTATTAATAAAAGCAAGTCGTGATGTCTTAAGCAATTCAAAAGTCACCGGTAAGAAGCAAGTGAGTGAAAGACCTTGGCACTTCATACAGTGCATCAATAGTATATCCTGCAAATCAGACCACTTCCTATTTACTGAGTAATTACTGTTACAGAAACGAACATTAGATAGAATGATATCCTTGGCTGTAAACATTAGTGTCCTAGTTTTCAAGCAGTCTTAAAACTATCAGAAGTCATGTCTGCTCCTTTCAATGCGGCAAACTGTCTACAGAGCACGCTTGAAATTTTCAAACCAAAAGCGTATGAATATTAAAGTGATGTGGGGAGAGAACGAGAGCGCAAAAAGATTGAGAAGGATTTTCTCTTCTACCCCCCAAAATCAACCAAAATATAAATTATTCTATTTAACCACTTCCACACTTGCTCTACAAGTCCCTTGTGTTCACTGTCTCAACTCATCTGTAGCATAAAAATATGTCCTTCTACAGTGTGGCAATGTGACAGACGTGCTAAATATAGGTGTTGTAATGTATTATAGCAGTTATCATGGATTTCTTTTGTAGTCCCTAATCATACACTGTATCTTTTCAGCTACATATTCTCTCCATTAACCTATTTATTCTAAATTACGATACAACAAAACATCAGCTAATGTAAATGCACATTTTGTGAGAATGTGGCAATGTTCTCTTCAAAGCCATGCCAAGTTGCCAATTACTTTAAATTACTGTGTGGTATGTTCCTAGAGACTAAGATTGTTTCAATCATGTGGACGGTCTAGCATATTCAGAGGCGGACAAAGTACACAACTCCATTACTTAAGTGAAAGTACAGATACTGCTGGTCAAATATTACTCCATTACAAGTAAAAGTTGTAAAGACAGATTTTTACTTAAGTAAAAGTACAGAAGTACTTGCTTTTATTACCAAAAGTACATTTCCTTATTTATGTCTTATTATTGTTGTCTGTAAACCTTGCAATACCTCTGAAGCAACTTACAATACATTACACCTACTGAATACACTGACTATCTTGTAGTATCTTTGGAATAAAGAGCTTTAGAACTAAAACTAAACAAAAAAAATTATTATTATTTAACTACCTACCCACACAAAAGCAGGATGGTAGTGATCTCACACAGCTCTGGACACATCTATGTGTAACCATTCATCCACATTTGAACAGAGTGGACATTGCTCAAAATACAGAGTGATAAGGAAGAAACAAAATCAAACCTGCTTTAAAACCCAGCAACACAACTGTAGCTGCATAACTTTACAACAGCAACACTGCTTTAACAAAAATGTAAAACAGCAAGACTTATTTGACATCAAAACAAAAATGTTAAAAAATGCTGTCGAATCGCTCTCGCGGTACTTTGATGTCATACACAGAATGGTCTGCAGTGCTGCTTCAAGTCCAACACCTATTGTGTTTTATTAGGAGACAGACGCACAACAGTTCTTCTGTGGCTTTATAGGTAATATTTTCACTTACACAATTTAGCAAAATTAGACAATATTGTGTCTAATATAAACCACAATATTAACTTCTTATTATTGAATTGCTGTAAATAAATATCACATTTGGAACTGTTCAGTGCTCAAAAAATGCTGGGAAATCACTTCATGTAGCCCCAAGAGTGATTACTGATAAACTGTCTGAAAAAAGAAAGTCACGTTTTAGAGAATAAAAAAAATCACCCACTGACTTTCAATGCTAACGACTTTCTACTTCGAGGATTTTGATAGAAATGTAGTGGAGTGAAAAATACAATATTTGTCTTTCAAATGTAGTGAAGTTAAAGTCATAAGTTTCCAGAAAAAATAATACTCAAGTAAAGTACAGATACTCAAAAAGTGTACTTAAGTACAATACTCAAGTAAATGTACTTAGTTACTGTCTGCCTCTGAGCATATTAGACTTGCTGCATAAGTTTGATATGTTATATAAGAATAGTTAGCTCATATTTTATGGCATTAGGCTATAAATTAATGATAAATGGCTGTTTCAACAGGAGCTGTGGTGCAGTAGTGCAGAAGTTTGTAATATAAAGCAAGAAAACAGCTTATATACAGGTTCACAAATATTTTTTATATAGGCCCTATTATTTGTAAAAATAAATAAATAAAAAATAAAACATTCTACGTTAAGTTTCTTCTGAAACTATTCTGAAGAGAACAGCAATAATAAAGTTCCAATTTATCCCTCTTCCTCCCAAAACCTACCTGTCCTGTTTAATAAAGGAACAAAAAAGCTCATAAATAAACAATTGTGGTGGCTTGTAGTGGAGTGGAGCCAGTATAAACAAAAGTCATGTGATAGCATAATGCTTAGTGGTATTATTTATGAGGAATACTCATTCACAAATAACGCGTCTATTCAGTTGACTGAACGGGCTCCATCTCAACCGCTAATGAATCGACAGCTTGAGACATAAGGGCCTTTTGCACCGCAGGAACCTTTTCATAGTACCAGAACTAATACACACGTAGTCCAGAGTAGTCCAAATGACTCCAATGAGCTGGTGTGTCACGACACCGATTCTTTACAGTGAACCAACAACATACAGTGCAACCAGTGCAGTCCGAATCCTGAGCGAATGACTCTTTTGAGCCAGTTCTTTTTAGTGAATCAAAACACTTATGAATCAGTCGGAGCCGTCACTGAAGTAAACCGCAGTTTATTGCTTGCTTTCGTGACGTCTGACTTGAAATGAACAACTGTAACTGTTGTACTTAAAGCAATAAGCCCCAAGAAGTCATGGTTTACAGTGAATTTATAACAGCTAAGGGGCGTTGTTAGGCATGACGCAAAGCGGAGTTGCCGAGTAATGACGCACTATACACTATACACTATGTACTTATGCACTATGTGCTCATCCATGTAGTGTACGAATTATATAAGGTTATTTTGTCATTAATAATCAGAGTCTGATAGCCCCTCCCCCTTCACGACGTAATTAAATCTGTAACAGTTGAGTGCATGAAGTGTCCCAACATTCCACACTTTGGTTCCCTCTCGAGAACGATCTCTTGACATGGGTCTCTCGACTTGGGGACTCCCTTCCTTCCTAACCTACCTGAAATCTTATTGCACACCGCCAGTAAAGTTGCAACTCTCACTGACCAATGCCAGCCAAGACGGCGAATAGGGGCGGGGCACCCACCACTATATAATGCGCCGTATTGGCGGCATCAGCTCAGAATCTTCCTCTTTCACGCATCCTACCGAAGACAGCTGTTGAAAAGACACAGGAAAACAGATTTCCCTCTCGGCATTCCAGCATGTCCAACGTTTGCACGCTGTGTTTGGGACCCATCGAGGTCCCGGACACTCACGTGTTCTGCATCCTGTGCCTGGGTCTCACCCATGCGGAGGCAGCACTCACCAGGTCGGGCTGCCCGCACTGCGAGGAATTCTCAGTGCGGGTGCTTAGGGCTCGGAGGAACATCGCCCTCTGTCGTCCCACCACAGCGAGCCGCTGGTGGGACGACAGCCGCATGTGGGTGACCGCACAGAAAGGTGCAATTCCCCCCCTCGCTCTCCGGTGTGCTTTGCAGAAGAGAGTCTTCAACCCGCTTCTGGCACTTTGGAGATTATCTCGTTCGGTGTGGGACGACGACGATCTTGACGAGGCGTTGTCCCTTACGGCATCCGAGAAGGACTGGGCCCTCCCTCCAGAGGAGCGCTCTGAAGTGGAGGGACACGCCGCATTCCAGGATGAGCTTGTCCGGATTCTCACCAGGGCCGTGAGCGATCTCAGTCTAGAGTGGGAATCCCCCAGCTAAGAGCAAGCTGGATTCGGGGTTCCTTCACTCCGGCCGCCGAGTTGCCGCTCCGAGGAAGCGAGCCTCATTCTGTGCACGACGAGGTCGCTAAGGAGGGGGCTGCGCCCCAATCGGCTCGCATTCATGCTGGCGTGACACTTTGGTCACGCGGCGGAAAGTGGTCACGACGGACGCGTCAACGACGGGCTGGGGAGCTCACTGCGACAGCGTACCGGCCTCGGGCTACTGTACAGAGTCGGAGAGAACGTGGCACATAAATCGCCTCGAGCTGAGAGCAGTCTTTTTGGCTCTTCAGAGTTTCCTCACGCAAGTTCGGGGGCATCACGTGTTGATTCGCACAGACAACATGTCGGTGGTATCGTACATAAACCGCCAGGGCGGAGTACACTCGAGAGCCCTTTACAGACAGGCAGCACGCCTTTTGCTGTGGGCCGATCACCATCTGCTCTCCATTCGAGCAGCACATGTTCCGGGCTGCTTGAACAGCGGCGTGGATATGCTATCGAGGGACGGGATTCCTCACGGAGAATGGAGACTGAACCCCGGGACAGTGAGACTGATCTGGGAACAGTTCGGGAAAGCGGAGATAGACTTGTTTGCGACAGAGGAGAACACGCATTGCCCTCTGTTCTTCTCTCTGTCACGTTCTCCCCTAGGTCACCGTAATTTTGCCAAGTAAGACATGTTCCTGGATCAACATCTTTTGTTGATCCTGGATAACATTACTGCGCAAACTACGACGTAACTGCTAAAAAAAAAATAAGCCAACTCCTCACCCCTAAACCTAACCTTCCCATACATTTATTCTAACCGAGGAAATGATAGCTGATTAACAAGGGTGTAGTAGCACCTAATCCTGATTGTAAACCTAAAACTGACATTTCCTGAAAAGTTATCACTCAATTTTGATTGGTTGATTGGAATGATGGTTCCAGGATCAACAAAGATGTTGATCCAGGAACATGTTGTACTTGGTCAAATCACGCTCACTCTCTCCTCTAGGTGGAGACGCACTCACGATGCCGTGGCCGAATGCCCGTCTGTATGCGTTCCCCCCGCTGAAGATTTTGTCACAAGTGCTGCACAAAATCAGAGAGGAGGCGGCTTCAGTGTTATTAGTCGCTCTGTACTGGCCGAACAGGCCTTGGTTTCCCGATCTGCTGGAAATACTAATGGCTCCCCCGTGGCCGATCCCGCTGAGACGGAATCTCCTGTCTCAGGCAGATGGCTCGGTATGGCACCCCAACCCCGAATGGTGGAAACTTCAGGTGTGGATGGTGTGCGGAAACCGGTAAACCCGGGCTCGTTGTCTCGCCGCATGATGGACACGATTATGGAGGCATGAGCCCCTTCTATGAGATGCCTGAATGCCTGTAAATGGGCAGTGTTTGAGAGATGGTGTGAATCGAATGGTCGGGACCCGGAGAACTGCCCCGTGTCTGACATTCTGAATTTTTTGCAACAACGAATGGACGGTCGGCAGTATGCCCTCCACTCTTAAGGTTTATGTTGCAGCTATCTCAGCCTTGCACACTGCTTTCGACGGGCGCTCAGTGGGAAAACACGATCTAGTGATCAGATTTTTGAGAGGTGCTAGAAGACTAAGACCCTCTCACCCTCCTACGGTGCCATCCTGGGACCTGGCTCTGGTGCTGGGGGCGCTAGCCCTCCCACCCTTCGAGCCACTTCAGACTGTTGGCTTGAGGGAGCTCTCGCTTAAAACCACGCTGCTGCTCGCCCTTGCTTTGGTCAAGCGCGTGGGGGATTTGCAAGTGCGGCGCTCTCTGTGAATGCGGACTGTATGCAGTTTGGACCAGGTGATTGTAAAGTCACGCTCAAGCCAAGATTGGGCTACATGCCTAAATTGCTCTCGACACCGTTCAGAGCGCAAGTGGTGACGCTTTCTGCTTTCACTCCAGAGTCAGCGACCTCATCGGATGCCGCCCCTCGTCAGGGGCTGTATCCGGTGCAGGCTCTGCGAGTTTACGTCGACAGCACGGTTCAGTTTCGGCAATCTGAGCAGCTGTTTGTGTACTTTGGAGGCAGCACCAAGGGGCAGACGGTCTCCAAACAACGACTATCACATTGGGTGGTAGATGCGATTGCCTTGGTCTATTCTAGCCGGGGTATGGAATGTCCTATTGGTGTCAGAGCCCATTCGACGAGGGTGGTTGCCTCCTCGTGGGCTTGGACTAAGGGCGTTTCTATCAAAGATATTTGTATGGCGGCTGGATGGTCTTCGCAGAATACCTTTGCCAGATTCTACAATTTGACGTGTGGTCATTAGCCTCACAGGTCCTGTCGGTGAGCACGACCCATGGTTCTACCTGCAACCACTAGCTGTTTGACTGTGTTGGTGGTTTCGACTAGGTCGTATAGGGGGATCGGGGCCATCGTCATATTCAGACTGTGGTGCCCCAGATGCGGCCGTTCTCTATGTGTATATTGTTGTTAGTATTGTGCCTGGCCTTGCCGCTCACATGCTTCGTTGCACCATTGTATTACATACTTGTATGCATGCATTTGATATGACTATAATGTCTAAGCCTTTGTAGGGCGACGGCGCTGCATCTCTCTCTCAATAAGAGACCTGCCATCGGATATGGATTCTGAGTAACCTGATTGGATCCCTAAGCGGGAATCTACATCCAATCCCCTCGAGGCATGTCGCAGGCTGGCATTGGCCAGTGAGATTTGCAACTTCACTGGCGTTGTGCAATAAGATTTCAGGTAGGTTAGAAAGGAAGGGAGTCCCCAAGGCGTTAACGCCTCTCGTTCCCGTCTCTCAGGGAACCGAGGTTACGACAGTAACCGGAGACGTTTTTCGGTTAAGTGCATCACTTTTTCTTTTTGGAATTTTCAGTGTGAACACCCTACTCACACTATTTATACTACAAAACATCATTGAATAGTGCATAAGTACTAAATTAATAAATTATGTTTGTAGAGTAATTTACAACAGCTTCGAACGCGGCTCAACGATCAGAATCAAGGACCGGAACTATCCTTTTATAAGCTGTAGTTGTTCATATGACAACACTGTAGGTACACATTGTTAAATTAAAGATTGTTACAAATTTTTAACAAATTAATGGATTGCATTTATACAGCCTATAAAAGTCTCTGTAAAGTCATTAAGAAGTCTTGCCAAGAATTAAATTGATTTCTATGCCAAGAATTACATTTATTTCTTATTATTATACATTACATTAAGGACCGGAATCCTTAAATACAATCAGAACCACATTCCATAAAATTCACTTGCTTGTTTATAATTTTAAATCCTACACACGTCTTAAACACATTTCCTCCCTCACACACGTTATGACTGATTACATCTTGTTCTGTAAATGGGCAAAAGGGGTTTACTCTCCGGAGAGAAGAGCTGTGAGTTACAGAACAGCTGCTTTTATTCATGATTTGTAACTATCGTTGTTTTCTCTCTCTCCCACACACAGATTAAATCCTCGGGGGAAATAAGTCACATCAACATTTGCATCGACTCCAAAGAAACAGCGAAACGTCAGCGGTGCCCCGGCAACATCCAGAGCTCAACTCCTCGAGCGATGGAGCCTAAACTCTGCAGCACTTTTGGACAGATACACACTTACTGTATAGAAGCTACGCCAGTATGTACATTTTTTTCTATCTGCTGTTTTACACATTTATCTAATTTAAAATGGGAAAACAGCCCATGAACACAAACATAATCCGATAAGGCAACCCCTCTTGATCTATATTTGTCATAATATATCTGAATCTGATTCATCGCAGCCTAAATAAACCAAAAATGCGGTTTGACTCAGGTGTATGCTGGATAGAAAGAGCGAGCAACCTCTAACCCATTTGATCAGAAGTCCATATAAATGCATTTAAAAGAAAACCGGTCGAAGCAATTCAGTAAATGTAGCCTATATCAGCATCAACTTACGCAGATGTAAAGCAACAGGCAAGATGAGGCAGGCGTTGCAGAGGAGAGGTGTCATCCTGAACAGATCCCAGTGCACAGAAACTGAAGGGAGTTCAGTCAGATGTGTGTGTTCATTTAATAGAAACTCAGAGCTTCAGCTCGCATTGCGCTGGAGTGCTGAATGATTCCCTAGCGCGCGTATCTTGTAGTAAAGGGGAGGAGGCTGCGGGAAAACACGACTGACTGCTCAACGGAGGTTTGTCTCAAGCACAACTTTTCATTTCACTCACGCATTAGTATTACTACACGCTGGTCTGCATACACTTTCATTAGAAGTCATCAGAAAACATTACATAATGATAACGTCAGTAGCTCACGAACATATTTGATAATATACCATAGTAAATGCATGTAATGTGTAACATGTACACTGTAAAATAAAGTATGACCATAGTTTGTATCAATTATAACTACATACTCAGATGTGTGCTGTATTGTATATTATACAGATTTTATAATACAGGTTTTGTGTGTTATACAGGGGCAGACTTACCCATTAGGCAAAGGTAAGCGACCGCCTTGGGCCCCCAAAAGCCAAGGGCCCCCTAAAATGCTTTTCATATAGGAGATGCGCATTAAGCGCGGACACTCGAAGGTTGCTGTTTATGGTGTTTATTACCACGACAACAGTCCCGAGTTGTATGTGCTTTTTGTGTATCCTGCTTGAAGGAGATGAAAATATCATGCATCTGAAGCTGTAATTAAATATTGAGAAAGTGTGTATTATATGTTTATAATTGTTTTAAATGCCGCTTATTTATGAGAAGGAACCAAGTAGAGGACACATACGCAGTTACTTTTTTTTGGTTGATATAATCCTTAGGTGTGTAAATGTATAATTGCCTTTTCATTATTTTTTCAGTTTTATTTAAATTTGTAGTTAAAATAAATAATAATAAATGTATTTTAAAGTTTAGTATTAGGCAAACAGGCTTATGCTGGTAACTCATCAGTGGATTTTCCTCGTCAATATAGGCTATATTTTTTCACACTTTTCTCATTCTATATTTCTGACGTTCCAAAAGTGCCTCCTACTGGCAGAGAATGAATGTTCATTTTCAATAATCCAGTCTGTAGTTTTTGTTCAGACCAATGCGAAAATCTGCCCACATATCCCCGTTTTAAATTAATTATAATAATTTATTCTTCTGACTCACCCCTGGTTTAAACGCTCAATTGGGAGGTTTATCAATTTATATTTTTGTATCTCACTTTAATCATATGCTATTTCGGGGTCGCAACAGAAAAAGTCAGGTGAAAAAAAGGAACCTCAAGGTCGATCTATGGAAATGTGTGCAAATGTATATGGCCCCATTCCTATATTTTGCCTGGGGCCCCCAATTCACTAAATCTGCCCCTGGTGTTATATATATTATATACTGCGTGTAATGCATGAAGAAATGATGATATCCCATCTTAAAGATTTTTAAAAACAACTCACAAGGTAAATTACTATTAAGAGTAACTTATTCGCAAATAAAAGGTTTCATTGCAGTTTTAAAGCTCTCAAACTTTTTAAAGTTTTATGCATCTAAAATATTTTGTACATTGATGTTTTATCCTCAAGCGTTTATATTTTCATCTCTGTATGTTAATTTCAATTGATTTTATTCATGTTTGTCTTTTCAGAAATTTTATCCATATTAAAAGGTGTAAGGAGGTGCCACAGCTTATTGCAAGAATTAAAAGAGGCATATGGAAAAGAAAAGGTGCACAGTCTTACTGAACAATTAACAATGTTTTCCTTTTTTTTATTCCAAAACGTCTAGGATGAAAGAAATGTGTAAAATATACAACAGAATTGCAAACACAGGGAACAAAAATCAAAACACAATGGAAAAAAATGGCAAACAATTAAATTGTCATACACAACCTTCAATGCGAACCTCTTGATGGGAAAAAAAGTTTGTAAGCCTCGAAAACTGAAGGCAATGTGTATTAATTAGTACAGTAACCCAGACATCATCATATGACATGTCTAAAACAGCATCGGAAACCAATTAACCTTGCACTGCAACGAATCTTAAAACTGACAAGAGGACATTTTCAACCTGACAAAACAAAACTGAATCAGACAATCTATCCGATCACGGGTCGTCTTTGCTGGACTCTATACTACGCAAGAAAGAGAAATGAAGATGAAACAGGATTAATCCAGGTTTACAAAGCTTAAACAAAAGTGGGGTGTTGAATTTGTAAAAACAGGTTAACTATGTTTGAGTACATGGCTCTCACCATTAGCATGCAAGCATGCTGAATTTAATACATCTTTATTAGCGCCTCAGATTTACCCTCAATCCCTCAGCAGGCTCATGTCTGTTAAAGAGCTTTTTTTTTTTTATACATATGAGGAAAAAAAGCAAAAGAGGACACATTGTCTACACCCTGTAAAAACGTCCTAATGAGCCACACTGACTGCTGCAAATGGCTATGGATATAATATGCACAGCTCTAAAAATAAAGACAACAGGGGAACAAATAATGTGTTAACACAAACACAATCAACAGGGCCGGCACTTCCTCGCATTAGCATGAACCTTGTGAGGAATAAATGACTGAAAAAATAAACTCGGGTCACAGTTTACAGCACTTGCAAGAAAATGTTTCAGTAACAAACCTGTCCATTCCTAACTTCAATTCCGTGTTTTAGTGAAAAATAAAATTTGCTTGGAGATAGGCCACACACACACCAACGCAGCGCCCAGTGTAGGGTCAGAGGACCCGATTACCAATATATGATACACAATAGTCTGATAAGGCACTTTCTTTTTGTTCTCCCTTTATCAGAGGGCATGACCAGATAGTCCCTCCTAATCAATAACAAGTGTTGGCAATCTCAGTCTAAATCAAATACAACTGACTAGAATGGAGCAGAAAATAAGCATTTCTCAGCCACTTTCTCCAACACTTTCAAATATTTGGGTGCTGCGATACAGAAAAGAAAATTTCACAGAAAAAAAACCCTGTATTTTTTTTTTTTAAAGAAGAGCCTTGTTGCATTCACTGTAGTCCAATTCTGCGGAAGAGCTGAAAAAAAAAATCACAAAAGCAGCATATAAAATTAGAAAGAAGATAACAAATGCTTGCCCTCTAAAGACTTACAGACGTACTACAAGTTATAGATTCAAGGTTCCATTTGAAGAATTCTAAGTAACTATGTTGTTAGCATTCCTTGGTAACATAATAAGCCCTCTTATATATTTTACAGGGCTCTGCTGATTGGAAAGCGGGTCGATTTTGCAATAGTCCAGAATTTAAACTGTTCTAACAAAAATCTTGCTTTGACCATTTCAAATCCTGATAGCATTAACAACAATTCCAGAAACATGTATGATGCTCCACTTGACATGAAAAAGCAGCAACTTGGCCAAATTATTTTCAGCAAAACAGTTGAGTCAGGTAAGGATAAGTGGCCTAAATACAACCTTTATCAATAACGTTCGACGGCATTCCACCACAAGAAAGCAGAGCAGCCAGAAAACCATCCATTCAGCAGAAATTTGGAGGGTTCACATTAGTTTTCATTCTCTCACGCTCTCCAGTCTTGTTCCTGATGTGTCAAGAATGAAAAAAAAAAAAAAAGTTGTGGCCTCCTAGTATTGAACGCATAATGAAAATAACTGAAGTAGCCATGTCCCGCTCTGCATTCATGTTGGTGCTGCATACTAACTGAGGATTATTCACATGTGCAGAGAAACAAAATAAAAAATAGTCTGGAAGGAACGAGGGAGGGAAAGATGGGCGGGGGGGGTAGTCCAAAGCCGCCAATATATAGTCCAAGCCTGAACTACAACTCCCAATAGTGCTTCTTGAGAGAGCCAATAAGCTACAGAGCACAGATAAAGCAACTGAACAGCAGGGTGTTATGAGGTCATGACGGTCGTCTACGAGACTGCAGAACAATGACTGAGAGGTTGTGAAGATGTCAGCTGCGCCATCCGGAGGGGCTCTTCTAGTGATTGACCAGGCCCTGCAGCATCATCATGAGGCGCCGAGCACGCTTGCAAAGAGGGCTGTGGGCGTCCTGCTGCAGGAAGTGTAACATCTTCTGTCGTACCTGGGACAGCACTGCAGACATGTGGTCTCTGGTGACTGGATCTCCATGGTCCAGGTTCATCACAGCATCTTCAAGATAGCTACGGAAAAATGAGAGAAAGGGGTCATGTGGGGGGGGGGGAGATGCCCATCGTTTCCACAACGATGGGCATTCAAAAGTCGCTGCATATTCTGATGAAACCGGTTTTTCATAAGTCAAAAATATTTCATATTATTGCAGATATTTTTCCACGGACCTTAAAAGCATGAAATTTAAATTTTTCCCTTTCTACAGCTTTTTATGTCACTTGCCTCTAAACCTTCATGAGGAAAACTGGCAGATTTCAAATTGCGTACTTCCGAACAAGTGCCTTTGAAATGAATGGGAACCCAAAAAATTGCTTTCTCCAGGCATTTAGGGTTTCTTGGCTTACAACTGTAAAATACCTGCTAACATCATCGCAAGCATCATGCAATCATCTGCGTCATGAAGGAGCAAATGTTTTCTCTCACATCAGATTTTGATTCAACCGGAGGAACCATTTACATCATTTATTTTATCAGTGTTCTTGCAGGAAGGCTAAGTTGCTTTAATCTCTCCTGTTACGATCACCAGTTTGCTTTGAAGCCAATTCTCATTAATATTAGAAGCACTTTGCACTGGGCCAGACCTTTAACAATGTATTAATATTAAACTCAAAAAGTGCAAGAGGTCTGAGCTTTTCAAAGTTGAATTTTCAGCAGTCATCACTCCAGTCTTCAGTGTCACATGATCCTTCAGAAATCATTCTAATATACTGATTTTTAAAAATTAGGATTTGATTTCTTCTTATTATTGATTTAGAAAATATTTAATAATAATAATAGAGAATCTGTCCTACATTTTTTCAGTATTTTTGGATAAAAGTTCAAGAGGACTTATTTGAAATAGAAATCTTTCATAACATTGTAAAAGTATTTTAAATGCCTGATGAATAAAAATATTAAATAGTAAAAAACGGTATGTGTATGTGGCCAGCACAAGTCATTCATTCCAGTCCTCAAACACAAATCTGCTGTTTTTTGACAGCCGTGTTAACAGAACATGTTTGTTATTTCTTTAAGCTATTCTAGGCTAAAGCTTTTTTTTTTTTCTCTCCAGGCTGCTTGGGTTTTTATAAAGTCCATCAAGGATTACTGAAACGCCACCTGTCTGGAAAACTATCTGGGAAATCTCTCCATCTGCCTCTTTAAATTAATAGACACTGGTGTATGATACCACCAGCGACTTGAGCTGCATGTTGCACAGAGGTCATCTTAATTACCTCACAAGCGATCATTAAGTTAAAGCTTCCGATTAAGAAAAAAAAAATGAAGGAAATGTAATACAATGACCTTAATATCCCCAGGACTTTACGGTGTAGTCCTGTCCAGATGGCTAAGCTTCCATGCCTCATAGCAATTTGCTCTATTTTCACATGTGTAGGCCCTGTTCCAACACATTTAAGCCCACAGTGATGTTATCTCAACTATAATCTACTGGCCCGGAGAGATATTACATTCCCGGTACATTGAAATCACTGTTCACATCTTGTATTCTGCTAACCTTTATTTGCGAAGATAAAAGCTGATGTTTAACTCCGGCGCATGACACAGAGATGGGTGGAATGACAGAATATATTATGTGACGCTAGAAAAAAAAGGCAACTTCTTGTAGCACAAAAAATACCTAGGCCAGGAACACCAATCCAAAAAGATTTCAAAGCCATAACAATCCATTTTAATATTAGTTTTACTGAGTATTCTTTTTTTTTTTTTTTAAACCAGTGTTACATAACGGAAGCAGCTGTTGCACTGATTATGGTCAACCGATATTTGCATTTTTTCAATATCGACCCCCCCCCCCGCATTGGCCGATAAGTTTCTGTTTGGCCGATGCGTTCGAGGCTTGACTTTTATTTTGACGGTGCTGAGAGCGGCAGCGCTTGAGCACACAGTGCTCACATTCTCCCTCTTGTTCGCTGTAGTCGTTAACAGTTCTGTCTAATACGGACAGAAATCTGTCTAATAATCAGATAGAAGGGGTTAGACAAAGGAATTAAAATGTATACAAAACTTATTATAACGATTGCTTTTATATTATTAGTAATAGAAAGGCAAACATTATAATACTTTCTTTCTTGCCGTCAGCATTCAGCAATACCATTTATATCATTAAACAAATCTTTGAATGACTATGAACATTTATTCACAAACCTTTGGCACACTTAGTCGGATCCGTTGTGAGATCTGTGAAGTGTGCATGTTTATTCTGCTGATCGCGTGATTCGCCGGAACTGGTCGATCCGTGTGAATTGAATGCTGACAGGAGGAGAGTTCAGCTTCACTGGAGATGCGCGATTGACAAACTTTAAACTCGTGATTCACTGTATCTAATCATCATTCAGGTAAAACTTTTCTTCAAGAATGAGCCACACTGTTGACGTGATCTAATCGCTATCACACCCTGAGCACATGCGAGCTAACGTATTCCTCTCACCCGCAAGACATATCGGTATAATTTTCCATATCGGGCCGATGCCGATATTTACAATTAAAGCCATTATCGGCCAATTCCGATAACGTTCCGATAATATCGTGCATCCCCTACCATTACTCCATTCTTCAGAATCACATGATCCTTCACAAATATTTGAATGTTCACTTGGTTCAAAATACATTCATTATACATCAGATATTGTAGATGCTGAATTTATAATAATGGTTCCTATTATCAATGTTAAAAACTTTTTTGTTTGTTTTGATGCTTAGTATTTTTGTGGAAACCGTGATACATTTTACAGGATACAGGGTTTCTTGATAAACAAAGTTCAATGAACAGCATTTATTTGAAATGGAAATCTTTCATAACAATATGTCTATACTGTCACCTTTGAACATGTTTTTCTTTCTTTAATTCTTTTTACCGGACCGCCACATTTTTTATGGCAGTTAGTATAACTATTATAGTATCACTGTTTCCACAAAAATAGTAAGCAGCAAAAACTGAAGTAATACACTGAAGTAACTATTAATGAAACAAAAGTGTCATAATTAAATACTTATGAAAATCAAACATTTTCAAATCAAATCATTTTGAATATGGAGCCATCTAATGTTCTTTGTCATGAACAAAAGCGCAGACTTCCTTCTTAAAATAGCATCCTTATGTCCATGCAGAAAGAGGACAGACTTACAGATGGTAATGTCTATGCACATATGGGCCGTATGAAACACTAGTATTGTAGAGTGCAATTCAGAGATAGGACTGGCAGACAGAGCAGTTTATAGCAGTAAAGGGACTTGGCAGCACACAGGCAGAGCATTACTCTGTGACTCACGGGAGCTGGTCTCTTTCCCCCAGCAGAGAACTCTAATGCAGCCCAGACTGTAGAGCACTTTAATAACTGCAGCCCAATGCAGCAGTGCCACAGAAGCGGATGTCCCCTTCAACACAAGGTCATCCACAGAGGAATTAAAGAGAAAGAGACGATGTCTTGAGTCTTAAAGCATTAATATCCTGTGATATGAATCTGTATTTTGCCCTTGATCACGTACAACATACAGAGTACTATAAATAAATACTTAAGCGTTTAATCATTAAAAGCACAGCGCTGTGCATGATCTCACATACTCATTCAAAGTGCGAGGGGAGCTGAAGGAATAACTTCCTATAAAAGGACATATGGGGGGGGGGGGGAGGGTGGGTATAGACTGACTGATTGGAGTCGATGGAACAAACCTGATCTTGAGTTCTGTGCGTGTGCTCAGGTTGGTGGAGAGCTGCTGGATGAGAGACAGAAGGACGGCCTGATGGAGTGGACAGGGCTGCTGGCCGAACACTTGCTGGGAGTCAATGGTCTCACACACGTATAGCACCAGATTCAAGTCTGCTGCAGATAAAGCCTGCAAGAAAAACCACAGCGAGCATCCTGTGAAAAAACCTGGAGAGGACATACTAATACAATACAGTGTTATTGTGAAAGATGATCACATATACAGAGAGACGATAGTAAAAGGACACATCTCATAGCATATTGCCTGTGGAAATAAGAATTAAACTGTTTGGTTTCAATTTTCATGGCTAATAATTACAGTGATTTCCTACAACCACTAAATTGACAGAAAATTCAAATTAATGTAATAAATTAACAAGTTATTGATACAAATCAAGAGTATACTTAATAGCATAGTTACAGTGGTTTGACTGTCAGCACTTATGTGAAGACGTCTCCTTCCAAATGCTTATTTTGGCTATTAGTGATTTGCATTGCTTAACTTAAACAAAACACTACAGACGGAAACCATGGATGCTACTGATTCCTCAATGGAGAAGACATTGCAAAGATGTTTTTGTGAAAATGTTTTGCACGTGTCGTCTAGTACACAAAATCAACGTTACAAGGTGGCAGATTTTAACAGACATATTACCACAAACAAAACAGTCATAAGTGTCAATTTTTCCAAATTGAGATTTATACAACATCTGAAAGCTGAATAAATAAACTTTCTATTGATGTATGGTTTTGTTAGGATAGGACAATATTTGGCAGAGATACAACTGTTTGAAAATCTGGAATCTGAGGGTGTTCAAAATACTGAGAAAATCACCTTTAAAGTTGTCTAAATGAAGTTCTTAGCAATGCATATTACTAATCAAAAAATAAGTTTTGATATATTTACAGTAGGAAATTTCAAAATATCTTCATGGAACATGATCTTTATTTAATATCCTAATGATTTTTTTGGCATAAAAGAAAAATCGATAATTTTGACCCATACAATGTTTTTTTTTTTTGGCTATTGCTAAAATATACCCCAGCGACTTAAGACTGGTTTTGTGCCCAGGGTCACATATGCTTAATGCAGTAGTTTTTAACTTCCTTTTTGAAGGAAGTATTTTGTATTTTTAACAATCCTTTTTGCTTTCAAACTTTTTTTATTAAAAGAAATCAGAAGTGTTAATATATTATTCTAATGTTTTTCAATACAAATAAAAGTTATTGAGAGCAAAAATAAAATGAATAATAAGCTTAGCTTATATATTTATGTTTTTATCATTTTAATTAAATTTATACATAAGCCCCTTTCACACAGCGCGTTGATTCAGGAAAATTGCCAGAGTGCCTTCTGTGTGAACGCAAACACCGGGTTGGGGACCTAGTAACATTGCCGGGTTCAGTCCCGGAACGAGTTCTGTGTGAACAAAAGCCAGAACCAATGACGTAAAGGGTGTGTCGTAGTGATGACGCATGTTATCGTGCGACTCCTTTACCGGGTGTTTTGAAGGCATATCAATGTTCACGACGAAAAATATGTGCAAACTGTAATGAAGCAGAGATCAGGAAGCTCCTCACTAACCGCGCTGAAGCTGAAATCGTTCACCAGTTTAGTTGAACGATACGTGTCGCATTACACATCAAATCCAAATCTTTACGGGTTGTGTGTGAACGCACACACAGATTCCGGAAAATCATTGGCAGTGGGAATGAACCAAAATCAAACCATCCCTGGACAAATCACGGGACACATTTTCTGTGTATTTTCCGGAATGGCTGTGTGAAAGAGGCTATATATTAATGATTATATAATGTGGCTTAATACATGTAAAGGTGTGTTAAAAGATCTATCAACATAACAGCAGTTAATCTAATCCAATGCACCTCTACTAACCATAAAAAGCCCTAAAACAATCACAGAAGCATGATACAGGCCGACCTGTGAGAAATATGACATGTGTGTCTATTGATCAGTAACCAACCTGTTGGAAGGCCTCATTGAGCTGGCCCTGCTGTAGTAACTGCAGTATGCTGGCCTGCTGGGCCTGGTAGTCCAGATGTGCGGAGGGTACAGGTGTTCCTGCGGCCGAGCGCATGGCCTGCATGATGCTGGAGGTGACAGCGGCCTGCTGCTCCTTCATGGCCAGACTCACCTCTCCCTTCACTATGCGCTGCACCTGCGTCAGGATTGAGTCCTGCAGACTGCAGAGAGGACAGACACCTTTAGTTTATAACAAAAGACAGGATTCTACTCCCAGTAAAATTTATCAAATTAATGGAGTGTATTTAATAAGATATGTCACCATTGAACACTGCTGTGGTATAAAAATGAGAAGTGGTCAACTAATATGGATTTTTTTGATGGCCAACATACAGTGATATCATGTATATGTGCTTTATCTAAAGACAGCAAATAACATGTAAAAAATATCAATTTCATTGCAGGACATTTACCAAATTTGAAAGCATTTAAAAAATAATAAGAAACCTGATGAAAAAATAAATCTGTAATCCCACTATAGTTTACAATATCCTACTAATGTTACAAACATGACTAAAAAGGAAATAAACACTGTAAGTGACACTTTTCATGGCAATAAATTACATACTCAGAGATTTTTTAATTATATAAATACAAATTTGATAGAAAGGCAAACAATATATACGTTTGTCGCATTTATTATAACAGAAAAGCAAACACTGTAATACTTGGTAGATACCATTTACTAACAACCGTTTAGTCTAATAAATTATTAAACAAATGTTACACAAAGACAGTAACTTAAGATGTGAAATAATGGGAGCTCCTGTATGTCTGTTCAGGGAAGTCCAGCTTCCAACACTTATTGGCCAAAGAGAAAAACTTAGCACATGGCAATAATTTAATAATACACTAAAATGGGTATTTATTACGGTTAAATCTCATGGTTATTATTTTTTGTTTGCAAGTTATCGATGAAGATTCCACTGACGAAGAACATGTTAAAACACAATAAAGGTACAGTGATTAAAAACCTATATAAGCTTTTAATTTATTGGAACTTTCGTATTGCAATGTAAATCTCAATGTAACAAACAATATTTAGCTATTTTTTTTGGGTTTCAAAGGCCACAGTGATTTAATACTACATACTTTATACTGCAATTGAGTGGGAGGGAAACAAACCAGCTCTACTGACAGAAATTCAAGTGCCACACCTGCCAATCCATTTGCACGGTACTCAATGCAGAGCTCCAAAAAATGCTTTCTCTGCAATAACTCTTAAATCAATCGCTTCTACTATTCATGCAATAAAGTCTTCCATAAGGGAAGGCATACAAGAGGAAAGAGAATAAACGATTGCTGCATTCCTCCTATCCTTATATTTAATTCTAATAGGGATGCATTGATCCGATACTCAGTATCGGTATTGGCTCCGATACTGGCATTTTCTGCCGGATCGGGTATCGGTCAGAAGAGACCGATCCAAATCCGATATTCTGCGTATACCAGTGAAGGGCAAACTTGGCCCTTTTAGGCCACTTTCCTGCAGAGATTTGATCCAACCCTGATAAAACCCACCTGCCTGTAGCCTTCTAGAGTCTTGAAGACCATGATTAGCTGTTTCAGGTGTGTTTATTTAGGGTTGGAGCTAAACTCTGCGGGAAAGTGGCCTGGAAGGGCCAAGTTTGCCCACCCCTGGCGTATATTATTCTGTGTTATTGTTAAGCCTCACGAAAGCACAAAAACATTATAAAGCACCATAAAGTCAAAGTCCAAGTGTTCTGAAGCCGTTCCATAGTTTAATGTGAGGTACAGATGAATATTTAAGTCATTAAACTCAAGTTGATGTAAACTCTTCCCTCCACTGCAGCGGACTGTCATCCTCCATTCAGTGTTCAAACTGTCTGTTGCGTTCGGTAACGACAGTCAAAACAATGAAACTCTCTCCAAGAGCACACAATAACTGAGATTTAAAACTGTTAAAAGAAAAGGCTCAATAAACTATCGCACAGATTTAATACACTACGCATCAACATCTCTTTCCTTCGTGGCTAGAACTTCTATATGCGGAGCGCTGCACGTTGTGACTCCATGTTGCTTCAAGCTAGGGCTGGGCGATTTGGCAAAAAAATGTCAATCGCGATTTTAACTAGCAACTAAAAAATGTAATTACAACATCATTCAAGTAACTTTTTCTTTATTAACACTCTAGTTAAAAAAATTCTATTCCAAGTGCAGAACACATGAAGTTGTCAACGATGTAAATGTTAAACAAATCACTTGTTACATATCTTTGCAGAAAAGATCAGAACTCAACACTATATTATGCTTTCCAGACTAAGAGGAAAAGTGCTTTTAAAAAAAATCTCAAAAGTAAGGTAATTCAAATCCAAAATGCCTGAAAGTATAACACCTCAGTAGACACTTAATCTAAAATTTCCTGTAAAACAACGCGCTTTACTCCTGTCACCCGATGCAAACTGAATATCAACATACAGTATATTTCCTTTACAGGTTTTTTATTAGATGCGCTGCTTTTCTGTTTAAACATGGATGTGTTTGACTGTTGCTCGCGTCTCTTGCAGTGTCTCATGCATGAAACGGCATTCTAAAAACGTACCGCTCAAGTTAAAAGAACTCCCATTTTCCTGCATTTTTTCCTATTCCACTGCCGCGTCGCATCTTTGTCAACACAAAAGCGCATTCTGTGTGAATGGCGCTTAGCGATATGAGCGCGTCACACGTGAGCAGGTTAATCCCGTGCGCCGACATGCGGTTGGATCGTTCTTTTCTCTTTACTGTTATCCCCGGCATATTGTCAAAGTGTCTAATTCTAACACTGGGTAATATTTCTATTCCAAATCGCGATTCCTCGATTTCTAAAAATTAAATCGTGGCAAAACTTTAAATTCGAATATAGTAAAACGCCCCATCCCTATTTCAACCCATCATTCTGTGCACGGGATGTGCATAAGAGCTTTGTGCCGCTCTATTGGAACTTTTCGTAATATAATACTTTTGCACAATGAAAGATTATTAATAGCCTTTCTTGTTCTGTCCTATCATAGGACAGAACAAGAAACGCTATAAGAATTCCATGTATAGCACAGTAATGGAGGCAGCAACATATGATAGATAGGACTCCTATCTATATGCTACTTCCTTCATTACTGTGCGATACATTTAATAGAAATGTCTTTTAATTTTATAGTTTATATTTACATATAAATACATTTACTTGTTTTCATTAATGTATTTCACAACAATACAAAGAGCAATGTGTAAAATTTTACCAGAATTAGTCCTACACTTAACTTTCAAATACTAAATATACATCTACCTAAATATTCACTTTTTATTTTGTTCCCCCACTAATCTGTGATTTCACTAACTGTTTCGATGTTATAAAATTGTGGCACTCACTGATTTTCCAGAACAACTTTTTTTGCTACTAAAGATCCACTAACCTGTTTTCATAATAGTATTTTGTCAAGATGATATATATTTTTTTCATGTTTTTTTCATAATTAGTTGTCTATATGTGGTAGATTTTGTTTAACACACAAAAGAGTGACGATCAAGTCAACACACAGAAGTATAGAAATTCTACATTGATACTCAGAATTTTCTGGATCGGATCGGATCTGAAAAAATTGTATCATTGCATCCCTAATTTCTATCAAATATTGGATGAGCTTTGTGCTGCATGCGTGCGGCGGTAAGCCTTACTTTCCCACAATCATGTGGAGCTGATGCTGAACGTCAGAGCACACGCTGGCCGTCACAGTGGTGGCCAGCTGGTCTTGAGAATTCTGGAGCGTGTCAATCATCTGTTGCAGCTGGCCAATCACAGGATCCTGTGCATCCTGGTCCCGCTGTTTCCTGTTCTTGATGTGTGTCTCCAGCTGTTGGATGTCTGCGGGAGAATGTCAAGTCATTAGATATTTAGTTACAGCAACACATTACAACACTGCTTGACACAGAAGAGTTTTATTAATTAGCTGGTGCTACAAGATGTGCAAATCTGGCCTAAGAGCATTCAACAATTTGCCAGATTCATTCATATGCTCCACTTAATTTTTCATTACCATAAACAAGCACAAATAAAAAAGTCAGATGGGTAGTGAAGTCTACTATGATAGCTCTTACACTCGTTGGTTCCCTGTTTGAAGCTGTCATTGATCTGCTGAAACATGGACTGGCAGCCTCTCTCAAACACGGGCAGCACGATGCTCTGGAAGGTCTCTTTGTAGGCCGCCTGGATGGGGCCCTGCATGGCCTCTGCAGCAGCACGACCGATAGCATCCGTAGTGTTCTGTGAATAGAAGAATAGGACAAAAATTTAGAAGAGTTATGAGTTTTCCACAGTTTGTGCCTGTTCGGTGTTCCGCAATGAATTATTCAGTGCTACATCAGTGCATATAAGTTGGTGCACTTCTTCTGAACCGCTCAGTTTGTAGTATGTCTTTCAGAGAAACATCCTTTCCAGCCAGAAATGTTTTTAACTCAGTCTTTGGAAAATAATATCATAACAAATGTCAAGTTTGGATTAAAAAAAACTATTTAAAAGTGTTCATTCTCAAACTTTCAGCCACTGACCTTGGATTTAACAACTTTGGTGACATTTTCCTTCAGTGTTCCTTCCACTGCGGTTAACTTGGCAGCGATGGTGCTGCTCATCTGGCCAGTCACAGGATCTAGACTCTTCGATATGGCTGCATAACAGAAAAAAAGGTCACCTAAAGCTCCACACAAGCCTTAAATCAATAAAAGTCTTTGCTCCAACTATTTTACAGTCACAGAAGAAGAGCAGAATGCTCATTGGTGTATTGAACTCTGAGGAAAAAAAGTACACTTGAGCTCTTGCGTTCAGAACATCAGCACTCACCCTGTGGGACGGTCTTCTTCATTTCTTCACGCAAAACTTTGTCTAGCCGGTTGCAGAGACTGTTGTTCAGAGTCTGGACGAGCTGCTGAACCAGCTGGTCCTGGAACTGTTGGTTCCGGCTTTGTCCTTCAGCCAGAATTCTCTCCATTCTTCTCTCTGTGTTACCAGTTAAAGTTAACAAATTGCATGGGCCTGATCAATCCAAAGTGATTATTCATTAATGTGTACAGTGGGGCAAAAAAGTATTTAGTCAGCCACCAATTGTGCAAGTTCTCCCACTTAAAAAGATGAGAGAGGCCTGTAATTTTCATCATAGGTATACATCAACTATGAGAGACCAAATGAGAAAAAAAAAAATCCAGAAAATCACATTGTAGGATTTTAAGAATTAATTGGTAAATTCCTTGGTAAAATAAGTATTTGGTCACCTACAAACAAGCAAGATTTCTGGCTCTCACAGACCTGTAACAACTTCTTTAAGAGGCTCCTCTGTCCTCCACTGGTTACCTGTATTAATGGCATTTGTTTGAACTCGTTGTCAGTATAAAAGACATCTGTCCACAACCTCAAACAGTCACACTCCAAACTCCACCATGGCCAAGACCAAAGAGCTGTCAAAGGACACCAGAAACAAAATTGTAGACCTGCACCATGCTGGGAAGACTGAATCTGCAATAGGTAAGCAGCTTTGTGTGAAGAAATCAACTGTGGGAGCAATTATAGAAAATGGAAGACATACAAGACCACTGATAATCTACCTCGATCTGGGGCTCCACGCAAGGTCTCACCCCGTTGGGTCAAAATGATCACAAGAACTGTGGGACAAAAATCCCAGAACCACACGGGGGGACCTAGTGAATGACCTGCAGAGAGCTGGGACCAAAGTAACAAAGGCTACCATCAGTAACACACTGCGCCGCCAGGGACTCAAATCATGCAGTGCCAGATGTGTCCCCCTGCTTAAACCAGTACATGTCCAGGCCCATCTGAAATTTGCTAGAGAGCATTTGGATGATCCACAAGAGGATTGGGAGAATGTCATATGGTCAGATGAAACCAAAATATGACTTTTTGGTAAAAACTCAACTTGTTGTTTTTGGAGGAGAAAGAATGCTGAGTTGCTCCAAAGAACACCATACCTACTGTGAATCATGGGGGTGGAAACATCATGCTTTGGGGTTGTTTTTCTGCAAAGGGACCAGGACGACTGATCCGTGTAAACGAAAGAATGAATGGGGCCATGTATCGTGAGATTTTGAGTGAAAACCTCCTTCCATCAGCAAGGGCATTTCAGATAAACGTGGCTGGTCTTTCAGCATGACAATGATCCCAAACACACCGCCCGTGCAACGAAGGAGTGGCTTCGTAAGAAGCATTTCAAGGTCCTGGAGTGGCCTAAACAGTCTCCAGATCTCAACCCCATAGAAAATCTTTGGAGGAGTTGAAAATCCGTGTTGCCCAGCGACAGCCCCAAAACATTACTGCTCTAGAGGAGATCTGCATGGATGAATGGGCCAAAATACCAGCAACAGTGTGTGAAAACTTGTGAAGACTTACAGAAAACGTTTGTCCTCTGTCATTGCCAACAAAGGGTATTGAAATGAAATTTTGTTATTGACCAAATACTTATTTTCCACCATAATTTGCAAAATAAGTATTTACACCTCCTACAATGTGATTTTTCTGGATTTTTTTTTTCTCATTTTGTCTCTCATAGTTGAGGTATACCTATGATGAAACTTACAGGCCTCTCACACACTGTTGCTGGTATTTTGGACCATTCCTCCATGCAGATCTCCTCTAGAGCAGTAATGTTTTGGGGCTGTCGCTGGCAACACGGATTTTCAACTCCCTCCAAAGATTTTCTATGGGTTGAGATCTGGAGACTGGCTAGGCACTCCAGGACCTTGAAATGCTTCTTACGAACCACTCCTTCGTTGCCCGGGGGGGGTGTTTGGGATCATTGTCATGCTGAAAGACCCAGCCACGTTTCATCTTCAATGCCCTTGCTGATTGAAGGAGTTTTTCACTCAAAATCTCACGATACATGGCTTCATTCATTCTTTCGTTTACACGGATTAGTCGTCCTGGTCCCTTTGCAGAAAAACAGCCCCAAGCATGATGTTTCCACCCCCATGCTTCACAGTATGTATGGTGTTCTTTGGATGCAACTCAGCTTTCTTTCTCCTCCAAACACGACAAGTGAGTTTTTACCAAAAAGTTCTATTTTGGTCTCATCTGACCACATGACCTTCTACCATGCCTCCTCTGGATCATCCAGATTGTCTTTGGCAAACTTCAGACGGGCCTGTACATGTACTGGCTTAAGCAGGGGGACACGTCTGCACTGCAGGATTTGAGTCCCTGGCGTTGCAGTGTGTTACTGATGGTAGCCTTTTTTACTTTGGTCCCAGCTCTCTGCAGGTCTTTCACTAGGTCCCCCCGTGTGGTTCTGGGATTTTTGCTCGCAGTTCTTGTGATCATTTTGACCCCACGGTGAGATCTTGCGTGGAGCCCCAGATCGAGGGAGATTATCAGTGGTCTTGTAGGGGGTTGTTCTTTGCTCATTTTCTATAATTGCGTGGGTGCTGCCACAGTTGATTTCTTCACACCAAGCTTCTAACCTATTGCAGATTCAGTCTTCCCAGCCTGGTGCAGTTCTACAATTTTGTTTCTGGTGTCCTTTGACAGCTCCTTGGTCTTGGCCATGGTGGAGTTTGGAATGTAACTGTTTGAGGTTGTGGACAGGTGTCATTA
>JADLZN010001012.1:0-45299 GCA_018155175.1 Sinocyclocheilus anophthalmus | reverse complement strand
AGAGAGAGGAGAGAGAGAGATGAGAGAGAGAGAGTGAGTGCGTGAGTGTGCGTGAGTGTGAGTGAGTGAGTGTGTGTGTGTAAGAGAGAGAGAGATAGAGTGTGTGTGTGTGTGTGTGTGAGGAGAAAGAATGTGTTCGTGCAGTGTGTGTCGGTGTGTGAGTGTGTGTGTGTGAGGGAGAGAGAGAGAGAGAGCCCGCCCGCCCCCTTGTGTGTGTGTGTGTGTGTGAGGAGAGAGAGAGAGGAGATGAGAATGTGATGGTGGTGCTATTGTGCCCTGTGTGTGCTGTGTGTGTGCTGAGACCCCCGGGAGAGACGAGAGACCGAGAATGTGAGGGTGTGTGTACACTCTTCCCTCTGCTTCCTCGGGTGTGACACGGTGCTTTCAGCGTGTGTGTTGGGACGAGACCGAGAATGTGAGGGTTTGTGTATTTGTGTGTGAGAGACGAGAGAGAGAGAGAGATTGAGAATGTGAGTGATGTGTGTGAGATGAGAGAGAGAGATAGGGAGAGCGAGAGAGAGCTTACCGGGCTCTGGTGTGTGTGTGTGGGAGCGCGAGAGAGAATGTGTGTGTGTGTGAGAGACAGAGAGAGAATCTGGTGTGTGTGTGTGTGTGAGAGAGAGAGAGTTTGTGAGTGTGTGTGTTTCCTTCTATTTACCTTGCTCCCCCCCCCCCCCGTGTGTGTTGCGTGTGTGTGTGGTGTGGAGTCCTGGGGGGGAGGTCGTGTGTGGGTTGGAGTGTGTGGAGTGTGTGCTGTGTCCGGAGGGCTGCCGAGTTGTGAGCGTGTTGTGGGTGGATGGTGTGTGCTGTGTGTGTGTCGTGTTGTGTGTGTCGTAGGGAGAGAGAGAGTTGTGTGTGTGTGGTGTGGAGGCACGTGTGGTGTGTGTGTTCGTTCTGCCCCCTGTGGACGTGTGTGGACGGTGTGTGCGCGCCCTGTGAGTGCTGTTTTGCCGAGTGTGTGGTGGTGTGGCAGTGTGGGAGGTGTGTGAGTGTGTGTGTGTGTGTGTGTTGGGTGGGTGTGTGTGTGTGTGTGGAGTGTGGGTGTGTGTGTGTGGTGTGTGTGTGTGGTGGGTGTGTGTGTGTTTGTGTGTGAGAGAGAGAGATAGAGAGGAGAGTGTGTTGTGTTGGTGCTGTGGAGCGTTTGTGTGTGCGTGTGTGTGTGGGAGTGTGTGTGGCAGAGTGTGTGTCCGGGGTGAGGCCTGTGTGCCCTGTGTGTGAGTGTGTGTGTGTGTGTGGAGTGTGTGGAGTGTGAAAGAGCTTCGCATCAGTGTATGGGTTTGTTCAGCAGGCCGGGGTTTACTAGCTGTGCTAAAGACACATTCTCCTCTAGAAGTTAATCTAACAAAACCTGCAAAAGAAAAGTCATAATGTGAAAACTTGTGCTTTGTTTCGTGGTTTGGGTTAGTCTGCTGTCGTTTAGATTCGCTTCGTATGCAAACACCAGGAGCCTGTGATGCGTCCTCCTCATTCAGATGCGCGCACAGAGCGGGCTGTTGTCGTGACAACCCCGATCCTCCCCCTAACGGGACATCTCGCTGAAGGGCGGCAGCAGTGAGCGCCTCACGTGTAGCCGAGAGCGAGGGGGTGCTGCGTGTGTGTGTGTGTGTGTGTGTGTTTGTCGTGCGTCACTCGCGGCTTTAGCAGCGCATGAGCGCTGGAGCCGCCACCGTTTCACTCACGTTATCTCGCCGGCTTCAGTCTCCACGTTTTTTCGAGGATCTCTCGCCGCCTCTCATCTCTCCAACTGTGCCTCTCTGTGGATTATGTCATGTGGAAGGATGGTGGTGCGGAAGCACATCACGTTCGTCAGAAGGCAGGGTGTGTTTTCCCGACTGCACTGTGCCTTGACTCCACAGGGCATTCCCAGGGGTGGATCAGCGTGCCGACAGCAGAGACTCCCCGACAAACCCACACCACCTCAGGCAGGGACTCCGACCCACCGCCCCGTGATCGGTTAGACGAGACAATTTCCTTTCCTCAACTAAACCACCCGCGTGTCCTTCTTCCCTCCTCTCCCTTCCTTCACTCCCTCCCTTTTCTTTTCCTACCCAGCATCATCCAAGCCGCTCCTCCCTTTTTCCCTCCTTTCTCTCTTACTACTCCCTCTCCTTATTCCTCCTACTCCTTACCTCCCCCTCTTACATCTACTCCTCCTTCCCCTTCTCTGTCTTACTCTTCCTACCCTCCTTCCCTCTTCCTCTTCCTCCTCCTCCTCTCCGCCCCTGCTCATCCACTCCTCATGCTCCTCCCTCCTCTTCCTCTTCCTACATCCTACTCCTGCTCCCTCATCCCTCTTTCCTCCTCACTAACCTACCCTCCCAATTCTTTTTACATGGTCCTCCTTCCAACTCATTACTCCCCTCCTGCTCCCTCCTCATCGCTCCCTTCCAGTCCCCTCCTAATACTCCTCCTACTACTGCTCCTCCCTCCTCCTCCATTTACCCCTCCTCCGCCCCTGTACTCCTCCTCCTCTCCTCCTCCCTCCTATTCCTCCTTTCTCACTCCTACTCTCACCCTCCCTCCCCCTGCTCCTCCTACCTCCTGAGTCCTCTTCCCTATTCCTCTCCTCCCTCTCTCCTCCTGCCTCATCCTCCTCTTCCTCTCCGCCTCCTCCTTCTTTCAACAGCCTCCCTCCTCCTCTACTCCTCCCTCATGCTCTCGTCATCCGCCTCCCCCCCTCCTCCCTTCCCTCATCTTCCTCTTCCTCATACATCCTTTCCCCTCTTCCTACTCTCCCCCTCACTCCTATCTGCCTCTTCTACCTCCTCTCCTCTTCCCCCGATCCTCACACCCTCCATGCTCCTCCACTTCCTCCTTCCCTCCCTCCTCCCGCTCCTCCCCCTTACCTCCTTCCCCCCCCTTCCTCCTATTTTTTTCTCCTCCTGTCTTGTTCCCTTTCCTCCGCCCTACCCACTGGATCCCCTCTGCCTCTCCCTCCTCCAAATCCTGCTCCTCCCCTCTCCTCCTCTTCCTCCTCCATCCTCTATCCTGACTGAAATGAAACTCATTCATGCCACAGAAACATGCGATCCATGCGAGGTACAAAATATCAACAAAAATACAAAGCACTTACAAAAACTGGGTGAAACATTGCAGTTTTTAAATAATAAATGTTTAGATATTTGCTTTTATGAATTTTTATTTCAGTTACGCCTCAGGATAATTAAGTTAACACCGACCCAGCAACAGCACACAATTAGACACTGTTGTCCCTGGACTACGCGTGGAATTAACTAACCCTTTGATTCAGTATATTGTTTTCCATTCAATAATGTTGGTAAGTAACAAAAAAAATGTTTTAATGGTTGTTTAGTTTTAGTTAATGATAATAATTTACCTCGGTGGGACCATAGACATATAAAACACCAACCACCACTACTTTTCTCAGGCCTCACGAAATCGCCGAACTCGCCAAATTACCGGACACTTGTCAGTTGTGTGGGTCTTGGCTGGCTGCCTACATTGTCTCTATCCTATTCTATCTGCTCCATGTTATGGCCCGCCGATCTTTTCAGATGCACCTCTGACTACACTGGATCCTCTTCCTGCGTCTATGCTGGACCGTTTTCTCCACAGATGGGATGCCTGGGGGGTCCCCCTTTGGTTGTTCGTATACTAGTACTTTAGATTTTCTTTTTGGTTGTCTAGAGACCATCTGACTACCCCTGCAACCCACAACACGATGACGTTTATCGAGGCTTTTACCATCGGCCTTCCTAATTGCAGTCCAACGTTTACCATATATCTGCTATAACCCCTACTATGCTATGTATTTTACTCATATATATATTTATAATATACATATATACAATCTGCACATCCGACTGATGCCTAGGATCTGCAGATCTATCTTACAGGTTTGCGAGCTTGCCAGACGTCATGTCTCTCACCTCAAACGGTTCTTCAACAGCTCTTGACTTCCTGATTGACCCCAGACCGGCTTCTGTGTGACTTTCCGAGATGGTAAGAGGATTTTATCCTGAAACATATAGACAAATAATCATTGTAACTGCCAATTGCCAAGCCGGATGAACATGCTCTGGAACATATTTTTGCATTCTACAATTCCTGCAATGGAGTGCTGCAACTCATAAACAAATAAAAAAAAAAACGTTCTAATTTGAAAATAGCACTAAATGATTCATAGTAGCGACCCATTATATATAGATACTATCATAACCTATCATTTATATACCTATATCTATTACAACATCTTTTCTGCATAAACCACCCACCGATGGCTACCCCTATAACACGCAGCTCTCATAGAGAACCCACAAGTTAAATATATATATAGAAACACATCAAGGCATGAAAGTTTGTTCGTGATAACATTTTTTTTAATGAAATAAAGGGCTACCAAGGCCCCCCTGCAACGTCTATTTGAAAATCAAAAATTTGAATAACTGAAATTTAAAAAACTGTTTTATATATGATTTACTTTCTAAAATGTATTTATTCGTGTGATCAAAGCTGAGTCCTGTTGCCCACGCCCATCATTACTCAGTCTTCCCAGTGTCACATGATCCTCAGAAATCATTCAGATATGCTGATTCTGCTGCCTCAACACCCCAACATTTTGCCTATTCTCAATTGGGTGTAGAATATACGGTGTAACTAACAAATGATATGGTTTGTGGAAATTGTAATATGTGTTTTTTATGCGCTCTTGTTGAAACCGGAAAAACGTTAAAAAAGAAACAGATTTTCTTTCGAACAGGAACCCCTTTTCAATGTCTTTTACTTTCCACTTGATTGAGAAAATTTACGTGCCCTTGCGGAATAATATAATATTCAGTTCTTTAACAAAACAAATCTATAACCCCCAACCTTTAAACGGCGGCCGGTATATCAATATATAAGTAAATTACCTTTAAATAATAACACTGGTCACCCGGACAAACTTCACAGTCTTAATATCAGGTGAAACAAGGCGTGGCAAGGGGTCGGTTTTCTTTATCTTATAACTATAATAAAAAAATATAAAACAAAGTAAAAAAAATTATTTATTGTCTGACCTCGCCAAAAAATGGGAAACCCACCAGATAAATCCCGTAGAAAACTATAATATTTACCATGAAACAAAAATAACTGAAAAGCCTAGAAACTATTAGATTTACCCATACCAAAATATAAATGGAAGGCCACTCTGACAAATGTACAAGACTTTTATCATTGTTTTAAACCATAAACGAGCAATGCCCAAATATATGCTCATTTACTGTACGCTTCAAAATGACAATTGCCTGTCTTTTCGCTCTGAGCTGTCCCCACAGGATTTACAATTGAATCGCTGTACCGTCTGGGTGTATGATGACGATCCCAGATCTTCCAGATCGGCCATACTTTGGCATGCTGAGGCGCAATCTCACTTAGCACATTGCTCAGACTGAATTGAGCCACCGATCCATGCAGACGGGACAGCTGAGCATGCCAGCACGGACTAACCCACTCACATCACTCTACTGCTTTACCCTTTCTCCTCCTCAGACAGCTCCCTATAGGATACAGTTTGTCGGCCTGAGCGGGACTGCATCTAAAGGACCAGTGCAAAGAGGTCACCGACGCACGACGTGGTAAGGGACCCCAGTTACCTGGACACATTCAAATCTAACCCTTACCCTCTGGGGTAGCACACCAGTTCGGTCATAGAGAGCACGCAGTCCTGCAGAGTCAGCTCAATACCCTAATCCAGACAACACCTGACACGCAATCAATGCTTTCGGATTACTAAGGGCTTTAGGCAGGTGAGGTCTTTGTTTCATGCGTCTGGGCGAACTCCCTGCAGCTGACTGCGGTCTCTGGACGAACTCTGCCTACACATTCCTCCGCCCTACCCCTGCACCCTAGCCATGTGAAGCCACTCCCTATATGCTAATTGTTCGTATGTTCATGTGAACTGTTCATTCAATCCACGGTTCAACAATTGTTTGGGGCAGCCCCTCAGAAAGTTAAAATACCACATTAAATAATATTATTGTTCACTTGCAAGAAGCTTACATTGATAAAATGTGACAGTTAAAGAAATTTATAATGTTACATTGAAAGAACTGTTCCCAAATAAAGGCCTGTTCTTTTGAACCTGGCATCATCAAAGAATCTGAAAACGCTATTACTGGTTTCACTAAAAGCTGCACCCCAACTGTTTAACCCAACTGTAATAATAAGAAATGATTCCTTGGCATCAAATCGGCATATTAGAGGATTCGAAGGATCAATGTGTCACGAAGAATGGTTGAGTTATTGATGCTGAAAATCAAGCCCCCCATTGGCATCACAGAAATAAATTACATTTGAAAATATGCTTTAAAACCAACCACGTTATTTTACATGGTAATAATTCACAATTATTACCTGTTTTATTGCTTTTTTTAATAAACAAATTTATCAGCCCTAGGTGCGGACCCGTACTCGTCGGTGCACAGAAAATTAAAATAACTTTGAACGGACCTCAAACTTTTGACTGGTAGTTTTTAGCATCCAGGTATCGTGACACCTTGTCTCTAACTAGTGGTCTGCATCCTCAAGTTCAAGTAAATATTACCTGTCTCATTGATCAGTGAATTGTGGAAACGACAGCCTTCAGCAACAATTAATTTTTTTTACCAGATATTTAATGCTTCTCCAAACACTAGCATGAGTTTAGGACTAATTGCACAAGTAGCTGCACACCCGCATGGACACATGTTTTGGCATTGGCACCTTTGTAATCCACCTGCCTGACATCACATGCAAAACATTGCCCTAGTTGCTTTTACAAAAACCACTATTCTAAGATGCACTCTGTGCATCATATCTAGTTAGGCACAGTGTGAGACTGTATAGAATATGATCGTTCAGCGGATCAATATCTACTTTCTGGCACTTTTATAGAACACTCACTCATATCATCCGAAGAGACCTTACCACTGAACCACCATTTAGCTTGTCTATGGAGCGGGCTTTCCCCGCCAGCACAAAGCACGGAACAAAAATATACATATAAAACACAAACAATCATTACCCCAATTTTTTTTTAAAGAACCAATCGTCTCCTCCACATATATTGATAACCCAAGTCGCGTTCAGTTCTTCGAGTAACTTTGCCTTTCGGCACCATTTTCCACACCGTACACGGACTGTACCTATTTTTCACAAAACTCCCTTGATACACACAAAGCCCCAAATGACTCGTAGTCCATTCTTTTCCAAAACTGATCATGCTTTTCATTTACAAATTACACATCTTTCCATCACGAATAGGCTTGCAAACATAAGATATCGTTACCAATATATTCGAGACATTGATTAATCCACCGACAACCCACACCAGGAGATCCGTCTTCTCAAATGTAGCTATTTTAACAATCATCGAATTCAAGACAATAAAATGCAAGATTTCTACACCCGGCTTCTAAATCCCCTTTGTATTGCTGCACTAATCTACAGCTAATACAGGCAATATAATTGTCCAGGTTTAGAAAATACACTCTACTTATCTAAACTTGCTATAAATCACATTACCAAAATCCATGTGTGGCCCCCGAAAAGTATATATCCAGGTGTTATTTTCCAAAAGCGTGTGGTGAGGAGGTATGACATCGGCCTATACAAGGTTTTGTTGCTAGAATCAGGTTTTACCTCATGATCCCGTACACGTAAATGTCATCACTGTCGCCATCCACTGACTGGAATCTATTGCGCATAGTCACTGACACTAGTACCAGTATGGAAGGAGTGAGCTTTTAGCAATGTGCAGACTCTCATGTAATGGACAGCCTAGCGTTTCATTATACTGTCCCCTACTATATGCTAAAGTATCAAATGGCATAAGCAGTGTTAACACATGCCCTGTATTTGTAACCATCTGTATCCTTTACCTTTTATTTCCGACCACAAACTCCCCTGACTACAGCTTCCTCTCGCTTGTATACTGTTGTATGTTTCCCACAAAGTACAAATTAACCAACAGGTTACAAATGAAATATCTCCAAACGACTAGGCACCCCCTTTGGCGCGATTCCATTTGTCAGTTTCGCCTCACTTTGGGTACACAATTGTTTATCCCTTTAATATGGCTTAAGTTCCGGACCCCGTACAACCACACACACACAGGTATTCCTATCATTATGTTGAAATTCCATAGGAATAATGGGTTCCCTTTCATGGGAACTTTGAACTGCGTCCTCTAGGGGTCGCTATGGGGAAACCTAGAGGACGCAGTGTCTCGTTGCCTACTCAGGGAATCATGGTTATATAAGTAACCTGAGACGTTCCCTTTCTTGGGAACTTCGAACTGCGTCCTCTAGGTTTCTCCATAGTGACCCCTAGAGGACGCAGTGTCTTGTTCTCTACTCAGGGAACCATGGTTACATAAGTAACCTGAGACGTTCCTTTTCATGGGTCAACACTTCGAACCTCGGTCCCTAGGTTTCCACAATAGCCGACCCCTAGACTTAGGGACGCAGTGGGCCTTTGTTCCTACTCAGGGGACCATGGTACATAATGTAAATTACTGAGGTTCGTTTATTTTATGTAAAAACTGTGATTCTATCCATTTTAGGATTTTATCCCTATCCTAAAGAGACCCTTACGACCAGTATGTTTTTATCATAGGGTCCACAAAAGTTTGATGTAAGAGATTTTAGGAAAGGTTGTTACTGTTGAATGAAAACAGGTATATAGTGACAAACACTTTAATTCATGTAGGAAACGCGCACACTTGTGATTGTGTGTACATTGAAATCATGCTGAAATGTCTTTGAAGTATATAAGGGCACTTTTGTGATGATCTGTTGTTGATATTAGCCCCTAAAGAATTAGTTGAAGACAAAGATGCTGTATCGAGTCGATACCATACACATGATCAGTACCAAAGCGAATAAAAAAAAGTTTGTCCAAAAATATAATGTCTACATACCTTCACGCTGTACTGTTATTGCTGGTGGCTTTGACAAGATCTGTTTCATCTGTCATATAAACAAAACTGCACGTTATTTCTTATAACAATAAAACCCAGTCAGCAACACGTTACTTCAAATTGAAATGTTTTACTGAAAGGACATCCTGCATAATGACGAGCTGACAACATATAATCAGTGAGATGATAATTACACAAACGTCCGGATATTTTCCCACCAGTACACTCCTTCAGTCCAAACCTAAAGATTATGCTGTGGGCTGCTGCGCTAATACAGGAAATCCTGAACAATCTAGCCTCTTCCTGTGCTGGGATACAGTACTGACCTGCTTGTTTTGGGAGGCAATAATCTGCTGCTGCTCCTGCAGCCTGTGGCTCAGCTCCTGCACCTGTCGTCGTGATTCCTCCCTCCCTTCAGACACGGCCGAGCGCAGTTTGAACAGCTCCTCCTGAAGCTGATGGAACATATATAACAGACATGTGGATATATGAGCTATTCCTGTATTTAAACAGCTACATACTGCCCGTGACACCTACCAGACTTTTTTCACCGTCATGTTCCTCTGTCATTTTTTGCATTTTCCCTGCCCACTTCACTTCCTGAGTGAAGAAAAACATCAGCTTTAAAACTACAGCAATTTCCATTCTAAGGTGTGGTGTACTGGACTGTCCCAAATCAAATGAATGCTGCATCTCTTACTTGTTTGTGGAGTTTTTGTTGAAGTTTAACAACTTCCTGCCAGTGTTCATTGCTGGCTGATGTACTGGGCTGTGGCTGTACCAGCTGCATACTTTCCTGCATATTTTTCTGCTGTAATTTTAGCAGCTCCTAGGGAGAGAGAAGTACCATATTAATGCCATTTCAGTATATTCACATCACATAATATCAATACTTCCATCAATTTTTGCCTTTTTGATCAGTGTATTTTATCCTTTATAACCATGTTAATTTAGTTTTCCTTATTCGCTTTGGCTCTATTTTCACAAGCAACTGTTCAATTTTCAAAACTCTTAGTACTAATATCAGACCATCAAAAGTGCACTTTTTTCAAACATTTCATCATATTTCACTTGTCTTAGTACCCTTACACAAATCATTTGGTGCATATATAGATTCAGTAGATATAGTTCCTAAATAACTTGTTTGCAATTTAGGGATAACCAAATGTATTACTTGTGAAAATAGCACCACAGCGAATTTAAAAAAACAACTGTAAATCCTGCAAAGTTTGGCAATCCAGCATATAATAGTATAAATGTTACTATTTTAATAAAATAATTTGATATTATTAATTTGGAGCAACATGAGGTTGAGTAAATGATGACCAACATGCTTTGTCTGAAATAAAAACATACATTTTCTAGGTTTCTGTTCTTTTGATGCATTGAATCCATGTCCCGCTGACAGGCTTGCTTGACTTCATCTATTTTGCCATCCATTCGCATTTTCTCTTCTTCTTTCCATATTTCCAGTTGTCTCTTAAACTCTTCCTGCCTTTGAATGAGCTCTTTCTCCTGGAGAAAAAATGAGTTTGAAATACTTATTTCAAATAGCAAATCATTCTATTAAAAACATGGTGTGTCTTTTGTCTCCTCTAACCTGTTTAGCAGTGTAGTCTTTCTGCTGTGTCTCCATTTGGGATGTGACCAGGGTCAGCTGCTCTTGTAGTTTATTGATCTCCTCTTGTAACTTCATGGTCTGAATTTTTTTCTGATTATCTGTCATCATCAGTTCTGGGAAAATGAGATGCTTGAATCACCCTTGTGAAAAAGAAGTGCGCCTAATTGTATTGCATGAGCACTTGTAGAAATCTTACAAGTATATTTTTTAAAAATTGTACATGTAGATAATACTGTATAATACTTATTAAATAAAAGGCCAGTTAAATGTACTTAGAGTACACTTTCAAGTGAACACACTTAAGTACACTTTTAAAAAGCGCACTTTGTAATGATGAAAAAAAAGATTTAAAATCGTTGTTAAATCATGTTGTAATATTTTGTCATGCTTTATAGAAGTACACTTATTTTGAAGTGTGGACTAACATACTAAAGCACATGTAAAATACTTAATTATAATTTTATAACTGTAGTGTGTTATTTAATATTACATTTAAAGTAAATATATTTTAAATGTACTAAATTGCTTCATTACAAATGTGTAATTTCAAATTAATTAATTAATTAAAATACCATAGACAACGGCAATAAAGTATATTTTAGTTATATTTTACCATAAATACTTGTCAGTACATTTAGATGTACAATTTAACCATAGAAGCAATTATAAAATTACATATAAAGATTGTACGTACCAGTCTACTGATATAGTTACTCAATAATATAGTCTAATACTAGGTCAAAAAACACTCTAAAGTTCAGCGTATTGCATTTAATATAAAATATTATTAAACTAGTAAAATAGAAAATTATACTACAGTAAATGAGCATATACGAAACAAGCAACCTAACAACCCTGTGGCATTTAATTACAATTAACATGCAGTTAAGAGTCTGAAAACATTACATTAAGTTTGCATTCTTTTAGAGCATGCTATTTCCATAAATCCTTATTAAAGGTATGCCAAAGTGTACTTCTCCACAAGGGCAAGCAAAATACAACAGACACACATTGTGAACTGATTCTACACAGTTTGAACTCACTGATGTCAAACTCCGTAGGATGTCTGCGCTGCATGTGACTTTGCAGGAAAGAGGCATTCATGAAGGCTTTCTCACAGTGTTGGCACTGAAAAGCAAACAAAATCAGGAGCTTTATTAATATCTGTGACATCATCAAATCTGTGAAGATAAATACTGATGACTTTTTCTTAGGTGCCTTGCTTCTTTTGTATTAATTCATTGAAATAAGAAAGTCATATAGGTATGTGAGTAGTGTTTAAAAAAACTTTTTTTTTTTTTTTTAATTTTTAAAAATTTCTAAGGTCATGAAACAAGGGGGTTGCAAAACCAAATGTTGCCTCGGGTGACGAGCAGGTGTTGGTGCAGCTCAACACAGCTGTCACTCACACTCCACTCACCAATAATACCAAGAGACAATGTGGGCACGTTGCCATGGAAACACCGGTTAGTGCAGGGTTGATGTTACATCTTTTCCCCGCTCTATCTCTTGGATATGCAGAAAATCCACAGCGCTGCACATCATACACCACATTTAGCAGCCAAAACACCCGTCTGGTACTCTCATGCAAATTTAACCACACTGCCACTGATACCCATCACATACAGACGCTCTGCATTTGTCTTTTTATCTGCAACAAGACAGGGAAGGCTGTCTCTGTAAAACACCCACTGTGTGACATAACTGCATTGCTGCACTAACATAACTTCCCAAATCAACTGTGAAATGCAATTATGTGTTTAGGGTCCACTGGTGTCAATCTGCAGCCTCAGCAGGTGTTGAACAAAGACCAAGACAATGTAATACAGAACTGGAGCAGACTCTAGAAAACTGTAAAAAAATATATATCTGGGTCCAATTTCACCTCAAAGTCAAAGGAAAAATATATTTTTCAAAGAGAAAATGAAGGATATTTTAAGAACAAGGTTTTTTAAATACACGTTTAAAACACCCTCGTGCAGTCACAAACTATTATGTGGAAAAAATAAGAATTTTCATAATTGTACGTTTATATTATGGTAGCATTCGTTGTACTGTTTTGTATTTATGCTGATTTTATTTGAATAAAAAATAATTTAAATAAAAAAACGATTTTGTCTGAAGAGGATTTTAATCTGTATTACAGTAATAATATCAAGTTTAGTTGCGAATTTATATAATACGATATTATTATACAATTTTTATTTTGCTTAAATAATATTTTTCCCAATTTTGACATTTTCAGGACATTTCCCCCTCGATTCTCTCAATTCATATGCAAAAATATCTCACTCTCTTTACTGTAATACAAAATAATTAGACATTTAATATATATATATTTAAATGCTGTTTTTGCATTGTGTAATATTTGTTGCACTGCCTTTAGCCTTTGCCTTTAATTTAGGCACATTTAAATAAAAAACATATATATCAGTAAACAAAAGAGAACCATTACAAAAATTACTGGCAGAAATGTCACTATAATATGTGACCCTGGACCACAAACCAGTCATAAGAGTCAATTTTATGAAATTGAGATTTATACACAGTATCAAAGAGATCGGCCTTTTAACGATCCCAAATTCACTGATTAAATAAGCTTTCCATGATGTATGGTTTGTTATGATAGAGAACAATATTTGGCCGAGATACAACTATTTGAAAATCTGGAATCTGAGTGTGCAAAAAATCTAAATATTGAGAAAAACACCTTTAAATTTGTCCAAATTAAGTCCTCAGTAATGCACATTACTAATCAAAAATTAAGATTTGATATATTTACAGTAGGAAATTTACAAAAAATATCTTCATGGAACATGATCTTTACTAATGTCCTAATGATTTTTGGCATAAAAGAAAAAATCTATAATTTTTTTACCCATGCAATGTATTTTTGGCTATTACTACAAACATACCCCAGCGACTTAACACTGCTTTAGTGCTCCAGGGTCACATATCACAATGCAAAACAATCTTACTGGTACTTAAAATAGGCCTCATTGTATTTATGCAAAATACAAATTCTTATTTTTTTATATTTTAGGGGAAAATTCGACAGATCCAGCTACATTTAGGTAACCACTTCATTGCTCACAGTTAAAAAAAAAACACTTGATCCAGTAAACCATTAAACAGTAAACCATGAGCAGCACTTTCATTTCGATTCTGCTGTCAGGCGCCTGTGCTTCTCCTAGCAACCACATGAAACACTTGGCAACAGCTGGCCGCAATCAGGAGCGACTTGGCAACAGCTGATATAGCCATGGTACAAAGACCGAAATGTTTCTAAAAGCAATGCACATTATGAAATTGATGAGATGAGTGGGAGGGGATGATGGGGGATGGGCGCTTTGATTTCTTTCCTCCACTTAAGGCTCTTTTATAAGTGTAGTGTAGTTTATAAGTCATTGTCACCAGCTGACACCATCTGCTCCATTCGCCAAATCCTAAATGCCGTGTCCAAAAAACACAGCGTCTGGTGATTAGATAATCCTGTCCCGGCCTGCAGGCTTGATTATGGACTTAAAAGTGTTGACATCACATCTACTAGATAAGAAAAGAGCATACTAGACTAGTGATGGTAATGCACATACTTTTAAAGACGCCATGAAATCAAAATTGGTAGTTTTCTAGCTTTTAGTCCATGTCTGTTAGCTTTTTTTCTACATGCAAAAATACTGATAAAGATTTTTTTTTTGGTACAGATATATGCATTTTAGTATTAGTTACATATTACTATTGTATTTATTTATATTTTGGATGAGATATTTTTAGATTTAAACATTTTTATTAAAATTTTATTTTTTTTAGTAATTTTATGTGCTTGCAATTTTTATTAGTTATTTTTTTGTCAAATATTTTTATTTAGATTTAATTTAATTTTGAGTAATTTTAGTACTTAAAAGGACTTAACTTAAAATGATTTTATTTCAGTTCATTGCCAGTGCTTTTCTAATTTCCGTTTCAGTTTATGTTTCTCATCTAATATTAATGTTTTATTTCAGCTTTATCTCAACTAACGAAAATGAATTAAAAAAAATGATTTTAACAATAACTAACACTGATCAGAGGATAGTATGCGAATTGGGATTCAGCATTAATGTTGCACCTTCGCACCATCAAATGTGTGAAAAGCACACGTTACATTCACCGGGGTCAATGAACTGTGAGACTGGGGTGGAATAGAGTCTGGCTTTGAGGGGGGAGGTGACAGCGACAATGAAAATGCTAATACACATATTCACACTCCACCACGGGGCTGTACAGACCTTGTGGTAATTGGCACTGATCCCCGTGCTGAACATGGCTTGCTGAGAGGCTATGATCTTCTTCCTCTGCTTCAGCTCCTCCTTTAACGTCGTGGCATCCTGGGTTTTTTTCTGCAGCTGGATGCAGAGCTGCTCCCTTTCCCGTGTCTGCGCCTGCAGCCTCTCCTCGGCCGCCTGCAGGCTGATGCTGAGGCAATCCTGGGAGTGCAGCAGGTACTCCACGGTTAGCTGGGCCAGCCGGAAGAGCTTAATCAGAGCCGGGTCCACGGGGCTCTGACAGCGGTGGCAGCGCTCGCCCTCCACGTCGCAGAACGTCACCTCCGTGATGTGCTCCTGTAGGGTGTGGAAGTCCAATTCGGAAGCCACCCGGTCCACCTCGACGGCACTGATCCGACGCCAGTCCACATTCTCACGCCGGGCTCGGAACTTGAAGGGCGTAGGGATGCCGGTGCTGGTGGCGGCTCCGGAGGACGTAAGCGGTCCCATGGTGGATGCGGCCGGTCTGCTCAGGCTGCCGGATGAGGGCTGACTCTGCGGAGAGCTCAACAGAGATGGGATTCCTGCTGAGGAATGGGTTCCCGGGGGATCTGACGGGTACGGGTAGTAAACGTTGTCATAAAATGGCTGCAGGGGGAAACAAAGAGCTAGGTGAATTCTTCAAAAAAGAGACATGTATTCCAGCAATGTGACATTTAATTAATAAAGGCCACACATAAAAACATTCCTGATTGATTCCACCACTGCAAGCTAATCATTACCAGCTAACAGCAACAACACAGGTCCACATGGCTACAAGGGTTCATTAAACAGGTTAAATGCACGAATAAAACGAGTAAATCGTCGATGTATGATAAATTCCACCTTGTTTTGCTGATTCGTGCTGTCGCTTGTCTCCTTACCATCTTGCGGTTTTTGTGAAGTCTTGATGAATGATCGGAGCGGCGCGCAGCACAGCAGTATCAGGGCATCAGGTGCGTTTCTATGGAAACAAGAGCGCGTGTCCCAGTTTGCACAGCACACTGCACGAGAACAGAAAGGAAGAGCATGTGCACGTTAAAGGTCTTTTACATTTCACCTGTTATTTGTCACTCAAGAAGACAGATCGTTTTTATCACGTGGCATTTCATAAAATTGACTGTCCTTTATTTGATCTTGAACAATGTTCTATAAAAATATAAGGATATAACGTTACTCCTAATCATCAGATTACACTTTATTTCAAAAATGCATTATGCCAAAATAGTCACTTCTCATACATAAGGTGCATATTTCTTGTTCATGACTACGTTTGAAAACTATTTAAAACGACTGGAACGCGAATATATGTTTGCTTTAATCCAGCTATATAAATACTTTAAAGAAAACGAAACTTATTTCTGCATTGTGAACTAATTTCATGACAGTTTTTATTTATATCGGCATTGAATTAAATGTAGTGAAACGCCATATATTTACATTTATATTTAGTCATTTAGTAGATGCTTTTATCAAAAGCGACTTACAAATGAGTACAACAGAAGCAATCGATTGTAGTATTAAAACAACTAAAAACAAAACTAAAAGCTAAAACTTTATAAAAACTACTTATACACATTTTAAAAATAAATAAATAAAATAAAAAAAAAAATTTGCAAAACTTAACATTTAAAAGAAAAACAAAAAAAATAAAGCTAAAAACAATTAAAAATATTAAAGAACAAAAGGTTTAAGAGTATAATAATGATTCTAACATTCTAAGCCAAACACCAAAAATATGTGTATGTACAACCACACACACACACGATATACTGTATATGGCATACACATTTATAATTCAAGATATATATTATTCATTTCACTTTAGTTTGTGAAGTATTTAAAGAACTCAAATTAAATAAAACTAATTATAGAAATAATAAATTCAGACAAAGCCAATAAAAAAAAATAAATAACAAAGAAAAATAATAAAAATCAAATGACAGTAGTTTATCAGTAATCCTAAAAAATAACACTGCCAAAAACACATGCTAAAAAACAACAACTTACACACAGTAAGAAATGGTTATAAAAAATACGGCATATACTACGCATTTAAAAACCATTATAATAATTCAACAATTAAATGATTTTTTAAGGTGATTCAAATTTGGTAGGTTTAATTTCACAATGCAACAAAATTTTTTTATATCTTTTAGATAAATATTAATATCTTCATTATCTTAAATAGGTTTCACTGCCTTCATGGAAAATATAAAACGTATTTGTTTATTTTTCATTTGATCTCAAAGTGAAATGTGACCTGAAAGACTTATTTTCATGAGTTTTGACCATTTTCTTTTACACAGACTGAACTCGAACGTCTCTCTTGAGCATTTCTACAGTCTTCTTCTCAGATTACGGGCCCTTCAACACATCTCAAGTTGGGACAAGCTCAGTTCCGAACAAAAGGGGGACTCGTGCATGAGAACGGTACAGAGGGAAAAGTCTCAATATCAATTCAATAAAACGGAGAGAGTGATAAATATAACATGAAGTTCGTTTTCAGCCATTTTCACAGCAAACCAAAAAGTTTTAGCGACTCACCCATCGGCCGGAGTAACGGGAAGGACAGATCAATGGCTCTTACCTCTCGGCGAAGAAGTTTTCGCAAACAATCCATGCAGAAGAAGGTCAAAACCTGGCCATCCGCTGCGCTGCGAAGCATACAGACGCTACACGGCTGCGGGAAACTTTAACACCGGCAGACGCAAGCCCAACGCAATGATTCCCCCAAAAGTGTGAGAGCCAGAGCGCCGTGACGTCACAGCGCATTCCTGGCGCGAGCCTCATCTCATCTCTGGGGCCCGAGGAGGGGGAAGGGCGTGCGTCCCACGGAACATCCACAGGCCCAACAATAAACCTGCTGCGGCCCTAAAATCAGAACTTGATGACTACCAGATCATTAGACATTATCTATGCAATTCAATTATTTTTTTTTTTTTTTTTTTTTTTTTTTTCATTACCTGATTATTTCCACAATAATAAGAAAACAAATGATGCCTAAAAGGAACTTAAAGGCACAATATGTAAGATTTTTTTAGTACATATCCAAAAAACCACTAGAACAGTGTTATGTATTTTGCTGACTTGTGTACTTACATTATCCCAAATGTTTCGAAGAAAGTTTAAATCCAGAGAAATAAGCAATGTTAACTAGTGACACGGACCGCGTCCCTAGTGTAAAACCCTTTGCAGTTTAAATCTAGATTAAAGACCCATCTCTTTAAACTGGCTTACACATAACACACTAACACAATTCTAATATTCAAATCCATTAAAGGATTTTTAGGCTGCATTAATTAGGTCAACTGGAACCGGGAACTTTTTTCATAACACCCAATGTACTTGCTACATCGTTAGAAGAATGGCATCTACGCTACTAGTAGTCTGTTTCTCTCTTATTTTGAGGTCACCGTAGCCACCAGATCCAGTTTGTATCCAGATCAGATGGTCACCGTAGCCACCAGATCCAGTCTGTATCCTGATCAGATGGTGGATCAGCACCTAGACACGACCTCTACAGCCCTGAATGTCAGAGGAGACCAGGACAACTACCTCTTAAAAACCTAACAGTGCTTCACGATGCCGTAGAAGAACCTTTTTGTCTATATGGTTCTATAAAGAACTTTTAACATCTGAAGAACTTTTCTGTTTCATAAAAGGTTCTTTGTGGCGAAAAAAGGTTTTTCAGATTACAAAAAAGGTAAGAAAGACATGGTTCTTTAAAGAACATTTGACTGAATAGTTATTTGTGGACCCAAAAATGGTTCTTCAATGGCATCGCTCTGAAGAACCTTTTGAAGCACCTTTATATTTAAGAGTGCTCGATGAGTCCCAGAGTACAGAACCCTGACCAAGATCCTGTCTCACGAAGAATAAAACCCGGCAAGACCACAGGGAACCGAGAGTCTCTGAACAATGGGACCACTTTGCTGCCAGCCTGGGCCAATTGAAAGCTGATGGTTTCCCGCTAGGTAGAGGAGAACTCGGCCCCCCCCCTCCGGACCGTTCAGCCGGGCTTCTCCCAACGGTTTGTTCTCAATTCCTGTCACGATGCGTATGTCTTTGGTTCCTTGCCGCTGTTTCCTCTGGCTTGCTTAGTTGGGGACACGTCATTTCCAGCGATATCGTTGACTTGCTTGCAAATGATTGCAAAGATACTATTAAACTGAACTGAGCTGGACGATGAATATCACTGAATTCAATGACCCATGACTTTTCTTCTAACGGAAAAATGCAGTGTTTGAACTATTGTCATTTGTGTTTGATTATTGACTACATACTTTATCATACTTAATGCTTTTTTTCATGTGGTGAAATTGAACTGTATTGTGAAAAGAGCCGATATACAATAAAGGGACGTGACCCTTCATGTGTCGCCATCACCCCAATGACGTCCTGACCCCTTCGCATTTTTTCTGGTTTTGTTTGTATGAACCCAAACAGGGCTGTGTCCGAAGCGCACCCTAAACCCTCATTCACTATTCCCTACATTAGGTCACTAATTAAGTTCACTAGAAGGAGTGAATGAAAACGAGTAGTGAATTCACACTGAGTGCACCGGAAGGAATGCCACTTTTGCACAGTTTGTGCTTGCTGTTTATTAATCATTTGAAACTAGCAACACTAGCAGCTCCAGTAGTAAGATTAAAGGATTTATCTTGAACTATGTCACGGAAATTATGTATAAAACTAATAAACAATTGGTAACACTTTACAATCGTTTCATTAGTTCCCAAACATTACGTTCCTGTATTAACTAACCTGAAACTACCCAGGAGCAATACACTCTGCTTACGTAGTTATTTACTAATCTCACAAGTTAGTTAATACAATCACATAAAGATGTACCTTGTAGTTCAGTTAACGTTCACAGTTGCATTAACTAATGTAACAAGATGGTAATAATGTGTTCGTAATCTGTTGAAATATTACCAATAACAAAGAGTATATAACCACGCCCCGTTATAAAGTGCAGTTCATCAGCATTAGTGCATGTTAATAATGTAGTTAACTACCCCACCCTGAACCTTCATGCTAACAGTCGATACAAAAACACTATTTAATAATCAACCCCTTACAACACCCCTGACCCCCCCCCCATTTTACCCGTGGCGTACATTATGCATGTAGCACAGTAAATCGTAAACCTTTTGGAGTTACCGGGACCCCAGTCCAATCAGAACAATCCTCCAAGGACCCAGAAACAAAAAGACCGCCTATCATTTTTGCTCTTTGCGCGAGCGACCAACAATGCATGTTAAATTGTATAATCAAGTTAGCTGACTTGTCCCAGTATTTGGCCAATCAGTAGCTATATTGGATTGTTCTTCATGGGAACATGTCATGTCAAAAATATACAAAAGGTATACAACAATTAATACTTGATACAGGACCCCACTGGCCGTATGTCCAAGGACAAATAGGGGTCCACGGCACCATCTGCGCGTGAGAAAAATGCCCTGTACCGACTCCATGGATGACGGCTTTGAAATAAGGACCACGCGATTTGATTACTCAGCGGAGGGCAGCCAACCTTCTGGACGACGATGCTGGGCAATTACTCTCGAGTGGACTATGACCGGTGCAGCCAGGCATTTCTACCCTAGTTGCCCCCCCGCTCGCGCGTCCTGCACCCATCGTGGTACAATCGTTTTTATTGCATTGCTTTGTGGGATTGAATGAGTGCACTCGAGAATGTCCATTATGGTTTCGGACACCACTAAAAATGTCTGTTTCCTCAAATAGTGCCCTATTTAAGGGTGTAGGGGGCGATTTCGGACACAGCCATGGAAACACCAAAGACGCTTTAAAATGTTATGCGCTGCTCATCCCACACTTTTGGTTGACGACCCCGAACCAGCCACAGAGTCCACTTTTAACAGAACTTTCACCCCAACGTATTGTATGACTAAAAACAGCGAATGCTGTACCCAAACTACGCCCCCCCCCCCTTCCCCCCTTTTCAAGAAAGGCACGGGTGGAACCCCCCTATCCATTTTATTTGCGGTCGACTTTGGCATAATAAAAGCTCCGCTGCTTTTGAGCCGTGTGTCGCGCTTGTTCAGCGGCCTTGTTTCACTTCGACGGCTTTCAGCCTCACCTGCTTCATTCTACTACATTAATAAATCAATAGCTCATCCATGAACATGATTTCTGACATGAGTCCAGTCGGATTGCATCGGCTGTGTGGATGAAGACCACAACTCCCATGAATCCACACTCAGTCACCCGCCCCTCCCAGTGTCATTTCAAACTTATCACACGTTGTTCCCTGGTTTATTGGAATGATCTGCGACCTTCTAGCGGCGAAAATTACCATATTGGCCCTTTAACATGAGTCCAAACCCCGGCACAGAACAATAAAACTGAATTCATGAACAGGATGGGGATCTGACAGGATTGAAATAAGAGCCAAACGTTTGCTTTGGCCAGGAAGCTAGTTACAGAAGAGTGTACAAGCTGATCCTTCCTGAACAGATTGCCAACACTTGATAATATATAGGCTACGGTTTCGGTACCGATTTATCAAAACAGAAAGGCAATGTTTACCCAGTGAGGACAAAGCAACCCCAATACTCAACACCAAATCACAGAATCTAAAATGCACCCAAGTCTCATCATCCCTCTTTATTAAAGTATTATTTATTATTTATTAGTACTTCTTACGTACATCAAGAGTCAATACCACTTTGATATGTGTCCCCGTGTACGCTCTGTAAAAAACAGCATATATAGCGGGGCTATTATTATTATATATATTATAATATATATGTGATATTGTTACCGATTTATATTACGTTCAGTAGAACTGTCAAAATAGAAAGGTCATCATGCTACGTACTTCAAAACAGTTTTAACACAAAAAAAAAAAAAACACCTCACCTACAATCGTGCTACCACACATACGTAAGAGACCCCCCCCAATTTACTAAAACGTTACCAATTAAAACAACATCGCCATTATGAGGTGAGTGTTTCTTAGCGAAGGACTCCATCCAGTGGTGTTTATTAGACAGTGCTTTTCGCTCAGATGATCTCAGTTGTGTTATTTGTCATTTGATTGAGCTTCCTTCCCGGTGCTCCTCGTTAGTCTGGTGAAGGCTGTTATATATAATTGTAGTATTAACAGTGGAATGCAGAGATATTGCGATTTACCCCAGAGTGCAGTAGAATACTGAATAGCCTAATGCAACGAGAGCATGCGGCTATTTTCAGCGGGGTGCAAATAGCGTCTACATTTGAAAGCTTTTAGTCTTAATAGACCTGAATCATGAAATAATGAGACTGTTTCTTCATATTGTGCACGGAAGTAAATGCATTTTCAAATAGGTTACTTTTAGATAGCATTTGGTAATGGAGTATCTTGATCTCGTCCTTCTCTTCGCACACACACAACACACAAACACACACACACACGGACCCCCTACAGCACAGAAACCATCACAAGTCTTACATTTAATTTCATTTGCATAACTGACGTGAACGACGTCAGCAGTACAGCAACACTCTCCAAGAGCTTTTTCCAACCACACACCACACAACACACCTACCCACACTCACACACAGACACACACACACCCACAGACACACACCCACACACACACCACACACACACACACACAAACACACACACACACACACTCATTCACAAACACACACACACACACACCACCCACCACACACACACACACTGTGAAGCAACAGGAAAAGGGGGTGTGTGTGGAAAGACCAAACACTATGGTGAGAGTGGTGCCATGTACGGTGAAGAGGCTTCACGTCAGTTACTCATGAAAATTACAAGTAAACATCGGTAGTTGTCTCCTACTGCTTTGGGGACACTTCCTTCTGTGGTGTCTACCGCTGAAATGGTTAAACACAACATGGCGTTACATCGTCAGCTGTTCTTTCACTCCCACGAGGGTATTCACTCTATCCCGGATTCAAGTATAACCAGGAAAACCCTGGGTTTTTGAACAATTCCAATGCACTCATAACATCATGATCTAATGATCTAGAACAAAATTAACGCAATATAAAATGAAAACTAAGTTTGTTTCTCAGTGTAAAATGACCAATGATAATTGAAACTTCATACGCCTAAAAACTATCTGAAATTGAATAAAGGTGACCCAACTCATTCCAGAGTCCCAAATGATATGGTTTATTTGTGCGCTATACAAAAATGACCAGATATGTCAAGTAGAAGCCGAGTATACACACACGGCGTTCAGATGCAGTGCAGTGTTATTTTAGTATTGGGTTGTAATATATAATATTTTGGACTATCTTATTATAACGTACGATCAATGCGCCTTATACAAGGGTATATCTTTCAGTTTTCATTTTAGTTTAATCATTTTATTTAGCCAGTGTTTTATTCGTTTTTTAATATTTATGTTCAATTTTCCTTATTATTCTTTTTTTTTTTTGTAATTTTAGTACTTAAAACTTTATTCCAGTTATTTTTGTTTCCAATTTTACGTTTGTACTCTATTACTTTTGCTTAGTCAAAATAAAGCTAAGCCTCAATTTTAATATGCTAACAATAAGAACATGGACTGATGCCTATCTAGCTCTGTTTTGGAAAACAAAATATGTGTTAAATAACAACCTCTTGACCCAGTTTCTGTTGAAACACATATTACTCATTGTACTTGTCATGATCTTGTTTGTACAGGTTGTCTTGTTTTTGAAATATAATCTCTGACAGAACATCAGCTGGCTATTGGGTATGAAGTGTCCTGGGAATACTGGGAGTCCATTGTAATTAAGATACTGATCTAGCATACAATGGTTCATGAAAGGTATGCACTGTTTATCTACAAACAACATTTGGCTATTTCAGTGCTACCAGCATAAAATGCGAAACATCAAGATTAATAAATAAAGAGTCAAATACAAAATAAAAGATGAGTCGACTTAATGCTAGTCAAGATCTTGTTCAGATAAGCAATGCCTGAGGAGTCTAAACACTTCGGCTCTTCAGCGCTTTCAGCATTGCTCTGTTTGTTGGATTCAAGGGGTCAAGGTTTGGCTGATTAGCATGGCCTATGTAGATACTAGCCACTATGGCAAATGATGTAACTACAGCATCTGGTTGAAAAAAGCATCTTACAAGCCATGTACTGCACCATGTATTCTGATGCACTGTGTTTTCATATTATTCTCTGTTTTCAGGTAAAGTTAAGCAATCGGTGATTGGGTTGAATGCATAAAGCAGATGCAAGGCATTTGATCAGAATCAGTGTGAACGTGACATCTTCAGTTGATTCTTTTATTCTTACAGGTACATTTTTTTAAATTAATTTTTGATGTCAAATTTATGTCATTCTAAGTCATTATGTAATAAAAATCTGAAATTATGCCATAAAAAGTCAAAATGATCAGATAAAAGATTCTACCACTGTGCCACATAAAATATCATGCTTTGGTTAATCGTAATTATAACTCAAAAGTCAACATTATGACATACTAAGTCCAACTAACATACTAACATTATTATGAAATAAAAAATAATAATAATGAGATAAACCGACATAACTATGACATCAAAATTCAAAATTGAGATTAAAAAATGTATTATTATGAGAAAATAATCATTGTCATAATTTCGAATTTTATCTCACTAAACTTTATTGACCAGCTGGTTTTCAATGCTCAAACTAATTGAGTTTATTTGAACTGTAAATACACGATTACGTATTTTAACACTGATTTACTGCTTTAAAACTGAGTTTGCAACCACTTAGTCTTTAAAATAAACTGATTCCATTTTGACAGTGTGCATGCTGCCAGATGGCGTATTTCTGCTTCTGTTTTCAAACATGATTCTCACCATTGTTGTGGTGTATGTTGTCTCCTATTTGTGTGCACACCTGTAACTGTTGTAAAATGTTGTAAAAATTTTAATGTTACGAACTTGAATTTAAACAGTGATTCTTTTCACGTTAAGTGAATTTGTGTCTTAAGATGTGACTTATTTATCTAATAATATCTAAATATCTAAAAAAAATAATTATTTTCTTTACGTGCGAATTTCATAGAAAAATGTTATCATCAATCACATCAAAAAAAAAAAAATTCAAAATGAACTAACTACAAATTTATACTTTAGTCTACTCTTACATAAGCTTCATTCCCTCATTTCTGTTGCTTTAGATGGAAATTAATTATCACAGATGGACCACGGAGAGAAGCTCCTTCCCTCACAGAATGTTTCAGTGTCGCTTGTTTTCATGACACACATTATTTTAATAGAGAACGCATTACTGCATGTTAAAAAACCATCAAGGGTCAAATCTAAAGCGAATCATGTATCATCCAGCCTTCCCGTACCAAAGTAGTAATACTCAAGTTTCATATTTTATTCGTATACTTAAGTAAAGTTGAATTTATGGTCTTTTAAGTATACAACGATCAGTGTACTATTAGTATACTTGTAAGTGTACTACTTGAATACCACTTGGTACTAAATTGGCCCACTTTTTAGTATATAAAAATATACTTTTAAGTATGCTCTATAATTATAACAGTAGTGACCTTGTGCGTACACCCTACGATTAACATCAAATGTTTAGTTTGTTACTGCAACTATACTAAAAGGTGACCTTATAAGGGTAACTGAGATTTACGAATTAAATACTTGTATAAGCTTTTTAGTACCGTTGAGTATGGTCTTATAAAACTACTATGTTAGTATTTGATCCTGCAAGTCATACTCGTAGTTTTCACTTTAATGAACTATTACATAAACACGGTGTATACGTAACTAAGTCCCTAATTTAGGTTTGATTTGTATCATATTTTGTTACCTGAATTGACCATACAAACCAAAGAACAGGGTATCTGCTTGTTAACAAAAACATTTTATTCTAGCTTCATGCATTCTTTTTTTATAAACACTTGAATGTGGATAAGTTTCGTAAATAAAAAATAAAGAAATAAACATTTTGAACATAAAGCTGAAAAAAGACTATGAATTGGGTTCAGAATGATAATCAAAATGTAGATAGAGTCCATCAACACCACAAAGTTTGACAGTCATTATTACCTCTTCATTTGTCGACATTTTATTCCATAACGTTACAAAGTTTTGATGCTGTTTTATGTCTAATTATCGTGTTAGATTACATGTGGAAGCACCTGTTGTTTCGGTTTCTTCTTCACTTATGTTTTTTGGAAATTCTGTACAGAAGATGTTTACTAGCGCCCCCTACCATGAATGAAACAATGAAAACACGGATTCTAGGAGCACAATTATAACTAAACTATATTTAGACTTTTTCTAAGTATAATCGTCAACTTAAATGCTTTTGGTCCTTTCTGAGAATACATAAAGCCCCATTTCTGAGAAGTACATAAAAATAGACTAAAAGTATACTTTCCTATTTATAGTTTAAAATAATTATACTAATAGCACACTTGAATAAACATATTTTTCGTAAGGGTTTGCTATACCCTGTCAAGTAAGTAATGACGATTAAGATACTGGCAGAATTTTAAATGGCTAACATAATAATTCTGAAATGAATCTCTGTTCATCAGTTACTCAGGAACGCTTATTGGTCTGCCTGACCTCACATGTTACCTCACATTAACATGAACATGAAGTAAGTGTTTTTTGTCACAGTCAGAGATGACAATTATTGGGAGTTTGATGGCACACATTATAACTGTCTACAATAATCAGTTCATTAAACACTTCATTCAGAAAACAAAAGAGCATTATAACATGCAAGGACCTACAGACCTGTTGACCTCTTGCAGATCCAGGTGAGGTCATCCAGTCATCGTGATGTCAGTACATGAGATAAGATTTCCATCATTTGTTCTAAATCTCCTATTGGGGAAACGCTGTATTTTACATTTCACCCTGGCAGAATTTCAGAAGCACTGCTGCTGGACCCGCTCCAGCCAGCTAAAGTGTTCCCATTAAAACCAAACAGACATCAGCGGCCAACCATCATTTCTCAAACAGCTCTTCCCGTTTTCCTTTCCTGGAATACTCAATTATCTGGCCCTTATTTAATAAAATACAGCTTTAAAATGATCAATCTCAACATGAAGCTGCCCATATCCACTCCAATCCCTGTTACACTGACATTTACGCACCATTTACTCACAGCACATGCTGCTCCTCGGCCACATTTAGGGCTTCATTTAAGGCCATTTCCTCTTTAAAGGCTTGGAAAACCTTCTTTCTGAAGCAAATTTTGTGGAAAAGAAACATGGTCCGTTATGTTCATTGTGATGGCAGGATGAATCAAACATAATGAGGAAATCAGGATGGTGGAGTCAGTGAAGAAACCATAATTAGTCTGATCTTACTGTCTTCATTCTTTCATGGATCGTCTCAGAGATCAAGACAAACTTCATTCTCATTCCATTCTGAGGCTTCTGAGACCCTTAACTGAAATTCAAGGTGCTTCCATGCTGGATAAGATGAAAAGGTGACATGCAGAAATATAAGCACACACAGTTACACACATATTAAACGGTTTCTTTGCAAAAGAGCAGTTTTAGTGAAGGAGCTTCATTTGGAGGAAAGAAACGCTTCAGTAACCACATCACAGTTCACCTGTGTGCTCTGACAGCCACACAAACACACACCCCCACCCTTTTTTATTAAGGGGTGCACTTGTTCTCGTCAAGGCAAGAAGAAGAAATAATGGACTAACACACCTGACAGAAACGTTTTCATTTTCGTCAGCACTTACTATTTAAACTGTTCTTAAATGTATAAATGGGAAACTTTCATCCTACATATCTCAGAGTGAGTCATGATGCGGATGAAGTTTTTAATATGTGACAACAGTAATCGATATTTCATTAAGATGAACATAAGCAATGGTCCAGAAATTTCCCATGACACGGACACTGATTGACCTGCTTTGCCTCACAGCACTGATGAGAGAATATCATCCAGATCAGTCAAGATTATATCAGAGCTGACACTCGCTTACACGTCCTCACACACAGGACACAAATGATGACTTTGAGACTTCTGTGACTTTGAGGCTCTTTTTGAACAGCTTTCCTCTGTCTGTGTGTGTGGTGAGTGACCTGAATCACTGAGAAGAGAAGGTGCAGCGGTGTGGAGCTTCTGCTGCTGTCAGAAATGAGAAATGCTCTGTCTGTCCTTCTCAATCCATTATGTCATGTCCATTCTCCATATGTGTCACGTAGAGACAGGCCACAATAACATTTTAGAAGACATCACTCTTGTCAGTGCAAACTGAGGGGAGATGAACAGTTTTATTGCATTGATCTTCACTTAAGAGAAAAACAATGTTTTGACTTGTGTTTTAAAATCTCTGAAGAATTAGTCTTATTTTTATATTTTTCTGCTGGAGGCATCATGGTGCATTAGTTTGATATAAAGAGCAAAAAATGAAATATATAAAAAAAGAATTGCATGTGGATTGCTGAGACTCTAAAGTCATCAGCATGATGTCTAAAATGGGTAATTAATACCACAACAAACATAATAAGTGCATTAGTGGTCCTGAGTGGTGTCTTTAGATGGAGTTTGATTTACATAATAAATGAAGTCAGTTATTCACTCATTTCGCCAAGTCTGATCAACCAAGACAACACTCTGTTCATATGCCTTATCTATTCAGTTGGATTTACCTCATGTGAATCAAGATAAGAGCAGCTCAGATTCAAATCCCCTCCGGTACCTAGTGAGAGCCATGATCTCTGGCTGCTCTGAGATGATGGGTAGTATTAGTTCATTAAACAAGAAATTGCTATTAAATAACTTACATTTTAGACACTGTATTGTAAGCTACTTTGCCTTTTTGTTCAACCAATGAATACAGCTCCAGACGAAGTCACAACAAAATTAACCTGCATGCGCATCTCTGAGAAACGCAGTAGTGGTGCTTCATTCATGAATGAATCAATGTTTTTGAGCCAATCGGTTGGGCGAACTATTCAATGACTCACTCATAAAGACACTGACTGTCCAATACACACACTTGCGTCTGGGGCCTCCTAAAGCATGTGCAATGAGAGAACGTAAAGTGCAGACTGTACCAAGTCGAAAAATGCCAAAGCTCATGACCTTAACCACACACTAAATTCAATGCTACCGCACTAAAGTGAAGTGAATGGACATGTCGGGCCAATAGATGAAACCTTACTCGTCCATTCTGTGCTCTCATTTACCCATCCAAGTGCCTGCCTCAAACGGCTCCACCTCAGTCCGTAGGTATCTGTCGAGTCCTTGACGAGGCACTGTATTCACTCCCCCCACCTCTACAATTCCTCCGGGACCTGACAGACCGACACACCATCCTATTGGATCCATTTGGCAACGACACCTCACCTTGTGCATGGTGCTATTCTTATAGCCGCTGAGTGTACATTGGTGGTACACGTTGTTATTCGCGATGGCATATAGTTGGAGTGTATATTTGTGCACCTCGCCATATACCATCCACTATGGTCTTCGGCACACTCATTACGGCTATCCTCTCAACTCGTGTCCCTATTTAAAAGTAGTGGGCATTTTAGATCACAGCTCCATGTTCTGAACGACATCGTGAGAGAATGTAAATGATCACGCGATTTATACGACCATTTGTCATCCCAACCCCCCTACTCTGGATGAACCTACAGAACAAGTAAATCACCATTCACAGACTGTCAGCATTCATGGAAAGTGCAAACACAGGCAATCGGAGCAAGTTTCAGTACAGCTGGACTGTATATCAGCACTCTTGAGACGGCATTCAAGTCAAATTCGATGACCAGAAGTAACTTTTGGCATTTCCGTGTCAGCAAGCTAGAATCGGCTCACAACAGCACTGAGTCAACAATGGTAGCCTAACTGTTTGGTGCATTGTCATCTTTGTCCAATCATTGTTAGTATTTGTATTCGATTCTGGAGGCAACCATGGCTCATGTAGTGCCTTTATAATGCTAGCGCTGGGTTTGATATGTGTGAATACAAACAACTGTTTCTTTCTCCAACATGAAAACACGAAAACATGGGCACTCTGAAGTATATGCAAAGGGAATATTTATTGACAGCAGTTTTCAGAGCAAAGAAACTGTCACAGAGTAGGACATAATAAATATTTCACTTCCAGTTGGAATGGAGAGCAAAGATTCACTGCTAGAGATCAGATTGCGCCAATCGATCTTGAATCAATCTCATCCCACAAACTCAAATATCATGCACAATATATTGTATTACACAATACTGCCCTCTGGTTGCATCTCATTTTTTCATCTACACCTACTTGCTGTAGAGATATTTATGGTTCACATAAAGAAGAACCTAGGGAAATTTAAACATTTAGTGCTTGTAAGTTGTAACTCTCAGTGTTTCCTCAGTAATTTGCAGTCTTTGATGTACGGTTGTCTGTTGAAGTTAGCGAGGCAAGGCTGACATAACAAGCTTTTTCATTCTCAAAGATACACTCCAGCACGCTCTGCCTCATGAATGCGTGCCTGGGCTCAGTGAAAAGGTTTCTCTTTGAAGAATTCCCTCAGGAAAGGAAAACCCCAATGTGTTTTTCACCGATAATGATTTATAGGGATTCATTCTCAGCCTTCTGGCAGCTCACCTTGTCTGCTGTGGCCTTTGTAATCTTCGAAAACTCCTGTAAACTCATTATAAACATTCATGAGACAAAATAATGACTCATAGCAGAGTTTTGACAGTCTACTTTTTATTCAATGGTGCACAAATTTAGGCGTGATGATACAGCCTTGACATATACTGTTAGACTGAGCTTTTTAAAGATACTTTATTGGTGATGCAAGCCGCAAAGGAGTTTCTGTGACATAAATGGGCTGACAGAATTTTGTTATACGTAACAAATACTTACTGGAGGACAGGATTATTCAGCTGGAGCGAAATCAATCTGAAAGGCATCAAAATAATTTATGAGGGATACAATTTGCATTTGTGGACCTAAAGTGAATTTCTAAAGGAATTTGTAGTGATTCTCTGAGGAAATATGACAGTAGACAGAAACATGTATTTCAAGTGACAAGGAAATTAATTCCAAAGCTTCTTCTAAACATGGCTCACAGAGTATATTCCTTTAACAAATGTAGTATTTTTATATGTGATGATAACCTGGATGAATTACAGAATATTTCTACGAGCATTACACAATATTCCTAATTTTTCACAAACTTTTCTTTTTTTGCACTGATAAACACACTGCCAGAGGACATGCATAATCTCTCAGGCACTATGAGATACTCATGATGTCGTGTGATAATTTATTATTTCTTCAGAAATCCCTCATGCTAATAAGATTCCCACAAGCGTAAAAAAAATCCTTTGCTCTGCAGGCAATCTCATAACAACCCGCCTGCCTTAGATCCAAAATGCCATCAGTGTCATTAAGATAGATTCAAGAGGATAGAGAGTGCACTTATGACACTTACACTTTGCACTTCAGCAATCTTACAGCATCAAATATAGCGCAAGCATGTGTAAGGCATATAATTTGTTAAAGACTTGATTCTCTCTGGCTTAGCGCTCATTGTGTGTGGGGTCCCGTTGAGTATCGCTGCCACACAAATCCAGAGAGCCATGAAATGTGCAGTAAGGCAGCCAGCTTAAAGCAGATGGGTGCAAACTGCAGATACCTTACAACAAACATAGGGGTCATACTGAAACTAAGGATGATGGCATAGGACTAGATACAGACTACTGCACATTGCTGGATGGTGAAAGGTACCACAAAACTACACAAGCCGACCATAACACCCACCAACTTTAGGGTCATCATTTGTGCAAGGACTTACGATCAAAATTTAAAAAAAACCAGCAAATTGAAAGATTATTTACAATTTTTAAAATAAGGGTTGTCTTATTTTAATGCTTGAAAATTAATTTTATTGAGTGATGAAACGATGAATTTTCATCACCCATTACTCCAGGCTTCAGTGTTACGTGATCCTTCAGAAATCATTCTAATATGCTGATTTATTATCAATGTTGGAAACAGTTGTGCTGCTTAATATTTTGTTTTTGGAAATCGTGATACTTTTTTCAGGATTCTTTGAAAAATCTAAATGAACTGCATTCCTTCAAAAAAGAAATCTTTTCTAACAATATAAGTCCTTACAGTCACTTTTTAATCAATTTAACACATCCAGTGCTGTCATAGAAGTCTTCATTTTTTAAACACAAAAAAGAAAGAATTTTTTTTATGACCCTAATGTAAAAGTGTACTGAAATTTGAATGGTAGTGCATATTGTTACAAATGATTTCTATTTTTAAATAAGATTCATCAGACTTTTATGGAATGTTTGTTTCTTGATCTCTCAATCATCATTCTAGATCTCATTGATTTACATTACAAGCAGAATCAACAATCTGAATTTTTGGCTATACAAATATCAACAACTGCACCACTGTTCCATTTGAAAAAGATGATCTTATCTTATCTTAAATGAAGGTGTGCATTATTGGTAAACACATTTGTATGTTCTCTTTTTGTACTGCAGTGTTTCATATATTTAAAATGTCAAAATCCTTTTTTTTTCTTAGAGAAAAATGTATTTGAAATGTATTTGTTTTCTTTGGACGTCTCATGTCCGAATGCCCACTGCAGGATGGCATCCTAGTACTGTTGATTATTTTCAAGCCAGGCCGCACAGATCTCTTGCCCGACTAAGATCCAGCTCAGTGCCACCATAGTTCAGCATGCTGGGTGAGGGAGCTTTAATGCCATGCCAAGCCCTGTAGAGGGGATGGAGCTGGCCCGCAACCAGGCCAGCGGTGGCGGAAAGCTAAGTTGTGTGAGACTGGAGGGTGGCACAGAAGGCTGAGAGAGAACAGAGCAAAGCCAGGGACAAACCCATGCAACAAGGGCCCCATGCCAAGTTCCTACTCAGAATTAGCCTGTAGTGCTTAGGATTTAATTCAACCAAATGTTCAGATGTATATATGTAGAATGAGTTCTGTTTTTTTTATGTTTCACCACGGAATAAAAAGAAAGAAAAAAAAGGTAATTGCTCTTCTGACTTTTTATTTCACAATTTAGACTTTTTCTTTTATAAAAAAAAAAACATTTCTAATTTTTTTATAATTCCAAGAAGAAAAGTCCAAGAAAAAGCACAAATTGGGAAATAAAAATTCGCAATTACTTTTTCTAGTTTTCCTTTACTTTTTTAAAACCTTTTTTTTTCTCTCACAATTCTCACAAAGTCGACCCGGACCGCGATTTCTGACCGCGAATTCTACCGAGGGGGGCATACCCCCCCTCCCTCTTTGTAAAATTCCGTGGCAGAGACAAAACAAAAAACATAAAAAACCCCAAACAAACCACACAAAAAAAACCCTTGCTAGAGTAAACACCGGAATTGTGAGGAAAAAGTCAGAATTGCAATATTAAAAAAAACCTCAGAATTGTGAAATGAAATGTAAACTCAATTGTGAGGGGGAAAAAATCTTAAACTAAAAAAAGTCAGATTTTTTTTTTTAATATCTCATAATTCTGTGTTTATATCTTGCAATTCAGATTTTTCCCCGCTCCGAACTGTGGCGGAAACCCATAGGTGTCATAGTTATTCTCAAAAATATTTCTCCAAAATAAGCAACACTTAGAACCCAGAAGACCCTAAAAGTCTAGTCAACACTTTAGAGTACTGTTACATTTGAAAAATAAATAAATATAAAAGCAGCCTTATGCAACACAGGTTAGTTTATTGGATCTGCAGCACAAACCTGAAGTTCCTCATGCTCACACACAGCTATCAGTTATCATATTAGAGCTGTCTCTGTCACAGCAAAATGCATCTGCGTACTTTTTTTTTGTTTGTGAGCACCGAGACCCTTGGTCACGTGTTCAACTAAACCATGTGTCAAATTGTGTGTAGCATTGTATTTAACGATTGTATTTATGATCTCCTTATTTCGCTTTCAAGCACACCTAAAATGCACACATTGGCCCTCCACAAGCGCATCTGTGGGACAAAGTCAAATTAGTTATAAAAATTTAATTTCAACCAAAACAGTGCCATCCAAACGATTTTGAAGAAGTAAAACGGGTGAGAGAAAGACTTTCATAGACCAATCGGTGGTGTGAAATGTTTTCGGATCAGTATAATGCAGAAGGTTATTACCCGGCTATGATTCAAGAACTAACGTTGAGAATATAAGTGTGTTTTAACAAGTCAAGGACATTGCAGGTGAGAAGTTTTACATGCCCTGAGGGCAGATCAGGAAAAATATGAGAGGACTGAGTTGTAGTGTCCTTACATGTAACTTAATTTTAAACTCGTGCCAATCAATGAAGATAGGAGTGGTAGCAAAAGGTGGAAAAATACGTAGGGGAAAGTAGCACTATACTAGATTGAAAGATTTGGGGACCACACTAACGGATGCCATTAAAATACCATTAACAGAGTGACAGTAGTGTATTGTTCATAGAAATATGTCCTATGATCAAATTTCAATATTAAGCAGCACAAAGTAGTTTTCACCATTGATGAATCATCAGAAATGTTGTTGAGCGGCCAGAATGCATCCAAAAGCATGAGGATTATGAATCAGGTGACACTGAAGAATGGGGTAATGATGCTGAAAATTCAGCTTTGCTAACACAGGAATAAATTACATTTTAAAAAAAAAATAGATTAACACCAGCTTATTTTAAATAGTAATAAGTATTTCACAAATTTAAATAAATAAATGCAGCCTGGTAAGCAATGAGACTTTCTAATCCAAAAACGTTTCCTTACGACGCCAAAATTTTGTAACGTAGGTGTAATCCAAAATCAAGTTTCTTGTGACCCATGTGGGTCACTTTGTAGTGCGGCAACATCAAAGATTAAAGCATTACTATTGCTCATACTTAGCTTTGAAACTGTTGCACTGCTTGTACTACAACATGAATGATACCTGAAATTGTAATTGTTGTGGAGGATTGTTTTCAGAAGGAGGTAGCAGATATTCATGCAGTACGACAGCACTGTAGATCCATTGAATATTTTGCAGAATCTCAATCCCGCCCTCTCAGTGCTGTATATCTGCAATGGTGAGAGACGCTGACTCAGTGATCTTTGGTGAACGATTCCTCATTGCACTTGGCTGACAGCACAATAAAAAAAATCACAGCAGAGCGGAGAGCATCATGGTGCATTACCAGAACGGGCAAACAGCCTGTGATGAGACACACAGACAGTAGAACCGGCGGCAGCTCTCCATCACTCCATCACTCCTCCTCAGCAACCGTGATCCTTCTCAAGCTGTCAGAGAATGGGAGAGATGCCCAGAGTTTAAAAAAATGACCCACGTACAATGGAGTATCTGTTGCGATTTTGGATTCTATCAAAATTTCTGGCACCTCTTAAAGGAGCAGTTCAGAAAATTGTGTAATTTCTTTACTCACTATCAACCCAGCTAAACGGGAACTTCCATAACTTATGGGTATGTGAATGTTAGGACAAAACGTTTTTAAAGTAATGTTTATGGAATGTTCTTATAACATTATTAATATTTGATATACTGTGCATTTTCGTAATGCTGAGAGGAAGTGTTCTTACAGCAATGTTCTCGGAATGACTTTAAATTCTCAAAACTATGTTCAGTATGTTCTTCAATAATAACAATAGAACTTTCTCATGATGTTTTCAAAATCATAGAATGAAATGTTCCTCTAACATCCGCATGGCCAAGAAACAGCCTTAATACATAAAAAATTGGGCATTTTGAAAATGTAAAAAACATTGAGAAATAACAATTTCAAAGTGATCATTGAAAATGATGAAATGGAAGAGAAAATGTTCTTTAAATATAAAAAGGGGTGTTTTAAGCCTTGAGAGAACGTTCAAACATTCTCATAACATTCTTAATACATAAAAAAATGACATTTTAAATGTTTAAACATACATTTAGAAATAACGTTTTCATTTGACTACAGAAGTCATGAAATAATGTTCAATAGAGACATACTTAAGATGATTTTTGTCTTGTTTTTTGTCCTTTTGAAGTCGACAGCAGTGTTATTTTAGTTTCATATATAATTTTAGTATCATTTATATAATATGTTATAGTATATATTAATATTTTGAATTATGGTTATTTTATATTCCTTTAAGTTTTAACAATGTTGTTGTTTTTAATAGTTTTTATTAAAAAATATATTATTGTTTCAGTTTAGTTATTTTCAGTTTTAGTAAGTTTAGAAAACGAAACAAAAATAAAATTAGAAATGGTCCCATGGCAACTGAAAATCTGAATAAACAGTTCTTTATTTTTTTACATTTTTATGATTGAATTGAATTTCATTTAACATTTATTTTATTAGCATAATGTTTTTAATTGTTTTCATTTTAAGTTTAGTTAATAATACCAATAATGTTATTGACATAACAGCCCCTTTGCAAAAGTGATTATCAGCGATGGTTGACCAAGTCGACTAGCCTTCCGCGAATGATGTCTTTATCGACATTTTTACATTTATTTTTTGGAAATCCACTTTTGCACATCTCTGGTTTGGAATGACATGTGGGTGAGTGAATATTTCAAAGAACTGCTCATTTTGGGGGCTGAACTATTTGGCTTAAATGTTTTAAACCATAAAGAGTTCTGACTCAACCTATGTCGAATGAATTCATTTTAAATGTCTGAGAATACACAAACCCTTCTTGACTATTGTAATGTCAGACAAGTAATCTAGAGGAGTGCTCTCCAAAAAAAAACAGCAAGGTTATGAACCTCAAAAGCGGCAGAGGCACTGAAGTGTGTTGCAGTAAGTCAGTAAACCCCCCTCTGAGCAACCTCCCATTTTCAATCACTTTCTCTGAGGCCCCCTGGGAAGCTTAATAGTCAGCATTATCAAACCACATAATCAAACAAACAAGGGAAACATCACGATTATGTATCTGCTCTGCTAACGCCCCCTTCCCTCTGTAGTCTCTCTTTCTTTGTGTCTCTGTGCAGGCAGAACAAGAACACTGATTACTTCTCTCAGCTGGGAGAATGCAGGACTAAAGCTCATAGCTGCTGCATTAATCAAAGTCCTGTATGGATTTCTCTCAAAACTGCAGGACTACACATTTGCAGGGTGCTGCTTCAGCGGAGAGCGTACTGTGAGCACAGGAGCTTTTATGTTGTCAGTGTTGATGCTTCTTGCTTTATTATGATATCAAATCGTACTGTGAGTCACACATATCCATTCTCACAGGTACTGTGTATTATTCGCCAGCAACATACTGTATGCAAATGTTTCATTTCCACCAATTTCCAAGGAAAAATCATCTATTCTTGTCTCACAAATGTATTCAGTTAGTTTTGCTTGTACAATTGATCATTTTCATTGCTTTTCTAATAAGTTCAGTTGGTTCATTTGTTTTTAAAATTGGGTTCTGCAGGTATTAAAGAAGTCTTAATTTTCCCTCAACAATTAAGGCCTTAAAAAGTTTAATTGGGGCAGACGTTTGGAAGCATAAAACCACGGCATTTAAATGTAGCAGGCCACTGCAAAAAAAAAAAAAATGTTCCTTAGATTTGTTTGTTTTCCAGTCCACATATATCAAGATACATTTATTTCTAAACTTAAAATTTTTTGTAAAGCTGCGCTTTGCAACCGATTTGCATCGGAAAAAGCGCTATTACAAATAATGAACTGAATGAATTGACTTATATTTAACTAAAAACATAAAACAATGGACTTGAAATAAAATAACGTAACCTGCTATAATACAGGATTCTAAGTATACATAATTAACTAACATTTTAGTTTCAGCTAAATTCTCATGTAACGTTGATTTAAACTTGAAGTACTAACATAAAAGAACTAAATAATTAAAACTAATAAATACAAAGAATAAAAACCATTAGGTATTTTTAAAAAACCTACAAAACTGATGCCATAGGCAGAATTTACATCATTACATACACATAGACTTGTATCACTATAGTATTTTAACCTGTAAACGAGTTACATTCTTGTGACATACATTTAACCTAAAATGTATTATACCCTCCCACAGTGTATCGACCAATATAGTATTTTTTCAAAATGATTATAGAAAAACCAATACATAGTGACAAAAATAGAATGAAAATAACCAGTCAGTGGTTGGGAGCACTGATCCCCAAGCCTAATCAATTTCTTTGAACATGACATAAAAAAAAATAATGCGCCGAAGCGTGAAATCATTGTGTGCTCCCCAGACCATTTCATTACCAAGAAATATGGATCATATTGGGTTCCTTAATCGCTTAGCTTTCTTTTCAAAAAATAATTTACACAAGCCTCAAACTTAACCTTCATAAAAGCTGAAGAAAACCATGCTCAAGCATCCACACTGGTCAGGTTGTGCATTGCTCGTGAACATGTTGTATGTTATAACATAAGAAGCAACCGTACCTAAAGCAGCTAACCATACTAGCCTCCAGACTGTGTTGTGTCTTTTTTTTTTACGAGACAAAAAGAAAAAAAAGAATAATTGTCCCCATCTTGTTGTCAAGGCTCCTGTGGTGCTTGATGACTAATGTATGTAAATGCACTCAACAGAAAGATAAATTACCAGCTCTGTGTTCATGAGATGTTTACCGTTCCAAAGATAGCCACTTCCTTGAATCTACACAGACATAGCCATACACTCTCTAATAATCTTAAACTTGTCAAAGCTGGATGCATCTCTAATTATCCTGGGAGAAATTATCTGTGCTTGTGTATTAATTGTGTATTGTGTAAAAGAACTGAAGAAATCGCAACTAGAATCTTTTCAACTCCCATTCCTTCTGACCATTCACCCAACCTTATCAACAAGATTGCATTATAGCTCAGGATTGGTCACTTTGTTATGAAAAGGAGTGGAGGTGATTTTGAGGTGGAGTTAATATGAAGTGATTAGGTCATTAGTGATTGTGGAAAACTTTGCCAGGGAGTATTGTAATGGGTTTACTAGAACCAATTAGAAAAGAAATGGAAATTTTACATTTCCTTGCACTTTTCATTTAAATCCAAATGCCGTAGAACCTGACATTATACATTTATGGGAAGCAAACTTTAAGAACTTCCAAACACTGCAAAGAAGAACATTAAAAACCCTCTTCTGACCAAACCCCAGATTTTTTTTTTCATGCAATGCTGGTAAAGTAGTACACAAAGTGTAAAACTTACTTGTCTCTTTAACAAGCAAGACAGGGATTTATACTTGACTATAGTTTTTTTTGCCAACATAGGCTTACATAAAGGTTTACATATACATTTATTAAATCAACTTAAATGAAAAATAAGTAGGCAATTCTCCCTAAAATATCCATTAAGATTAAACCCTTCCATATATTATTCCATAAAATATCTTACTCATTTTCTAAATCATCTTTCCTGGTTCTTTAACATTTTTAAATCACATTTTACATTTTTATTACATTAGCAGGTTGTACCTCAGATTTCTGTCATTTTCCTCACCAGTGTTTTCCCATGAATTGAGCTCTGTCACTCCATCGATTTAGGACCCCCAAAGCGAAATTTCGCTTCAAGATAATTGGGCAAACATTGCGCGTACATTTAGAAATGATTTGGGTATAGCGAAGAAGAAACCCTTGGAAATAATTATATTACGTAGAAAATAAGTAAGTTAGTCCTTTGCAGCTGATGAATGAAGACACAGGATTTGTTATTATACAATACTGGTATAGCAGTGCAACGATGTTATAACATCCAATGTGGAAACAGGTTATAACACAACATGTCAGAAAATAAAAAAAACCGAGCACCATACTTGTGTCAGTATTTTGTTGAACCAGTTTTTGCTTTAATTACAGCCTTTAGTCTGTTTGGATTTGTCTCTACTAACTTTGCACACATCTTGACTTTGCAATATGTGCCCTCTCTTCTTTGCAGAACTGCACAAGTTCACTTAAATTTGATGGTGACCATTTGTGGACCGTAGTCTTCAAGTCATTCCACAGATTCAATGGGGTTTAAGTCTGAGCTCTGACTAGACCATGCAAGGACATTCACCTTTTTCTCCTTCAAACACTGCGTGTCAGTTTTGCTGTGTGCTTTGGGTCTAGGCCTGGGCCCGATGACGGTTTCAAAGGTAAACCGCGATTGAGAAAAGTCACAGCGGTTTCAAAAAATTCGGTATAACATCTGCTGTATGCGCGTTTTTCATGTCTCATCAAAGACGAAAGACGTTAGGGAATATAGTACCTAGCATATTCTGTATGCTGCTCAAAACACAAAAATATCGTGTTCTGCAGGAATTTTATTTTTTTCCAGTCATTTAAAAAATACTTAGAGCACATGTAACGAAATTACCGTGATAATTTTTTCTCATATTTCCGTCAAAATCTCATATCGGTCCATGCATAGGGGTCATTGTCATGTTTGAAGGTAAAGCTTCTTCTTATTGACAACTTTCTGGCAGAAGCAGATTTTCCTTAAGAATTTGACGGTATTTTGCACCATCAGTGTGTGCTTCTTTTCCACCCACTGTAATGGGGATCAACTCTAACTCTCTATCTCTCTCTCTCTCTCCTCACACGATAAGCAAGTTACAACAGGAACTCAACTTCTTAAACCTGCATCACAAAGCAGCGCAATCAGCGCTAAAGCTCGGCGCGACGGAGCGGATCTTTGGATGTGTTTTACAATGGGTCCGGATCTCATCTCCACAGCCAAGCCTCACGTTATATTCTATCGGACGGCCCAACGAGGAACGCGGCTAAACAATTCTACACGGATGTCCGGTGAAGGCGAAAGCGAGGAACACAGACAGGCTAAGAGGAAGCAAAGACGACAACGGAGCCGAGGGGATGTCAAAGTTTACGCTCCCAAAGTGTCCCCTGAAGCTGGGTTTCTTTTCTGTCTCTGCTTTGAGCGGTCCACTGTCCTATTATGTAATACTCTGATCTAAATCAAAACTGCCTGAAGGCGATTGCTGATCTACCGCTCGTCGGATCAGATGTTTGCATGCGAGCAGCATTCAGCGGAAAAGCACCATGGCATGACTCATATCAGCGGCTCGAGACAGCATCACCAGATGGCGTGATCGATACGAGTGCTCAATATGTCTTTGCAATGGATGATGACATCCAGACAAAATCCTGTTAGTTAATGTTTTGACATTTGATATTTGTCATGATACGGGAACTATCAGTAAATCGGTCCTGCGGGCAGCACGTCTGTCGAGTTGGTAAAGGATGATGAGGTTTCCCGTCTCCAAAATACTCAGCAGAAGTCAAGAGGAAAGTCTCCGTGATAGGCGAGGATGGAAATATTGTGTGTTAGCATTCCCCGTTCTGAAATCTACACTTCTTCTAAGCGCTGAGGTTAGCCTCGATATTACGCAACGTGGATTTCGACATCAAGGAGAACGACGTGATCGTGTTCCTCCACATCCAGAAGACCGGAGGAACGACGTTCGGGAGGCACCTGGTGCGCAACATCCACCTGGAGCGCCCGTGCGACTGCCGCTCCGGCCAGAAGAAATGCACGTGTCACCGACCCGGTAAAGCGGAGTCGTGGCTCTTCTCGCGCTTCTCCACGGGCTGGAGTTGCGGGTTGCACGCGGACTGGACCGAGCTCACGAACTGTGTCCCTGCTGTGATGAATAAAAAGCAAAAGAAAGACGCGCCATTGAACAGACGGTAAGTGTGCGTGGCTTCTAATGAAAGTGATTTAAAGTTCATTTGGTGAGACTTTAAATTAGCTTTCAAGCATGGAACCAACACATGTCGCACAATTATGTAATTATACATACAAAAGTTCCGTTGGGGTAGCGAACCGGTAAGGGGTGTTACCCTGGTTTCAACATCGGTAACTACAAGGATTTTGCCTTGTCAAACTTTGTGATAACACATCCTTGTTTGTCTTGCTCACATTATAGTATGTTTTAAAAACTACCTAGGTACCGTATTACTAAGTTGTAAACACCAATAAAAAATAAGATGTTTACATTCTGTCAAAAGGTACGTTACCGTAGAGGTAATGGAAATGTACTAAAGTAATCATATGACAGAGTATCTTTGTTTACAGACGCTGCAGAGGGTGTTGGTCATCCATGCATTAGTGATTTCACCCATATAATCTTAAAACAAAGGATCTTGAGAATAAATGTAAGAGTATCTGAGAGCTATCTGAAAGCATATGCAAAACAGGTAAGCTTGATCTACCATTATTTATATCGCACTCAGCATAGAGGGGAAGCTATATGCGTTGACAGCAAAAATACTATTTTTTACTCCAGTCTGCTTTTGATGTATTTGCAGTGTCATGCAGTTTTCGTTGTTCGTAACCGTCTGGTCTAAAAATGATCTAAATCGTGCTAGCAGCTCTCGGCTGTAGGGGCCATGCTGAGTCATGTAGTTGACTAGTCTGTGAGAACTGAGTGTGATGCAGTTTAGACGCCGGGAAGCTAGTGTTGCACACAGTGCTTATGTAAATCAAGCTAAAAAGGAATGAAGTCTACATGTATACCATTTTACTTCCAGTAAGATTTTAAAGGATAGTTCACGGCAAAAAAGAAAAATTCTGTTGCCATTTTGCAATGGGCAAGAATATATTTTGAAGACACAATGCAGCCGTGTAGGGGGGTCCAAGTGCGTAGACCCCAAAACATTCTTTGATTATCTTCTTTGTGTTCCACAGAAGCTAGAAAGCCGTACAGTTGATGAAATTTGCGAGGTTGAACTGTCCGTTAAGACTGTGAGAGGCTTATCTTGAGGAACGTGCCAGGTAATTTTGAGGCTACAGGTCTCTCTACGTGAAAGAAAATACACACCTCTTGTAAAACTGTGTTTGCAGCAATATCAGAGAAAATATTCCCTCTCATACCCTCCTCATCTCCAGGGGCCTTGCAAGAGCTTGCATATTACAAGGGCGTGAGGAACGTGTTACGCGAATAAATCCTCTAAAGGGGTTTCTTTACCACGAGAGCAATGATGGGATTTAACACTCGGATACTCGACATAAAACGTCGTAAGCCAAAGTCACAAGGGTCTTGTCACTCTACTCATTATTATGTAACTTCTGGGCAAGAGCCAATATGCGTAGAGTCTAAGGCAGTATCCAACTGATGAACCGTGGGGACGAAGGTGTTAAATTGCTGAGAAATTAGTGCCACGGAAGAATGGGAGGCGGGACGGGGCCCAAGGTTCATCCGGGAGAGACCCTGGAATTGAGAATCCAACTGGTATTTAAGAATGTTCAAGCTTAAGACGGGTTCTTAGGGGGGAAGAGTTGATTCCCTATTTTCCCGGATTACCTTCTATAAAACACCCTTTTTGGAACCCTTGTGAAGAGTGTAAAGAAATGTGGCGATGCAGAAAAGTAATGAACCACGCACAGTAGAAATAAAGGCTTATGGGAACTATGAATCTGCACGGTCAGCTTCAACATGTACAATGGATGTGGTTTCATTTACACGATCGTGTTACGTTGAGAGGTCTATGGCAGACAATAGTGAAAAAAATCCCATCTGCTGCCACGATTCAGGATATTAATCCCCTCCCCTCATACACACACACACACACCGAATTTCTCATCTTCTAAATCCTCTGTTCGTTCGCGATGCCTCGTCAAGCAGACACTCCAGCATTCAAGCTGATAAAGGCAAAACAAGATGTGATAGACCAAGAGAGATTGCACTGAGATCAAACTTAAGACACATTAACAGCTTTTATTGGGTACTTTTTGTAGACAAGCGCTTCTGCAATGCACATCCCCTATAATCTTGTATTATTGCGTTGGTATTTGAGATATTGTGTTGTAAGTAAAGATGCAGGACTGTGGAAAGCGTGTTTTGTTCATGTTTGCATGGAGAGAGAGTGTGAGGGTGGGTGTGTGTGTGTGTGTGCGCGTTTTTGTGATAAATGAGGACATCAATTTGTATAATGACAAGGGTATGACAAAGGTATTACAATGAGAAGGTGACTTTTCAGGACATTACCCCATGTCCCCACTTTTCAAAACGCTTATAAATAACACAGAATGGAGTGTATTGAAAATATGAAATAGCACAAAGTTTCCTGTAAGGTTTAGGGGTGGTTGGTGTGTAGGGGGCTAGGGAATAGAATATACAGTTTGTACAGTTTAAAAACCATTACGCCTATGGAGAGTACCCACTTTCACAAAAACAAACCTGTGTGTGTGTGGGTGGATGTGGTGTGTGTGATAGGAGAGTGTGTGTGTGGTGTGGTGTGTGGTATGCAATAAGCAGCAGAAGGCATCAGGCATGTTTGGATAGGAGCACTACCAGGCAGACAATTAGCAAGCATGAAGGAGTGCCGCATGTCCTATGTAGCGGATAGAATAACAATCCTTATTCCTCTTATAGAGCTGCGTGGCATTCTCACATAGAAGTGTGTTCTGTTGGTGCCTTATAATTAAATTCTAGCACTGCTTCTAGGAGATTAGAAGGCTTGCTGCATTGTCACTTTGGTATTACTCCAGACTCCTGACATATCCAGCCAAGGAAGCCAGTGGGAAAACCAACATAAGCATACCGCCTTTGACCAGACGCAACCAAGTTTCCCAAATGGGACTAACCATTGACAGCCAACTCCAGAAAAATAATAAAACTTGTACATAATTACGCCAGCCCTCAGGTATCCTATCATTAGCATTTTTTCTCTGTGGAAACACAAAGAAGGATAATCCGAAGAATGTTGGTAACAATAACAGTTGCAGTCAGTCACCAATGTATTTTTGTTGTACAAACATTGAGTCAATCGGGAAACTGTATAGTCTATCAACATTCTTCAGGATTATTCGTCTTTGGTTTGTTCCACACAAAGGAAAGACATTGACTATTTACAATTAAAAAAGAATCCAAGTTCGCAATGCTGTTGTTGCTGAATCATTGGGACAAAATGTTGAATATCAATTGTGACTATCAATACAATCAATGTGCTATAAAAAACTCGAGTTAATATACCCCCTAATAACTACTAATCATCTAAATAATTGTACATCAGTAAATATAATAAAAAATGTAAACTGTAAAATAAAAATGAGTATTTTAAAAATTATAATAATTATTTTATTTTACATTACAATTGTAAAATTACAATACACATTTTTTTCATTTGCAAATGCAAAACCATCAAACACTTATTTTGGTGCATGATAAAGTGACCCAAACTCAAAGCAGATGCAGAGATGGAGTTTGTGTAGAGCCGCTCTGAGACACTGCAAACGCCAGTGGATAAAGAGCTGCTCGCGTGTAAATGAACACAGAGCCACACTTCACTTTGAAACGCAAAATCTCATATATCTATTTAATTAAATCACAGCCTTTGCAATTTGATAATCGCATTCATCATTTGGGTTTAATTTGATTTATATGAGCTGTTAGTATAGGACATCTTTCTTGTGGAACACAAAGAAAGCGGTCATATAATGAAAGTCCCAGTGATTCATTCAGTTGGTTGGGACCCCATTGACTTTCCGTGTATGGGTAAAGGGATGTGAACCATTCTTCAAAATAACTTCTTTTGTATTACACAGATGAAAGGAGGTCAGATTTGGAAGACTTGATGGTAAGTTT
>JADLZN010001011.1:0-15775 GCA_018155175.1 Sinocyclocheilus anophthalmus | reverse complement strand
ATAACACCGAAAAGAACTTAAATGACACTTTCAGTTTTGATCTTACAGATGAGATCAATACATCAATCGAATCTGTAAATGATCTACTTTTATTTGTATGCACTCATAATAACAACAAATCTTTGTTTTTTTTGTAGAATAAAGAAAACAAACAGGGTGCACTGTCTGCCGCTTTGTTCTGCGTAATCTTTATTTAGAAACGCTTCATTAAAATGAACTGTAACTCATCAAATACTCAACAAAGAGACATGAGATATATATCTATAGAAAGCTTGACATGTATACTTTTAAATGAAGTAAGTCTTATCGAAAACAAATATTCTGTGATAAAATAATCCATATGAAACCAACGCGATGTCCAGTCTTTCACATCTACCTTCATTATCTCAAATGCGACCACGCCGACGCGCTGAGCGCTATTGATATTATAATAATCCACGTGAAGCGCGCCGTGTGTAAACGCCCACATCACAGCAAAAGCAGCAAGACCTCAAGCTTTACTGCTCGCGTCGCGCTGAGAGGAATAAGACAGAATTCACCTCAAGAAGCTTTGGATTACCTCAGGAAAAAACATGAGTAAGTCTTTTTTATTAACCTACTTGTATTAGTTTCACATAACTTGTACACATTTTACTAGTTAGACTTTCTCCAAACTATAATTCCTGACTAAATGTAATCAAGTGAAACATTATGAAGTTTCATTCACAGCATCTAAATGTCACCATGCCAGGATGTTTTTTTATGTTCTACAGCAGACAGAAATACGATATAAAAGTAAAATGAGCTATAATATTACTAGCCTAATGTCAGTAAGAATTATTAGTCAAAACCTGTGATAGGATATTCTCTGTTCACGAATATACTGTAGCTATATATGTTTATAATTATAGTTTTTGGATTGTATAGGCCTACATACAAAGCATGCTTGTGTTTATGAATGTAACTAAGCTTCTGTTCATGAATATCTGCTCTGGTGTAAATATTTTGAATGTGTTATACCCGTGTCTTATGGAGTAATGACGCTGAAATGTTTGAAACTGTTTTAATTTTAGTTTAGGACTGTGGCTGCACCACCCGGGCGGGGCACCCTAACACATGATGTTTATCACCGGCATCTTGCGCAAGAAAGGCACACGCATGTCGTTCAGTTCTGAGTTCGCTGGAAAATCCTACTGAGTAAATGCACAGTATAGTAATTGTATTATTCCAAGAATATGTGGTAATATTATTTGTGGTTGATAGTGTTAAAATGAAAGAATTGGCATTGTTTTCTCATGAAGTATGCATACTATACTAAGTTACTGTGGGGAATACACCACTCTTGCACTCTTGCATTCTCCTGCATCTCTCATAGGAAGGGGGCACTCATTCAGTTTTCAACTACAGAATTTTAGAGTAAGTGTGCATTCACAATTTTACAGATGTTACTTTCATTTGATCTAGTTACTTTGTGGTAAAATATGTTTGCTATGTGGTAACTGTGTTCTTGTTTAGTTAAATTAGTACTAGTATCAGTGAACATCATAATAGTGTTAATAATGTAGTTTGTGTAAACAGCTTGCTTGCTTTTTTATTTCAGATGTGAGATTAACAGTGCAAAAGAACCTGTTGCAAAAGAGAGCCAAAGCAAATAAGCAGCACACTTGGTCATGGAAACCAGAGACTGAAGTTGACATGTTCAACAGGCTCTGAGATTCCTGCCCGCACAAAAACCTGGACCACAGCTAAGACCATGTCATGCACACACTCCCAAAATGATGTGATAGCTATATATATTCTAAATAAACTACAAACAAAAAATAGATAAATTTCTTTTTCCTCATTATTTCTTGTAACAATTCCCTCTCAGTCACACACATGACAGCTCATTATGTAGCTCATTATGCGGGCCTTTGTCTTCTCAGGTGTGAATCAAATCAGTATACAGGACCATTCACGCCCCATCGCATATTCCTTTTCTACACAAAAAGTGTCTTAGAAAATTTTAATCAATATATTGTTTTCTGTGAGTGAGTAAACATGATGATTTTCACATGATTCTGATGCAAAACTCTAGACTTCAAGATCTGTTCTCAATAGTCCTGTGAACAAATGTTCTGTATGTGTTTTATGGCCTTATTTCAGTGACTTTAAATTTTTTGTTTTTCACTAAGCATGCATAAACTTTGTTTTCTCAAAAACACAAACATGTACATACATGCCGCTCACATATTATTGTAGCACAGTTTGTGCTGATTATGGTGCTACTAAACTTAGTCATTAATGTTTATTAGCAACTGAAAAAAGCACAAATGTCAGGACATGTCAAAACTTCTCCAGGGCCCAAAAACACCCTCAGACCCCAGAGGGTTAAACCACTCAAAAAGAGCACGAAGTCTGGCGCGTAGCTCTTACCATACAGGATTATAGAAAAGTGGGCAAAGCATAACGTGCACACCTACCACTTATGTGGATTTTAGAAAAGTGGGCAAAGCATAAATTGCACACTTATCACTTATGTGGATTTTAGAAAAGTGGCAAAGCATAACGTGTGCACTTATTTTTTTTTTTTTTTTTTTCAATTGAAATACCGTTACTAGGGGGTTTATAGGGCACCTGAAAAAGGGGCAGCCTATGTATAAAAATGTCATAGCGTTAATCCCCAGAGATTATGTAGCAGGCTGATAATGCTGGATGTGGCTAGCAGGTATCAGCTGGGGGAGCAACACACCCAGTTCTCAGTTTGAGAAGGGGGTTCGACTTGCAGCATGTTCCAAAGCTGGAACAGCTAGCAATTGTTTACTTAGCTGTGGGAGCAACACACCTTGTTCTCAGTTGAGAAGGGGGCTCGACCTACTGCATGTTCCATTGCTGGAACGGCTAGCAGTAGTTTACTTTGGCTGAGGGAGCACAAACCCAGCTATCAACGAGAGGGGGCTCGACCTGCAGCATGATGTAAAATCAGAAGTTTAAGCATACTGCAAGCTAGCCAAACTTCATTACAGGAACCCTTTGAATAAAAGGGGAGCATTGATCAATACTACCACGAGGACAGCCCATGGAGCGAGGAATACAACTCCTCAGAGAGGATTAACGCTCGAAAGAAACATCATACTCACAGTAACCCTCAATGTTGAGGGGGGTGATGCTTCAAGAGGATATTCTGGTGATCGGGAAAACCCCTCAGGGCGACCAGATACGGTAGACCAGTCAGGGTAACATAAAAGCGTAACCCCAGCCCGGACATCCAGAAAATTTTTGCAGTGACGCGCCGGGGGACTGATGATCACGAAGGCTCCCGCAGAAAGCCTGTGTTATGGCCGCATGATCCAGGAAGTATGAAACGAAACCTTACTTACCTTCTGGACATAACTCGACGAGTGAAATAAACACTGCAAATCGAGCACCCGGTTTCTGTGAACACAGCATGCGGGGGGTAGGTGCCCACGAGGGACCTACCCTAGAAAAAGGGACAAGAAACCACAAGGTCCGGAAACACTGCAAAGAAAATAGCAGAAGGTTGGACACACAACCACAGTTCATAGCACCATACCTATATTTATATAAATATATTAGCATGGATCTTACCTCAGACCCAAACGGCAACGGATCCCGGGCCGGAGCTCGGGTCGGAGAAGCCTAGGAAGCCTCTAGCCGGACCTTCAGTAAGGTGGGTTTACTATGATAACCCATAGAACAACCAAAAACATCTAGTCCAGCGGGATATGTTATGCAGGAAGGAAGCTTCCACCGTAACTCGCGTAGGTTGGAGATATGGGGGTTACAGAGGGAATAGAAGGGGAAGAAGGAAGGGTAGATGTTACACCACCCTGAGGGGAAAGAGTGGATTTTTTTGTTTTTACCTAAGTATTACTCTGATCTGGACGAAAGCACTGATGCCTTGTTTGGATCACATCCCTCAGGTCCTGCCTTCCTCCCTTTGACCCACGATACTTCCTCCCCCTACCCGCAGGCGGAGGAGGAGCACGAGCCGCGACACTAGCCCTCTGTGCCCGTCTCCGATCCTCAAACCGAGACGGGCCAAGACCCCTGGGATGTTCGGGCTCAGACCTGGACCTCATGAAATGAAGGTTTTTGAAGGCCGATGAGCGGCGCCTTCGACTCCTGAAATTTCGCGTGAACGACCGTCTCAACGGATTGACCAAAAAGTTCAGAGGGGCGAACGGTGGCACGAGAAGAAAATCAACTTTCTTTCTTCCCGATGTCTGCCCAGGTTTACCCACAGCTGCCGCCTCGTTACTACCACCTGCAATGATTGCCCATGGAGAGGCAGCCTGATTAGTAGAAAGCAGGAGAAAAATAGGAGAGCAAGATCCGTGTGCGGCGAAATCAGCCATCTCGTCAGAAGAAGGCCCTTGCCTTTATCCGGTCTTTCAGCAGGATCAGCCTGGTTATGCTTGGGCCCGCCATCGTGGGCCGTGAGCAACAGCCTAACCTGCTGCCTGAGTATGCCTTGCATCATTTAGATGTAGCTTGAGAGCGCTTGGATGGAAGGAGGGAGTTTTTGAGAATTGATGTCTCTCCCATAGAGAGATAGCTAGCTAGAGTCTCTTCTACAGAGGGCATTCTCTCATAGCCGTTTTCGCGCACCGCCTCGATAGTCGCATAACTGGTATGCTGAAACCGAAGGATGCGTGAGGAAAACGGCCTCTTCCAATCCTTTTTTAGGATTAGCGATCTACGTAATTGGGAGATAGGAAGGAAAAGGAAGGCTCACATGAGGCGGTGGAGGGTTACTGGCCAGAAAGATGAAGTTCGTCGAGACGACAACCTCGCGCAGACGCCACTTCCTAGTCCGACTTCCATGGGCAAAGGCAAGTCTTGCCGTGGCCTGGCGATCCCATAACCTCTAATCGAGCTCATCATACGCAGGGGCAGGAGGATTGGGAAAGCTCAGCCTCAGCTTCTTCACTCTCTTCATCCATTTCCTGCTCTTCCTGGGGACGAAAACCGAGCAGAGCACTGGCCCCTGGATCAGATGATGTTAAAGAGAGAACATCAGCCTCCAGTGGCTGTCTCTCGCCCCCCACATCGATGCGCGGAAGAGGGGAACCCCCCCTCCAGCCTCATCGGCTAGGTCCACCTGAGATCACCACGAGCTCATTCTCCTCCGTGCCTCAGCAGCGGCGGGTCCTGAACCGCGGAAAGCAGATGTTTGCCCCTCTTTACTCAAAAAAAGAGACAAAACGAGAACGGAGCTTTTTCATTGAAAAAAACTCGCCATGCACACAGATTGCCCCCTCGAGGACATCACATGCGTGCTCCTCGCCCAAACAAACAACACATAGATCGTGTGTGTCATCTGGTGTAAAATAGCGATGACACGGACGCACACACCTTCTAAATGCTCTACTAGTGCTAGCCATAATAAATAGCTAGCTCTTTACTTTTTTTCACTTCTGGAAATGCCGCTTCAAACAGAAAGTCAATGAAGATGAAGAAGTGAATTATGTGTAGCTCCCGGCACCGATTTATCCTGTAGTCGCACCGGTAGTGACGTCAGGGCTGTCGCCGGCCAAACAAGTTGGAGTTTTTTCAATGTAGGCTTCAGACACAAGTCACGACGAGGCGTTCCCCCCCCATAGCGACCCCTAGAGAACGCAATTCGAAGTTCCCATGAAAGGGAACAGGGATGTGTTTCCGCTTCAAGGAATGTGTAGACTCGCGATCCGTAAGAAAGAGCAACAGGGGGATGAGATGTATATCATGCTGCAACATTAGGTGATGGTCGTGGATGAATGGCACGACAATGGGCCTTAGGATCTCGTCACGGTATCTCTGTGTGTATTCAAAATGCCATCAATAAATGCACCTGTGTTCGTTGTCCATAACATACGCCTGCCCATACCATAACCCCACAGCCACCATGGGCCACTAGATCCACAACATTGACATCAGCAAACCACTCACCCACACGATCTGCCCTGTACAGTGAAAACCGGGATTCATCCGTGAAGAGAACACCTCTCCAAAGTGCCAGACGGCATCGAATGTGAGCATTTGCCCACTCAAGTCGGTTACGATGACGAAAGGCAGGTTACAGATAGGAAAGCGTAGTCAGGTCGAGACCCGATGAGGATGACGAGCATGCAGATGAGCTTCCCTGAGACGGTTTCTGACAGTTTTGCAGAAATTCTTTGGTTATGCAAACAGATTGTTGCAGCAGCTGTCCGGGTGGATGGTCTCAGACGATCTTGGAGGTGAAAATTCTGGATGTGGAGGTCCTGGGCTGGTGTGGTTACACGTGGTATGCGGGTGTGCTGGCGGTGTGAGGGCAGGGGGTTGGAATGTCCTGCCAACTCTCTGAAACGCTTTGGAGAGGCTTATGGTAGAGAAAGAACATCATCTACGGGCAACAGCTCTGCGCGGAAATTGCGATGCAGTCAGGCAATGCCAAACTGGCACGCTCCCTCAAAACTTGCCGGGGGGGGGGGGGGGGTGCTATCTTGGCATGTGCTGTGTGCATTCAAAATGCCACATTTTAGAGTGGCCTTTTATTGTGGCAATAACTAAAAAATAAGATATGTACCACATTAAAAACCATAATCTGTAAAATAATATGTTTAAATTAAAATAAAAACTTATTGATTTAAAATATAATTGTATTCCTGTTATTGCAAAATGATTTTTTTAGTGTTCAGTGACATATGAACAACCTTCAGAAATCATGATGTGTGCTGCTTGTATTATGGTTATATTGGTGCCTCATTTATTCAATAAGGGTATTACTACCATCGATGTTGAAAGAGTTTTTACGGTTTAAATATTTTTGTGGAAATGTATAACCTATATTTCTTGAACGATGTTTGATATATAGAAGTTCAAAGAGCCATTTTTTGAATAGTAATCTTTTGTTACATTATATGTCTTTACTCTCACTTTTGATCAATTTAATGTATCCTTGCAAAAAAAACAAGTGCTAATTAAAAAATACAGTCACACTTTAGGTTGGGGACCATTTCTCACTATGAACTAACTATTAACTATGACCTCTGTCTTAATAAACTCCTAATGTGCTGCGATTTATAGTTAGTAAGGTAGTAGTTAAGTTTAGGTATGGGGTTTAGGATTAAGAGATCATGCAGAATAAGACATCAATATTAGCTTTTTAAGTACTAATAAACAGCCAATATGCAAGTAATAATACAAAACTGTTTTCAACATTGATAACAATTTGCTTTTTTGATGGTAAAGTATATATGTTTTTATGGAGCTGTCAATTACTAAAACAAAGCTAAAAAAAAACACCTGACTGCTTCAGAAACGTCCCAAACAAGAATCAAGGAGCAGCCTCTGTCTGTGTCTGTCCATCCACACAATCCTTTGTAGCAGAACGAGCTGGCAGTTATGAAGCCACTGAGTGTTTGTACACACATTAGCGAGTGAGTGAGGTCTTAGGTGGAGCGAGTCTTAAACGCACGGCCACAATGATCGGGCGGCCCGTGGGGGGTTAGTGCCCCTGGGGGCCGAGGGATAGACTGAGAGAAGGGACCTCATTACAGGTCTGCCGGGGCCCCTCCACTATTGAGTGTGAGCAGCTTACGTGGATGACTGTTCACACACACTCGCAGGCCATCACACACACACACACACAAACACACAGGAGGAGGGGGCGCTTTAGAGCGCCGGAAGGAGTAAAGATATCGGAGACCTGGTGAAAGGGGGAAAGCGAGGGAATACAGAGAGAAAGCTGGAGAGAAGCGATTGGCGGGGCTACAGAGGAACAGAGGGCTTAAAGCATGGCAGGGCTCTCCGTTAGACGACATTACCATCCCAAAACCACCAACATCTGCTCTATCACAGACACTGAGAGCCTCCGAGATGGGGGGGAGGTCAGATGCGCGTCGTTGTTATCACAGCTAAACTATATCCGCCGCTCGCTATCATTTTACGTACATTACAAGGAAGAGAACTGAAACAGGACAGGTCTGATGAGGACGACACAACACAGCAGGAGTGAATGTCAGGACATTACAGACCGATTACAGCTCCTGAAGAGCTCCGTCACACACACACTCGACAATGACACACAATCTCTGTACACAGACACACACACACACACAACACACACACAACACACACAACACACCCACACACACACAAAAAGAGCATTTCATTACAAAAAGACTAACTGTCAGCACTGAGAATCACACCAGGAGGTCTACTTCCGCGAGTTTAGTCCTGAGCAGATTCACCTGCCTGTAATTTTCTAGTAATCCTGAAGACCTTGATTAGTTTGTTCGGGTGTGTTTGATTAGGGTTACAGCTAAACTCCGCATGAAAGTGGGTTCAGGGACAGCAGATGAGAACCCATGCTTTAGATGTAATCATCTTATTAAAAAATTATATGATATATAAAGAAGATACAAAAAAACCCATGAAATTAAGTAAATTAGACTAACTGTTTATCCTGTAAAATTGTTAAAAAGATTCAGAATCAGACTCAGAAATCAGCTGTATCGCCAAGTGCGTGTGCAATCTTGGTACATAGAAGCTCTTGGTACATACACGCATGCATACATATATGCATACATATCTGACATGAGAACAGAACATTTAATTAGTAAGACTAAACAATAAATACTAATAATAATGTATATGAATCTGGAACAGAAGACTTATGTACAGATTTGTGCATTATTTACTCTATATATACAGCTGTATAAAACATATGCATATGTATTTACATAGTACTTGAGGGTGCTTTCACACTTGGTTCGATTGCTTGGTCCGAACCCGAGTTCGATTGCTCCTCCCTCCCCCTGCCCCCGCTGGACTGTTTTCACATTATATTATTTGTGTCTGAACCGCGGTTCGTTTGCGTCAAGCCAGCAGCCGTTTACCCCGTTGCTCAGTAAAGATGGCGCAGGAGAAGACGGCAAAATACGTAGCATTGCTCTCTTCAATTTTATATTTATTCCTTTGAACCGTTGGTTTTGTTTCCAAAGCTTCAGTACATAACGGCACTTACATCTGCCTTACAAATGTGCTGCAAATGGTCTAAAGTACTCTGAAGGTGAACAGAAATGAGATATACAGCTCTCTGCTTGCAGCGCGTCAGTCACGCTCGTCAAGAAAATGAGTGAGTGAAACACACACAAACACACCACATTTTATAATAATACTAAATTAATAGCGGTCACTTACAGTGATTTGGTACGACGCGCGCTCACATCAGCAGAGAACGTACCAAGTTCACTGAACGTACCCCAGACCACCCTTTTTAAGCCGGGACCGGGACGGTTCGCGGGTCGGTGTCGAGTCAAACATCCCCAACGTTACCGAACTTTGAGTCAATCGACCCGGGTCGCACCAAAAGTGCTAGTGTGAAAGCACCTGAGAGAAAGGCAATAATTAGGACGGAGCATGAATTACAGGCAGTAGTTACAGAAATGAGGTAATATTCTGTTTAAGTGTTGAGGCTGGAGATGGCAGGGGGGAGAAGAAAATGTTTTAGTGCCTAAGATGTTCTAGTGCAAATGTTTCTTTAGATCGTAGCGGTCTGCCGGAGGGAGAAGGCAAAAAGGTTGTGTCAGGCGGTAGAGAGGAGGTCTTGGTGATGTTACCTGCCTGTTTTTCACTCTGGAGGGGTACAAGTACTGAAGGGTGGGCAGGTGCACACCAATGATCCTTTCTGCTGTCCTAACAGTCCGCTGTACAGTCTTCTGTATTGCAGTTGGGTTGACCCAAACCAGACAGTTATGGAAGAGCACAGAATCGATTCATAACGACTGGTAACACGTGACATGGCAGGTGAACGTTTTCAGTTGACGAAAGGAATTACAACCTCTGCTGGGCCTTTTTCACGATGGAGTCAATGTGAGTGTCCCACTTCAGGTACTGAGAGATTGTGGTGCCCAGGAACTTGAATTACTCCACTGCAGTCACAGTGCTGTCCATGATGGTGAGTGGGGGGAGTGCAGGGCAGTGCAGTACTATCATCTCCACAGTTCTGAGCGTGTTGAGCTCCAGATTGTTGAGACTGCACCAGACAGCCAGCTCTTTAACCTCCTGTCTATAAGCAGACTCGTCTCCGTCCTGGATGAGACCGATGAGTGTGGTGTCATCTGCAAACTTCAGGAGCTTGACAGAGGGGTCTTTAGAGGTGCAGTCATTGGTGTACAGGGAGAAGAGCAGTGGGGAGAGAACACAACCCTGGGGAGCTCCAGTGCTGATTGTACGGGTGCTGGATTTGTATTTTCCCAGCCTCACTAGCTGCTGTCTGTCTGTCAGGAAGCTGGTGATCCACTGACAGACGGAGGTGGGCACAGAGAGCTGGATCAGTTTATTCTGAAGGGTGTCTGGGATGATGGTGTTGAAAGCGGAGCTGAAGTCCACAAATATAGTTGTTAATAATGCAATTATAGTGTAGTCCAAAACAATATTCAGTTCCCCTATATAATATAATATTAGCAGATCTATATCTGTGTAGATATACAGGTAACAAAAACAGTATTAAGAATCAAGCGTGTAAAATTATTTTAATTCATATACTTTATTAATATAATTTAAATATAATTTAAATTTATATTATTCATATAGTAAAACAATCTAGCTTCATTAAAATGCTTTAAAAAAACATAAAATTAAGTAAACACCCCCAAACTTCTGAAATCATTAAATGAATTGTGCTTAATTAATTAACCTACATACGTCTTCCAGTTTCTGTTATTAAAGGTGGGGTAAGCGATTTTTCAAAACGCTTTAGAAAACTGATTCGGGACGAATAGCAAAACAAACTTGTAGCCAACCAGCAATAAGGGGCGTGTCTACTCGTCTCGTAATGTGGAGGAGAGAGAGTTCACACAAGATGCAGCAGGAGAGAAATTTAGGCGAAGGCCGGGGAGTGACAGCAGAAAGATTAAGAAATGGAGATAAAAAACAAAAGAGGGAAAAGTCTGCGGAACAAAAAGAAGCTGAGGCAAAGGAAGTAGGACCGCTGAAATCTGGGATCCCGCTTTCATGCAGCTGGAGGAGAAACTCAAGGAGGGAGGCCTGCGAGTCGGACGCCGAGGTTGCTTGGTATTCTTCTCAGATAGTGAGTAGAGTCAACACGTGTCTGCACCGCAACAGCGCTAAGTCAAGTCGTGTGTCTAGTACGACATGGACGCGACCCAAAGCGACCGGTGAAAATCATTTGAAATTTGTGTCAATAGGTCATAAATAGAACGCAGCAGCAGTTTTCTGTCGGGGATCTGTCGTGTCGTGCCGCATCCAGTGTAGACCATAGATCTGTATATATATCTATGGTGTAGACAGCAGCACTGATTATAATGAGTTCTATAGTACTTTGTCACGCCGCGCCACTCGATCTGGTGAGGAACCACACGGGGGAACATGGTTTGCTTGTGTATCACAGAACTAACGTGCCTGGGTTGCGTGTGTATGTGTGGGGCGGAGCTATCAAAATAGTGGCGAGACCCTTTTGGGGTAGGGGCTTGTTTGTTTTGGTGATTTCAAATGTCAACATTGGCTACCAGAAATCACTTACCCCACCTTTAATATACTATACTGTCCAACACCATATTTAAAGGGCCACTGTATAACTATAATATTAACAGAGCTATAACTCTGTATATATCCAGGTGACAACACACAATCATGTGTATGTAAACTTTTGAACAAGGTCATTTAGGAAATTCCAGGTATTAATTGTTTTGTGGACGCAGGGCAAACAGGGGAAAACAACTTGGATCTTATTTTGTTAAAATTATTCTGCAGATTCTGTGAGGTGTATGTGAACTTAAGACAGCAACTGTAAATGTGTCACATGTCCTCTGCAGAAAGCTGGATCTGGGGTCTCGTTGTGGAAACTTGGTTTCGGTTTTGTCTGGATCTAGTACGAATTACTTCATGCAGTGTGTGTGTGTGTGTGTGTGTGGTCGTGTGGGGGTGTAGGATGTGTGTCGATGATGGCTGAGTGGTTGCTAGAATGATTGGATAGCTCACAGGTCCCTAATCGTGTCCTGTACACCGAACTGACAGGTGGGTAACGAGCGCACCACACAGCAAAACACCACACACACACACACACACAGGGATCGCACTTTAAAAAGTAACAGCAGACTGTCACATCTGCTGCACGATGAAAGCTCACAAAGGGAGCATTCAGAGCTCAAACGATGAAACACAACTCTGACATGTAGACAGATCTGCACACGTACGGACTGCTGAAACCGCTCAGCATTTATTTTATAATAAGTATATTTAGTTTAGTCATGACTATTTTCCATCCTCTCTCTGAACCCTAGAATTATCTGCTGCTGTGTCTTTAAGACTCTTCACATACAGTATCTATCCTTCTTCCTCACTACTGTACTGTGATCGTGTGTGTGTGTGTGTTGTGTTGTGTGGCTTTCTGTTATTATGTCTCTGAGAGATCTGGGTCAGTTGCAGCAGTGTCAGGTAAATGAACACTAAGCTACAGTTTACACATGACCACATTTTCAAGCGTTGGACCATTAAATGAAGTTGAAATCTAACCCTATGTATCAACTAAATATTTACGGAAGCCTCCGACCAGGAATGATGGTTGACATAAAATGGCATTAGAGCTTTGGAGTCCTTTTAAACCTTTCCAAATGCAAGTGCAAGACAGTATTCAAAGGCCCTGAACCACTGACAACACTTCTGTCGTAATCACATAGCTGCTTATTACAAACCTTGTGTTTTTGTTTTTTTACTTAAACTAGGAGTGATAATATTTTAAAATTAGATAATTATAATTAAAATAATTATATTATGTAATTCCTAAAAATTCAAAAAAGTGGTCACACCTTAAGCATTCAATTAATAAATGAACGCTATAAGCAATGAATTAAATGCATGTTTACTCACAAATACCAATTTCATGATAAACTACACAATTCTATTTTAATTAAACGATTGATATATAATTTATAACTTCACATAACTAGAAAAACAAGTATATTCAGTATAGAAATGTCCATGATTTCTTAAGATTGAATTCATTTTCATGGCTTTGAAGGTCTAGAAATCACACTTCTGAAATCCCCTCATTTATTCAGGCTTTCCACAAGACCAGAATAAACTAAAATAAGAAATATATGTCAGCTTCTATCTTAATTTTCAGCTTGTTTTAAAGCTGGACTTGTCGTATTTGAAGTCATCTTGAGACCCACGTGGAAGTGTGCTGATGTCCTCTGGTTGAGAACCACTGCTTTAGACACACATGATGAACATGGGTCAAAGACGCTAAGATGTCCGCATCAAAAGACATTTACTAAAGTGATTTTATGTCCATAGAAAGCACATTAACTGTAAGTAAAGTGTCTACTTTTAAGGTTTTGTTAGAAAACACTCTCTGTCTTGTTAAGAGAATGTTCCAGATATGTCTCACCCCTCCTTTTTTTCCTCCTCTCTTCACTATTCTATATAACACGCATTCTCTGAATCCACTTTCTGTTCCATCTCTTCTCGTGATAATTATGTTTGAAATTGTCTTAACTCATATGCGAGGTATGCATGCTACATGTATTACATTAGCTCTCTCTTGGTTCCAATGTCCCAACATAAGGACATGAATAGCTAGGGATGAGGTTAGTGATGAAAACTCTGAAAGACAGTTCAGAATCTTCGCAAAAGTCTTTCTAATATGTAAATGTTTTTTGTACATTTGGCATTTTATATAAACAATGTTCTTGGCCAAAAGATCCTAAGTGTAGGTATTCATATCCTCATGGTTTAAGAGGATGACACTCCCCTCGACATATGCCTATATAAGATCTGTATTTCTATGAATAAATTGAAGTATTGAGAATACATTGACTGTGTGTTTTCTTACTTCCCGGCCGTATCTACACTTTAAGTAACTGAGAATTCTTCAAGGTGGCAAAGAGAATTTACAGAGGGACCAAATTGTTATTCTTTATTAACAAATGAGGGCTCGTCCTACCGGGAATTTCTAAAAAAGACAGGTAAGAAACTTTTATTTTTCTTCCTGTCTGTAAGAGAAATTGAATTTATTCTTGTTTGCAATTTGATTGTGTCATATTTAGCATTAATCTGTTTTCCTTGCATTTTATATGTGGGACGAAGAGTGAAAAGCTTTCCGTTTAACCTATCTATTTAAAAATAGAGTAGTGGTGAAAGATTATAATTGCTCACTCTTGCCGTTAAGGTTCTCGGTCTCTTAAGTGATTTCATGAATAATACAGAATTGAAAGCTTTCTTTTGGCCAAAAATATCAAAAAGTTAATATAAGACCGCGGTCTCTATTTTGTGTTTTGTTTGGCCATTCTATAAATTGTGAAAAGTGCACTAAAATTGACGAGACATCTTTGATCTCCGATGGGGCAGACATTCTCGAAACCTATTCTTGGCGAGTTGCCAAGGAATTGGATGTACAGAAACAATAAAGGGTTTAATACTGAACCATATTTGAGTAATTTGGCTGGTTGTTCAGAAGGCAAAGTACAATTAGATCCGTTTCCTCGTGATGGCTCGTTCAAAGATAAAGATATGAAGGCAGCCAAATTGATGGTACAGGACGGCTGGGGTGATCCGTCTTGGGACGATGAGTATATGAAACAGTCATATACTGTGTGGAAAAAAATTAAACCTTATTGGGATAAAGGGCCAGATCAGGTTAAAACGACTGATAAAAAAAAATCTTTTTTTCTAATGTCCCATGTTGACTCTCCCAGCTCGGCTCCGCCTAGGTATGATACTGTTGGAAAGCCTGAACAAGAAAAATTAACCATATCGTCTGTACCCCGTCAATCCTATATGCGACTGATTTATACCCATGTGTGCAGATTCCAGACGGGTTTAAAATAACCCCGCTGGCAATGTCGGATGCTGTCGCGATTGCTAAAGATTTGCCAGATCCTTTACGGTGTCCGCATCAATATGTGTCTGTATTGAAGCGTTTAACCGCATACAGTCAATTGACAGGGGGCGTGATTATCGCTTCATTTTGACCAAAACACTGCCGCCAGAAATTACAGAGAAAGAATTGATTGCAGAGATTGATGTTTAGAGTCCTAAACGGGATGCGCCGTCATCTCGCCACGGTGCTTTATCAAAAAAGTGATAAACCATTAGATCTGTCACAACCAAAATCTTTCCGAACGTTGCAAATAGTTGATTCGGAGAACGATGAAGATGATGCGTGGATTTGGGCTGATATGGAAAAGCTAAAATAATTTTTCAGACAATTGACTGCTTTTCTGGTGAAATTGTCTTCAGCTAAGCAAGATTTGTCGCATGCTGCAAACACGAAACAGAAAGCGGGCGAAAATCCTGTTGCATTTTTCAATCGATTTAAGCATGCTTGGACTGAAGAATCTGCCATTCCATTAGATCAACATTCTCCATTGTTTGTCAATACGTTTTTGAATAAAATGCAAACAGAAATCGCACAATTGGTTAGTTTGACAACTTCGAATATAACAGATATTTCTGTTGACGCTTTGTCTCGGAGACTGCGTGAGCTTTCCACCGCGGGGGCTTTTGAAGCCTCCCGAGGGAAACTTACCGCAATGATGCAGCTTAATACTGTTGTCAAAACAGGGATGAAAGTATGTTATTATTGTGGCATTGCGGGACAATTCGCGAACGCTTGCAGGAAAAAGCAGTGGGAATTTCCGATGTCCCTGTACGTTGTGAAATGACACCAACTTTATCGGTAACTTCTAAAGAAATCCTTCTTTGTTTAAGATGCACGCATTTGCAGTAATACCTGATGCTCCATTTTGCCTTTTAGGTAGAGATTTGCTGCATAAATTGGGTGATCATATTACATTTCAGAATA
>JADLZN010001010.1:0-49275 GCA_018155175.1 Sinocyclocheilus anophthalmus | reverse complement strand
AATACCACGTTCAAGGTCCAGAAAAGTACCAAGATGATTGACAAAGTAGTCTGTGTGACATCAGTGTTTCAACTGTAAAGTTACGAAGCTACGAGGATACTAACCCTTTTTAAAAGTTAAAGATAGAACCAAATATATAGTGACCACAAAATGTATATAGGATAATATGTAAAGTCGTTGTGTGTGTGTGTTAATTACAGATTATAATAAAACATATATATTTATATATTATCATATGTATATCTATAATATATATTTACAACTTATGTAGGTTACACACACACTACCGTCCAAAAAAGTTTGGGGGTCAGTAGACTCGCGGGATGCGCCATTAATTGATTAATTAAACTTTTTATGGCTCATCAATGAATCCTGAAAAGTAAAATGCATTACGGTTTCCACAAAAATATTAAGCAACTATTTTCAATAATGGTAAGAAATGTTTCTTGAGCACAAATCAACATATTTAGAATTATTATAAAGGGATTATGTGACATCCTGAAGTAATAAATACATCATACATGCATGAATACAAAATGTAGATACATTATAGTGTATAATGATTGTGGAAGGTGCATAGTTGTGGGTACAGATATTATGTTTGTTGTTTTTTCCTAATTTCCTGTTTTGCTTGAAAAGTGTGCTGGGCCTTATCTTGCTTTGAATAAAATGCTTAGTTTTGATATTATATGTTATCATTATATAATTATATAATTGATCTAATTGCAATGAAATGTTTAGATGCTTAATTATGACTTTAGTTTCCCAATATGTTTTGGGGCCATTACATAAATACTCAACTTGAACAAGTCATGATTGTGTTGATTTACCTCTTATTTCTTGCAGAAGCATGGGGTGGATCAAGCCCAAGAGGCCATCCAGGGCTCTGGCCTGATGCAGCTTCTGGTCCGTAAGTGCAGCAAGGGCACAGGCTTCAGCAAGATGTGGCTTTTGCGAGACCTAGAGATCCTCTCCATCATGCTTTATTCCTCCAAGCGAGAGATCCACTCCATGGCAGAGGATGCAGACACCGAGACCGATGGAGAGAAGGAGAGAGAGAAAGAGCATGACTCGGATCACTCCAGCTGCTGCGCTGATGATGCCGATCCAAACAGACCGGATCCACTGGAAGGACTGGATGAAGAGACAAAGATCTGTTTCCAGGTCAGGCTTCAGACACATCTGCTGTCAGTCGTGGGCCTTTTTCAGCTCTCTTGCAGCAGTTTGATCTAGAATGATCAGATTGATTGAGTGTTGTAATTGCTTCTCACCAGTTAGGAACTGGAGCAAGAAAGGGGGCAGATAATTCACAGTACTGGAATGTAGGAACATTTATTAGAGCTCTCATGTTTGTCTTGCTGTTAGATTACCCATGATGCTCTTAATGCCCCACTGCACATCTTGAGAGCCATGTATGAGCTCCAAATGAAGAGAACCGATTCTTTCTTCCTTGAGGTGCAGAAGAGGTGAGTTACACTTTGAATTATCATTTCATTTACATAGTCAAGGTTTAGAATTTATTTCTAGGAATGTACATGCATATGTAGGCATATGTTGCCTAATTGCGTGACTTTTAGTTCAGTGACCATTCTGTTTATTAAAAGAAAATAGTATTTAGTATATAAAAATCTAATGATATCTAATAATGTAATATCATTATACACTATTAATATTGATTGCTTTGTGATTTATTCTCATGTTCCTCTATTGTAAATTGCTTTGGATAAGAATATCTGCTTAATGCATGTAAATTGAAAATTATTATTATTGAGTTTCATAATAATAATTAAAAATCATAAGTAATAAGATACTACACATTTCATTTTGTGTTTTTTGTGAAAACAAATCTTAAGATGGTATCATCAATTTGAATGTATCCCTCTTATTGTCTACAAAGTGCTAAAGAGCTTGCATTTTCTGTGTAAACTTGTGAACAAAATTTCTCAACTGTATAAAATTAATTCAAAGGCTTTATCGCACATAATCCTTTTTTCCCCCTAACATATCATATCTCAGGTTTGATGGTGACGCTATAAAAACCGACGAGACTATTCGTACACTGGCACAGAAGTGGCAACCATCTAAAAGACCTCGTTCTGAGGAAAGAAGTACCAAGGCTGTAGATACTGATATTATCATTGTGCCCTGTGTGGTAAGACTAAGGTTAAAATGAAACATATTCCATTATGTAATCTTAACGTTAATTTGCTCCATTTTCTTTGACACTCAGTCTAAACCCACCCGGTGTGATCGAGCCACAGAAGAAACAAATGTCGTCATGCAGAAACTCATCACCAACACAGAGAGCGACCTCCAGCTGAGTTATGCCAAACAGCGGCGCACCAAAAGCTCAGCTCTGTTGCATAAAGAGCTGGATGCTCGCAGTAACAAAGCAGTGCGACAGTACCTTTTCAAAGTGAATGAAGCCATTGCTATTCTGTACGCACGTCACGTGTTGGCAACGCTGCTGGCCGATTGGCCCTCTGACACTCCCATCAGAGAGGAAGACCTGGAACTGAGCGGAGCTTCTCACATGGCCTATATACTGGACATGCTCATGCAACTAGAGGAGAGACCGATGTGGGAGAAGGTGAGGAGGGGAAGGAGTGTGTGGATCTGTAGTCAGGATTTAAAATGAGCTTTTGCCAAACCAGCTGGGAACATTTACATGAAACTGTACTTTGCATTTTTTTTTAAATACAACAAATGTGGCATTTTTATTTATTGTATAATAAATATTTAATAAGTATATAAATAAATGAATAAGCCATTCAACTAAATCAAATCAGATTGTTGGTATGCATATAATTCATACACATGATGGATCTCAGATCTTGCAGAAGGTTCTGAGGGGCTGCAGCCAGAGCATGCTGGGTAATCTGTCGCTGACAGCATGCCAGTTTATGGAGGAGCCAGGAATGGCTGTGCAGGTCCGTGAATCCAAGCACCCCTACGACAACAACACTAACTTTGAGGTATGAATTGGATTTTCTTTTACTCCAAATCTCTCGATCATAGTTGCGTTTTCCTGGTCCACTCCATGTCATTATTTGCGTTGTCTCAGGATAAGGTGCACATCCCTGGAGCCATCTTCCTGTCTGTGAAGTTCGACTCTCGCTGTCACACAGAGGAAGGGTGTGATGAGCTCCTTATGGCCAGCAGCAGTGACTTCCTGCAGGACCTGCATACTTTCAGTGGTTCTCACCAGAAATGGACCGACTTTGAGATTCCAGGTGAGAATTTGAAAAAGTGGCATGTTTGAATGATATTGGTTTATAAATGAATCATAAAGGACTGGTGTTTGCTTTGTTCAGATGGCAGTTGCAGGAAATGTTATTAAATCCAGTACTTCCAAAATTAACTTTTTTTTGTACTACAGCAAAAGCAAATGCTTTAAATATAATCTTCAAAATATTGACTTTGTATTAAGATGAAAGCATGTTGTTTTTTTTAACCCATTATAATAAATCTGAAGGAGAGCCTTTCCAGGGAAATTCAAATACAATAATATTGCATATTATGGTCCCACTTTATGTTAAGTGGCCTTAACTACTTTGTACTTGCATTTAAATTCAACCAAATTACATTGGTACAATGCACTTATTGTGTGCATACATGTTTTACATTGTACTTATAATTTAAAAATGCCTGCATGTAATTACATCTGCAATGTAAAAACATGTATGCACACAATAAGTGCATTGTACCAATGTAATAGAGGTTGATTTAAAATGTAAGTTAAAAATATAGGTAAATCTGGCAGGGTTCACAAAATCTTCTACACAATGCTGGATGTTACATACATTTTCACTTGGGTATTACGATAATCGAGCAGAATTGTAAGGGGTTTGTTTTTTTCCTCTGTCTCACTTCTAGGGGAAACTCTTACTACAGGGTTTATATCAGATATGAGTAACCAGATATGGGGTACAAGTTTACTTGACTGGTGGCCATCTGAGGGACGCTTCCAGAGGATATGCAAATGTTATCATTTAATTATTTAATGCCTTTATATTGTCTATCGCTAATGTTACTCTAGCCACTGTCAGTGTGCTCTAGAAATCATGCCATTGAAAAAACAGAAATGGCGATCTCAGTAGAGACCATCCAGGTGATACCATCATTTAAATGAGACTCTCTCCCTTACAATTTCCTACAGTCTTTTCTGGTGTAAGTAACTGTGGTTGTATCAAGTGCTGAGGCGCCGTTTCATCTAGTGCGTAAGCTTCATTTACACAGCTGTTTATGGGAGAATCAGCGGGCCGTCCTGTGTTTACGGCTCATACGTTGCTATCGGAACGTGTTCTCCTCTCAGCCATGTTCCTGTGTCGTTTGCTTGGGTAGTGTCGTTAACCGCCACAGTAGAACACTCCACTTCCGCAGAGTCGGTGGCCTGCGACCGACAATCATACAGAACAGTTTTTAAAATGGAACTAAGGCAGTGGTGGGGTGGTAGCGATTTCTCATGGTTGGCAGGGGACCCATGTGAGCTCAAGGCACAGCCACAAAGTCATAAATGCTGACTGAAAACAATCATGATGGATAAACAAACACAAAAAGAATAAAACAAAGGGTTTTTTATTATAGGGCATCTCCATAAATTAGAAGTCATGAAGATGGAGCAAGTTAATTATTTCAGTATATTCAACTGCAATTGTGAAACTCGTGTATTATCATAAATTCATGCACACAGAAGCCCTTTTTCTTGAACGTGTAAGATCTCTAGGTTGCTTTTGAATTTCGCGAGACGCACCCCGGATTTTGGTGCCCATTTTAACAAAAAACCCCAATTCACTATCTTCAACAAATGAGAATTATTCATTGTACAGAAGACCAATACAATTTTTCTGTTTCGCTTAAATTTGTCTGGCCATCTGGAAAGTATTGTTAATTTATCGGTACTGTATTCAATACTGGCGATTGGGGGGAGTTTTCTCCGTTTGCTTTTAATAATGATATTTTGTATATTCCGCCGAATTGGCCTCATGGACCCCCCGTGCCCGGTGACTCAGTTTCGCTTCCCTGGCCCGCGGAGGCTGGTATGGAAGTTAACAGGTTTTCGTTGACAAGTGGGCTTCCCCTCCCCCTTCTTGCAGCTCATCTGCATTGTTTCCCCCGGTCTATGTACTCTCTCTTCTTTCCCTTTTTTTTTTTTTTTTTTTCCCCTCTGGACATCTTTTTTCTTATCACCCATAGAGTGTCTCTATGGCGACGTTAGTTCGTTCTAGTGCAGTTTGCTGGATTAGTCGAAGCACACTCAACACCAGTGGTTTAATTTTTGTTCTGCCTCGTAACCACCCACTTTTCCCCCTCCCCTCCCTGTTGTGCGCCTTGTATTTTCCTTTTTTTGGCTACGCTGTGGGCAGTCCCCTGTGTGCCAAATCATGTTGACAGCGGAAACATGAAATCTATGTTTCCAACCTTTAAAGTTTCTTTTTTTTCGTGCTGAGGCGAAGCAGAAGGGACAGTATTGAACTGTGCTCCCATATTAATTCTGGTTAAATGTGTTGTTTCCGCCCCCGCACCCCTCGTCGTGAGTTGTGTTTTCTTAAAAACACCCCACACAATGGACCAACACCCAGCCTAGGATGACACTGCACCCCCCACCCCTTCTTATTCTAACCCTCATCACAAACTGTGGTAACTTAACACTAGACTTCAAGCAACTTTGGGCTATGAGCTTCTCCACCCTTCCTTTAGACCTATAGGACCTTGGTTTCCAAATGAAATAAAAAAACTTGCTCTCATCTGAAAAGAGAAATTTGGACCACTGGGCCTTTACTGCCCTTGTCTCTTCTTCTTCCTTCTATGCCCCCTTGTTTAAGTTGCCCTGTTTATTTTTGTACTGCCCTCCGTGGACCCTCCCTGTTTTCCCTCTGCTTTGTCACGGCAGTGGCTTACAATTTTGGAGGAATTATTGACAAACAGTAGTCCATATACTTCCTTCCCCGTCCGCTTATCTGTGGGAGCTTGTGGTCTCTCCCTGTCGACGCTCTTGACCCAGCCCTAAGTCCCACATTTCCTTGTGAATTCACTCAACTATGCACGATTTGCTTGACAATTTCCTCATACGGGCTGCGTTCGTCTCGTTCGCCCTTGGTTGCATCTTTTTCTTCCACACTTTTGACTTCAACTCAATTTCTGTTTAACATGCCTGGATACCATCAATCTGACGAGAACAGCCCGCTTCTTTGGCAATTGAATCGTTTTTGGCTCCTACCTTCTCCCCTCCTTGTGCAGGGTGTACATTGATTGTCTTCTGGACAACTGTAGTACATCAGCATTAGTTCTCACCCGACTTGTGTACTATAGCCGTAGGTGAACCCACAAAACTGATCGGGACCATTGAAGGCCTCAGTGATAGTGTGTGCTAGGATGTTTGCGTTGATTAGGCTGCCATTGGCACCCCGTTCCATATCTCTAATTTGTCGAGATTATTGAATTGGTGGGTCTTTTATTATACAATGTGACTGCCCCCATATTATTTCATCATCACAATTAACATTTATGGATTTTTATCTTCAAAGATCCCCCTTTAACCTCCCCCCCTCACCCCTCACCCACGCTTCTTCCTGTGCCCCCCGCACCCCCCACCCTTGAATTTTATTTAATACACGATTTCACACCTTGCGGGGGAGTTGAATCTACCCCCTCTTGTACATTGGTGTGCCCTTTCCACGACTGTGATTTTCTCTCCTTTATGGGCCGTATCGTGCACCTGCCTATGTTTATCTGTGTACTTTGACTAGACACTTCGAACCATCACGGCTAAACCAATCAGACCTATAAGGCGGGACCTGTTCCACACCGTTTTTATTCAGCCTGCCTGTTTAGGCCGCTCCTCCTCACCTTTCCTCTCGAGCGACCTTCATGTGTGTTCCTAGTGTTTTCTAACCCTTATTTTTTATGCCCCCCACTACAAATATATTGTTTTCAGTAATTTGTCATTCAAGCCGAAACTCTTATGTTGCATAAGTTGAGCCAAAAAAAAATCAACATGACTAAACACAATTGAGAATCCCTGTACTCTACTTCAGATCAATATCAAAAAATGCCTTTTCATTAATGTAAAGTTAAATACATGAAATAATGAAATAAATAAACATGAACCTCCTTGACTATGTCGTAAATTTGACACATCAATTTCTTTTAGCACAACAAAATTTATACTTACAGCACCACCACCTCTTATGCAGTGTAAAATTCATGACAAAATCTTACACCTAATTTAATTCAACTTCTATACACTTAACGGTCTATTAAACTAGTATAGTGTGTACATGTGAGTGATCTACAGATGCATTGCAGCATATAACAGTTACTTGTGGCACGTCAGTGTCGTATTATGACTCACTTGCTACTATTATCCACCCCCCCTCTTTCCCCCGTTCTTGCCCTTGACCTTAGTTTTGTTCCACCGTTTTTCCAGTTTTCCTGTCGTTTTAGTCACTTGTTGTTCGTTTTGTCATTTTGCTAGTGGTTTTTGTACTCTGTCTCGCGTTTATTCATTTCGCCACCCCTCGCGTTGCAATTTGCTCCTCCATTGAGAGTTTTTTAGTTATACTCTTCTTCTTTTCCGTTCCGCCCCCTCCCCCACAATGTTTTTTCCTATGTGTATATGTCCTGTTTTTCAGACATTTTAGTTCGTTACCCGCGCTCTACCCGCTCTTTTCTTTCCATCCCCTATTTTCGATGTATATTTGTGCATCCGCATCACCTATGATTGGACGTTCACGGTCCCCCCTCGCGTGTTATCGCCAAGCCCCTGCTTGGTCGTCGATCTGGGGTAGACTGCTCTGATCTTTCAACCTTGTAATAACACACAACCCCCCCCCACGATCGCTTTAAGCTTCCCATGATGGCGTCGCGCTACACGGCTCTCGCTAATTGTTATTAGGACGCCAGGTCTGTTGCGACGTATAAATTTCTCCGCTGCCTGGAATTAACTACCTTGGCGCGGATTTTCCCTGTTGCATTTGTTGTGTGGTGGCCCCAGATGAAGCTGCCACGCCCCCGAGTATAGAGGTGGTGAGTGTCACAACTGCCCCATTAGGCAGCCATCGACAAAGCTGGATTGATACAGTACCTTGCTGACGTGACCCTGATGTACTACAATTTGCGGTATTAAGGTCTGGAATTCCCCTTTCTTAGTCCGTTCGCAACCCGGTCCGCCAGATCTGCCCGTCTTATGTACCCAGGATATGAGTTCTCCACCCACCGAGATTCTCGGCATGGCTGTCCGCTGAGGCTGCTGTGGTGTCCCTTCCCCCCTCTCCACCTACCAGTGCCTTTTATACTTTTATACCCCATTGTTGTGTGTTTGCCGCGATGTCTTTTGCCCAGGTCGAACGTCTGTCTAGGCCTTGTTGTAACTATTGTAGATTGTACTGAAACCTCCACTCCCGTGTAGAACGGCTCCGTCTGTCTCCCACCTTATAGCACCTGCCTCCCTTTTGATCCCCGCACTAACGTCCCCGTTGCTCCAACCCTTGTTGTCTGGCAACACGGGTAAGGACAGTGTTTCTGCGTCTTTCCGTGTCCACATTTTCGGTCGACGCGTGCTTCGGGCTTGCCGAGTCCCGCAAATTTTCCATAGACGGGGAGTTTCACGGGTGGAATCTCTATAAACTGGGTCTCTGTGTACTTCCTGTTGGTTACTCTCTGATGGAATTCCACGTCTGGTTTTGAGCTCTTTTTATCCTTTTATACTGTGGGTTGTTGCCAACTCAGTTCCTGTGTATACACTCTAGATGCAGCTACCATTTTTCGAGTGTGTATTCACCTAACGGCTGTGAAAGAAAGCCATCCCTCCCCCTCCCCCTCCCCAGTTTTTTTTTTTTTCTCTTTTTTCTCCCTCCTCCGTTTTCCTCCCTTCTTCTCTCGAGCCTCCCATGTTTTTGACATGATCCCTTCTGCTTTCACATTAGTCTATTTTTACGTATTGGTCAACATTGTTGCTATATAAAATTCACCTTTATGATATCGGGGTGAGACTTGTGTACATGTTGTTACGTTTTTTACACCCGCCTAGTGCATTCGGCTTTTGTTGGTTTGACTCATCCCGCTGGCGCTTGGGTTTTTTTACCGCCTGTGTGAGGTGTGTGCCCTGCTGTGGGATTATATTTCCCACACGTTGAAACCTAGCTGTTGCTGACAACGCATTCAACACTTGCTGCGGCAGCTTTGCGTGTTCGTTCTCAATGGGCGTTTTGTGGTCCCTTAGTCCCTTTCGTAAAGGCTGTGATAGCATTATTAAACCGAAACCACAAATAGGTATAGTCCGTCTCCTGCCGTGTTTTTTATAAGCATGCCCCCACTCTGTTTATAAGGAATGATCTCTTTCTCTGGCCCCTCCTCCAACTGACTGTTCCTTGGCTCAAGACCGCTGCGCTTTTGTCTAGTGTCTACGTATAGTCCTGGCTGCGGCGGACTGCCACGCGTTATCCCTACTTGGTCGTTTGCTTAACAACTCCTCGCATGCCTTCTGCTTCCGCCTCTGCACTTTTGTGTACTGTCTTTAGTATGCACAGCTCCGTTCTTATGGTGAGATCTTAGGCAACCGTACATCCTTTTTCCTCTAGATCATTTTGTGTTTTGTATTGCGCGCATTGACAACCCGCATTACCCAACTTGCACTTTAACGCATTCTGCCTCTATTTGATTTGCAGCCACCGACTTGTCCACCATCACGGTTCCACGCCGGGCGTTCTTTCTCTGGCATGTCTGTCCTCATGGTGTTTGGACTACAGCTTGCATCCTCTCATCAGCCGCCGACAGTGTGGGTTTGTATGTAGAGAAATCGAGGGTATCTGTATCCTGTTTGTGTGTCAGGATGCGTGTGAACTGTATTTCCTATGCTTCACACCCCTTGTATATTGTGTGTCCACCTGCTCCACGCAAGGGGACATTGTATATTTCCGTGCACGACTGCAAATGGCCCAGATCGTTACCGCCACACCACCCCCCCACTTTGTGATGAGTAATGACCTATAGGTACGCCACTCAGCCACATGTTGATGTGTGTGTTTAATGTATTTTCCACCACCTTCACATTTCTCGCATTGTTGTGTGTTGTTAATCCACGATCGGTGGTGTTTGTGCTCTATTTTTACATCTGTCTTTTTTCGGGCAGCTGCAGTTTTGTGGAGTGCTCCTCCCTACACTGAGTATGGATAGACTGTGTGGTTTCGACACGCGATTTTTCCACACCAGAACACCCCGGGTGTCTCTCCTCTCTTCTCTCCGATCCGTCTTGCAATGAGTCCCTCTTCTGCTCATCGCTGAAGCCCTAATGTGCAGTTGTCCCGGGTTCATGGGGGTTTTGTACACATCCGTCTTCTCCGTCCACTCTTCTTATGCATCTCCTTTTAAGACTGGATTTTCATCCGTGGACGAAAGCAGTTTCCGTAATCACTAGCGAGGGGAGATGCGTTGGTCGGCGGTAATGATTACATCTGGCCTTTACGCGACCCCTAGGCTCTGGTGTTTCAAATGATAGTTTGTCGGTTACGAAGATTGAAGGTTAATGCCTTTTCATTGCAGTCATGACGCGAGGTTGGTTGGGGACCTAAAGTGCTCATAACGAACGTGCACCTTCTCTTTATCCTACATCCTGTTGTTTCCCTGTCTTCCGCGCGCCCTCCAAAACTCTCCGGGCGTCACACATGCCTAAGCCGCACAATCCCTTTTACTTGATAATACTCAGAATGGCATGTTCTTATATACCTCTCTCCCTATTTTCTACCCCTATATCTTTTATTGCCTTTTTCGAGCACTGCTCTCCCCCGATGTGGGTTGTCTGGTAGTTTTTATTATCCGTTGTTCACGTGTGTACGTCACGGTTTCCGAATTTTGAGTCACTCAGCCAGTATTTCCTGGTCTAGCGTTTTTAAAGTGTCATATCTGCTGTTTCCTGTCTTTTGGGCAATTCACACGCCCCCGTCTTAAGTGGGCTTCAGGCGTTTTCACCCCTTCAAATGTCTTTTAATTTTTTTTTCTCTGTTGGACATGTTTTATCCTCCCGTCCACGATGGTTGTATCACCCTCGTATTTGTTTCCCTTCCGCTGCTCGGTTGGCTTCTATGCCTTCTAATTTACCTACGCCTTATATACCGGTCAGGGTCTGGACACCATATGCCTATGTGCATCCACAGCTGCGTGTCTTCCCTTGGATGCTACACCACCACACCCCACCCCCAACCATTCGCGCCCTACGGTCTGCCCACCCTCCAACGCATTCTCTTGAGCGGACGCCCCCATCTCCCTTCTTGGTGTCACTCACAACCGGATCTGCATCCTGGACTGGGCACCTTTTTTTGCCCCCCTTTCGTTCATGCACCCGCCATATCTTCACTCCCCAGAGATGCTCTTTAACTTTGTGTGTTGTGTTGTTTTTTTGTGAGATGTTGGGTCCGCGGTGGGGTCACACTGAGCACCACTCCCTCAACATTCTATGCCGACCAAGTCTACCAAACCCCCCCACGTCTCACGGCTTTTGTAAAAGCGTGTGACAGTAGTCGTCTACTCACAGCTCTGCACGACGAGCACGCCATAGCATGAGTGTGTACTGTCGTTCTCCAGCAGGCCCATGATTCGTTTCGCACACTAGCTCTTGACCCCGCTAAGATATGTTCTAGATCTGAGTAACCGCTCCCACAGAATAAGGAGACGGACTTTGGTCGTTCCTCACTCACACATCTGTCCATCATGCTTCACTCGACTTAGGGGGGTGGCTACGTCTGGTTGAGCGCCATCCGGCACTGCCCACACTATCTCGCATTAAAGGCCGTAAAACAACCCTTCCAGACCATTTGCCTTGGTTACTCTGCTTCCCCGGGCCAACCACTACCTGTCGTGGGTGGTGAATCTTTGTATCTTCCTGTAGAAGAGCCAACCTGAGATTTCCTAACCTCACCCCGTGCAATGTTTCTTAGGTTATCCATCATGCCTACGGGACATGGGACCGTATGCGAAGGCTTTTCCAAAGACCGCGTCATTGTACTAAACCACAGCCCACTGTAACACCAAAAAAATCAGCGAAGCGCAAACGTATACGTATATGCAGAACCTGTTGTGAATCCGGAACTGTCGAGGACGCCGCGTTTCGGCTCTTCTTCAGCCTGAACGTGTTGAGGCGTAACAGTAGTGTCTATGCTTATGGAGCGATGCGACTTATAAGTGCACTCTACCCGCCACCTATCTCTCCAATGGCACATTGACAACATCCACAATGAGATTGTAGAAAGGTGGTCATGGTCCACTCTTGCAGAGCATAAGGTGGCCGGTTAATGCATTATATGCTCTGCGAGCTTGCAATTACACAGCAAGAAGAAGCAGAAGACGCCCCTCCCTGCGCAATGCTGAAGAAGACAAGACGGCGAATGCACTCAGGGCCAAGTTCACGAAACGTCTGCGGTTCGAAATAATCAGAGTAAACAGAACAATAGAACTACGTTCGTTTCTTGCTCCAGACCGATCTTTTGGTGTTATTTAACATCAATGTATCATCCCGAGACTGCAGGGTTTATAATTTCGGTTGGACTTGTGTATGTTTTATGACTCTCAAAGCAGTGATTCCCATCCACTTACATTATAAGACTGACAGACTGCAACGGTTTGATTAAAAATCTTAGTTTGTGTTCTACTAAAGAAACAAAGTCACCTACATATTGGATGCCCTGTGTTTTTTTTTTTCGTAAGCAGATAAACATCAAATTTTTGGGGAAACTATCCCTTTAAGGACTATGTTTACATGATGTAGCATGCGAGTCCGCAAGACTTCAGAATGATAAATTATTAGGATTTCGTAACGCTGGTCCTGTTTACCAATGGAGGATCCTCAGCTTACACTAAGTTTAACTGGATCTCCTAGATAATCTGTATGCTTGGATCTGTGCAAAAATTCAAAACGGTCCAAAATCCATTTTTGACAAACGCACTTTATGAAGTTTGGTGCAGGGCCCACTTAAACAATGTATGAAAGCCAACATAGAGTTTTCTATTTCAGTCTTTCTTTGTCCAACTCTTTTGTATTTTCTTGTGAATGTACAGTTGCAAAAATCAGTCATTTAATTTGTTTAGCTGTTTTTGCAGCGACTTTTAAACAACTGGTTCCAATGTCATTTTAAAGTAGATGTGTGTGTAGTCAGTTTCTCTCAAGCGTCATAGCAGAGTAACCACAGATCTTAACGTTTGACAGCCACAAAGTGACACAAACTTTTAAGTGTGTTTTGCCATATTTAAAAAATAAAGTACACTTCGTTTGATGTTTTGTTATATAATGCAAACAAATTCGTGAATTCGTGTTTCCAAAAACCAGGCACTAGAGGGCACTAACACATCTCCTTGTATTCAAAGAAAGCCAAAATATTCTTCAAGGACAGATATAGTCACATACAGTGTTCAGAGGAACATACACAGTACGTGATGCATATATTTTTATAAATAGCTATGTCGTGTAAAACCTCGACTATCAGGCCTGAGTAAATGGCTCTTTCTTTGAGCCTGTAAATGGGAGGAAAGTTTTTATGACAATACTCTTTCATCCTTGAGCCATAATCCTTTAACAGCCAAGTTGGACACGAATATAAAGTGGTTTGTGTGTGTGTTTGAATGGGAAATGTTTAAGTGAGCATTAGTCTCAAGGACTGACAGGCAAATGGATGAAGTGAGGGTTTTGTGAGAGTGTTGAGTGGTTGCACCAGTAGATGCTCAGCACTGTTTGGCCTCATTATGAAGAGATTTAATCTCTCCCACAGCCACTGCACTTCTCAGAACTGACCATAAAGATTTCAGACCTCTCAGCAGCCAGATGATCATGACCGATCCATTGTTTATTTTCAGCAAGGCAGCGCTAGACAGTGGGGTCAGAACGCTGATCTAATGGGAGATTGTCGGCACGCATTTGCAAGAGAGTCTCAGCATGCCATTGCTCAGCTGTTGCAGCGTTTGAGTCGGAAATGAGACGGAAAGAAGAAAAAACAGATAAGAAGTCTGTATACTACACTCCTGTAGTGTAGTATACTCATTTCTGCAGGATGATAAAAGCCCCTCCTTCACAGAGGAAGTGGTTTCAAAAGTGTTCTGACATGACAAAAGCTGCAGCCTCTCCACAGTCTACAGAAAGTTGTTAAGAAGTGTTTTGAGATGTCTAGATGTTGTTCGTTTTGGTGTAGAAGTGGAGTGCAGTCTGACCAGCTTCTGTTAACCCAAAGCATTGTTGACACTCCAGTCATAATTCCTTCAACTAAAGTAATCAAAACTGAGCTGGATGCATTTTTAAGTGTTTAAAAAACAACACTTTACTTAAATGTAATGTCATTTAAGTATGTCACTTTCTCCCATCACTGCTTAGTGAAAAGAGACATTTGTAGCAAAGCAAGTTATAAGTTCTTGCAAAATGGCTAATTATTACTCAAACACACACACACATATACAGTATGTACAGTACATGCATATATGTATACTGTGTGTGTGTAAAATAAGTGTTGTAAAATATTATTATAATTTAAAATAGCTGTTTTCTATTTTATTATATTTTAAAATGTAATTCCTGCTGGTGATGGTAAAACTGAATTTTTAGCAGGATTATTCCAGGTTCTGTGTCACATGATCCTCAGAAATCATTTTAATATGTTGATATGTTTTCGAGTGCTGTGACAAAAACAGTTGTGTGTCCCTTAATTTTTTGTGGAAACTTTGATGATAAAAGAAGTATATTAAAAAAGCATTTTTTACATTGGAAATCTCTTGCTCAGTGGGATAACAATTATAAATGTGGTCACTTTTTGATTAAGTATAATGTGTCCCGTGGATGATTAAAAGTGTTTATTTCTTCTTTGTTTAAATTTACTGACCCCAAACTTTTGAGTAGTCTGCAGTATATCATGTAATTTATTCACACAATTTGTTTATTTGCAGCCTCTTTCCTTTTAGTAGTGCATTTCAACCAGTATGAGCAAAATAAGGAAGGACAGCAAAATAAAAATTGACATCTATGTGCAAACTTCCTTTCAAATGTTTAACAACAGTTGCACATCTTTGGTGCTGTACTTGTTCAATTTCCCATTTGTCATTAGCATTCACTTTTCTAGACTAGTGTGCCATCTGCAGTTCATGAACATATTGCAACAGGGAATGGCTGATTCTTGCCAATCTGGGCATCAGTATGCATTAGCCTTGTCAACCTTGATGTGTGCTGCTTATACTGTACAAATTGTCAGAATAGAAAGTTTACCTTGATATGAATGTTCATTGTTCACTGATTTCTCAGGGTGTAACAACACAATACGACAACAAACCATTATAAAATATTATATTATAAAATAACAAACCATTAACTACGAGTTTTGACTCAATAAACTCCTAATTTGCTGCTTATAAATAATTAGTCAAATAGTTGTTAAGTTTAGGTTTTATCAGGATTAGAGATGTAGAATATAATCAGGCAGAATATGTGCTTTTATAAGTACTAATAAACAGCCAATATGTTAATAATAGGCATGCTAATAAGCAACTAGTTAATAGTGAGAATAGATCCATATACCCACAATACTTTTTCTTAAACAGTGCACCAAGTTGCTCTGCCTACTTCACATAACATGTTTAAATGGGCTTTACGTTTTGTAGGTTCCACCATACTCCCTCAAAAGTTCTCCAGAGATTGTATTGTACAGAGACAGTCTCTGCATAACACAGAAATACTTACTTGGAGACTCTGGACTCTTAAACATGATCAATGTGAAATACCTGGAACAGTGCAAATACTCCTACCTCAGGAAATTAGAAAGCAGGGCTGATTTAGATGGTGTCTGGTTTGATTCAGAGTTATGTCATCAACAGCGTGGTGCTGTTCCAAACCCCAGATTAACAGCTCATGTTGAGCTACAGGAGCGAGAGCCAGTCTGGTGAATAACAGTGTAGTCTAACTGGCCTTGAATTCAACTGACCTATCATCAGATTGCTTGTTTTCTATATCGGTGACCTTTAAAGGGGCTAAATGTGTCATATTCATGTTGAACACTAAAGCTGTCACGTGTCTTTTCATTTGTCCATCAGGAGCAGGACATTCTGCAGGAGTACCTTCTTGCTCTCACTACCAATGAACAGCTAGTAGTGCGCACTGCACAGGTAAGACTACCACAGTCCCTGTAGTGTTCTTATATATTTAGTTTTATTTTACAATTTAGTATCCTTCAGTGTTTAAATCAAGGGCGGACAACAAAAAAGTACAAGCTAAAATATGATTACAATACAAAGAAAAGCTCAAGTATAATGGAACGAAACAGTCATCAGTGATTCAGATGATCAATGAAATTCCTATTTAACAATAAATTCAATAAATGGATCTTTAATAAGAGAGTCATTTAGTAATCGAAGCTGCTGGGAATGTAAGAATGCAAGTAAATGAAAATACTAAACAGCCTTTTTTTTTCCAAGTTCAGACCAGGCTTTATGAACAGTCATGAGCATGTCTGAGAAGCTATGCCATAAACACCACATTTGTAACAGTAAAGTAACAGGTTTACGTAAACATTAAATAAATATGACCTGTCCGTTTAACTTGTTCATTTAGTGCAATTCATTGTTTAAAAAAAGGCAGTAAAAATGAATGGTACCAGAGATAGGCCATTTTATGGAATTTGATTAATTGACATATCATGCTGTTATATTTGTAATCAATGTATACCGATGAATAATTTGACATAAGGGAGGAGAAGGACGGTATACTTTGGTATACAGCTAGTAAGGGTTATTCCGTCAAAGATGACACACGATATTAAGACAATAAACTGCTGCAGCCATGTTTAAATGAGTACACATTATATACCAGGAGCCACAAAAGGTTTTCAGTGGTGATGGTTCACTGCTTAAAATGAGATGTGGCAGAGCCATAAAGCTGCTAATTTACAGGAAGGACAGGAAACCACAGCACAGTGGAGAGGTGAATGTTTGTCAAATGGACGGCTATGTCCCACTATATGCTGATGAGTTATAATGGTCCTCTAATGTCTAATGGTGTGTTAATGAGCTTGTTTTATTAGAAAACCCTGATGACTGACAGTCATTGTACAGTATGGCTACTTGATGAAAAATTAATGAGTGTGTTTTATTATTACTGTACAGTAGCATTCCCATTTCTTTGTTTTTTTTCATGTTGCTTCTTTAGCAGGAACATTCGTTTTACTACAAATTAATACATGCGATTTGGGAAAATACTTCTCTACACTTCACACTTCTCTAAGAGTAAAAGTGTTTGACCTTTGTTCACATACTGTAGATAGATAACAGCATTAGTGACTAAATTGCCCTTGGTGAAATAAATATTTGCGCTCCTCATCACATGACAGCTCTCACCAAATATTATGCTAAAACAGCTGAACATCAGAAAGCATATTGATAAAAACACCTGTGTCGATTCTCGCACGAGGCGTACGAGTTCCCATCATCCATATACATGTGTGTGAGAGAGAGTGTGTTTGTGTGTGGGCTGTGGGCAACTCTATTGCATTTAGTCATTAACCCCATTATTGTGTTTGGTGTGGCGCAGCCTCATCTCCGGCACAAGGAACACATTGTGTTGTGTGGGACGGGATTAATGCTCTGCATTTATCTTATCCCGAGCACCTTTTCAGCTCGAATAAAAACATGCTTGTAATATCCAAACAAGTGGTTTGATGTTGTTAACAAAATAGCCTTTTTGTGCCAAGAAAGTTTTTAAATGGGTCGAACGGTGACATATTTGAAGTGTGATAATTGTGTGTGGGTGTTTTTTGCTGAGCTTTGAGGGCCACAGGTGTGTGAAACGGTTTTATAAATTACCCACAATGTTTTGCTTAATGGTTTTTCTCTCTCTCTTCCTCTCTCTGACTTTTTTCTGCCATTGTTGCCTTCCTCTTTCTTTCTCCTGCTGTACTCATTCACTTTTCTTTATATCGTTCTCTCCCTGTTTTATTGCACAGGCGCTGAAGAACATCACAGCCATCAGCCTGGCCATTAATTACCCAAATAAATCCACTAAGCTGCTCAACCTGTCCCCGTGAAAGAGGGATGAAAGAGAGATCGAGATGAGAGAAGGGAAACTTGCCAAAGGCCCAAGGGAATGGCCTTCTGCGCTCGACGGCTGTGGCAGGAGCGGGCCACATATCGTCTTCCAGAAAACCCACCCCTGTGCTGTTTAATCATAAAGTGGGGGGCACGGCAATCTCATGTCTCTTAATAATCGTTATTTCTCATCTGGTTTAGGCAAAGATGGGGGGGGGGGCGTTTCACTTTACCTCCGCTTTAACCATGCGAGTTTAGTGGGCTATGCCAAATTAGTTTTTTCACCAATATGCACAAGTTTTTTTTCTCCATTCCTTCGTTTTCTTTTTCGGAGAAGCCACTGTGGGCAAGACAATCGATCAAAGTGAAAGCAGGTCACCTTTTTCCCTGCCTCACACACTCTCCCTGGATTGCCTAAAAATACGAAGCTGCCGGCACAGTCTCATCCTTCAAAGTGGCCCGAGACTTACGACGAATATATCGATATCTATCCGAAACCGTGGGGCCTTCTCTCTGTTCACCCTCAGTGGAGCCTGAGCTGATGTTTGTTCAGTACTAGCAGCTAGCAGTTACACTCGAAAACCACATGCTTCTAGATAAATGTCAGCTGATGTTTGTGAGTAGGTAAAAAAAAAAACAAGTTTGACGTGCCATGTGAGTCCAGAAGTCGCTGTTTGCCTTACAAGTGCAGCTCAAAGTGATCTGGCAACTGATTGTGGGTCAGTTAGCAAAGTTATAACACGTCCTAGTAAGAGGAATGTCAGCGCTTGTCTTACATTATCATGTCCCAGATTCTCAACTCACTTATGCTGCATACCACCAGGAAATATAGAGCATTATGTACAGAAATATCACTTTATGTTGTGCTGCATGCAACACTGGACTAAACCATGATGTCCATTACTGTTAGTGACATATCGGTTGGTGTATTCTGTAATATTATTGCAGTTGGAGACATTCTGTTTGATCGGTTGATCGACAGAGAATTGTGGGTTTAGTGGATGGTCTTAAGGTGCAGGACTTGATAATCATAATCTTCATTGATCTAGTGATCGAGACTCACCAGTATTTTAACTGTGGTGACATGGATACGGTTATGGAAGTTGTGTTGCTTTAAAATATCTATTTATTATTGTTACAGGGACATTATTGGGTGAATTTCGAGTGAAGCGTTTGATTGGCTAATAGAAAGATTTGTTGCCGTTTTGAAGGTCAGGTAAAGGCTGTTCTTAGTTCTAACCAATGTTTATCTAAATGTCTTTTTTTTTTTTTTTTTTGACCCTGTAGCCACACATTTCTGTTTTTTAAATTAAATATCGTAGTAGTATTTTTTGTTCTTGACGGGTATTCAGATTTTTAGTTCAGTTTGATTTCATTTTAGTGGGAAAGGAATTGAGACAAATGGTTATTTATGCCAAAGAATCATTATTGTTTGAAAGAGAAGCATCTAACGCAAAGAAATTCATCTTTATCTTCCTGAAGGAGGCTCTAATGATGGCGTGGTCGGTGGTGGTGTTATAATAGAAAAGAAGGTTGAAGTGATCCTTTAGTCCTCACTGTGTTTGTTTACATGAGTACTAGCATGGAGCACTGGCTACATTTGGTGCCGCTGCTCAGCCTCAGTTGGGGTGGGTTTCTAAATGTCTGCCAGGAAAACTTCCTGTCACTTTAAAGCCTCAGATATTAACAAACGATGTGCCTATGTTGAAAATGAAGCTATCTTCATTTAATCTTCATGTCATTGTAAAGGTCCTCTCTTCAACTCTATTTTTAAAGAAAATTATATAGTTTAATTTGGAGTATTTCTATCTATTTTATTTTTATGAATGTCTTTTTTTTTGTTTCAGAGCTCATGGCTTCAATTGCTTTGAATTTGACATGAATGTATATAGTTGTGAATATGGATAATTGCATAAATAATTCATATGAAAATGATTTTTCATGTCAGCCCCCCACGTTAAAAGAAATGTCAGAATGGTGTACTATATTGTTGTAAGTTTACACTTGATCCTTTTGAATTGATTTGCTATGTCACACACACACACACAAAAAAGAAACAACAAAACTGCTTTGGGTTGATTGCTCATTTGTTTTTAATTAAAAAAGCAAGATATGCAAATTCATGTGCCTGGAGGTTTCCCTCTCTTTTAAGGAAAGTCACTTAAAAGTCAAAACCCCCTAGATGACAATTCAGTCTTTTGGAAATTGTTGGTGGGTTGAAAAGGATTCCAGTTTTATACCATGTATCAAAACCTAAAGTGAAAATTCATTTGTACCTATTTGTGATATATTTTACTTACTTTTGAAGTCATAATAACGTGTTTAGTTGAAGTTGATTCTCAGTTTTCTTAGTTTTTTTTTCTTAGTTTTTGTTAATGGTAATATAACTACATTGAGCTGACAGAAGAACTGAAGTAGAATTATTTTAAAAAATGATTTTTTTTAACACTTCAACCTCAAATCACAAAATTTCCCATGAAACTTCCATTTAAGGGTAATTTTTTTTAGCCATTACTTCTGGGATATTCATATTCCTCAGTGGTTTTTTTTTGTTTTTTTGCTCAACCTTTTCCATACTAAAAAACCCATATCATTTTTGCAGCTGTTAAACAAAAGCCATCACATTTTGCATGTGAGTGCATAGGTATTAAGACATTTTCCTGTTATTTCTGATTTGATCTACTTTGTTTCATTTACCCTGTGCTGAAAGGACCCATTCATCTCCAACTGCCTTACATTTGGAGCCTGAAGCCTCGAATGTGCCGTGGTACTTAAAGGTGTCATATGATGCTGCTAAAAAGAACATTATTTTTGGTATTTGGTGTAATGAAATGTGTTTAAAATGGTTAAAAAAAACACATTATTTTCCAAATACTGTACATTATTTTTTCTCCTCTATGCCCCGCCTTTCTGTAACGTGTCGATTTTTACAAAGCTCATTTGTCTGAAAAGCGAGGTGTGCTGTGATTGGCAGCTATCCAGTGCGTTGTGATTGGCCGAACACCTCAAGCGTGAGACGGAAACGTTATGTCCCTACTACTGTTATGCCCTGTCCGGCCGGAGCGACGAGACATCAACATTAAAACCCATTATAAACGAGAAATTTGTTGCATCCAGTGGGGACATAATTACTGATATAATGACTTATACTGTCTTTTTAAGCGTTGCATTGCATCGCGCGTCACGTGAACATAAAACCGTGTCTGCATTTGTGATTGGAGAAATGACAAACAACAAAAGCTACTCTACACTGCTCAAAAACTCGAGTTTGAATCATCAGTGGCAACGAAAAACACAGCGGCCTAGCGTGAGGGGAAGCACCGGCTTAGCATGCGCTGAGGCCGGGATAGAGTGAGCTGAGGCTGGCCCCCCCCCCCCCCCCTGGTACTCGCTTGTCCACGGTGAAAGTTGATGTATTCCCTCAGCGACCAGCACAGATCAGCTCCAGGCATGACGAAGCGGATATCTCCTCTTTTGGACGGACACCAAACAAATTAGTAGTTTCGCTTTCACAACGAAACAAACAACACCTTCACGACATGGCGGCAGCAACAAAACAGCGAGAATAAAAGTTACGCCTTATTTCTTTGCTTGAACATTTGGGCGGCGTTATGCAAATCTTCCCACATAGTGACCTAGATATATGGGGGCATGTTAGAACGAGCCATTTAGGTAGGTGTGGCTGACTCTTAACTTTTATAAAAGAATATATCTTTGTTTTTGAGACTTTAGTCTTTGCAACTTAACAGATTTTCTTTATGCACCAAGAGCTTGTATCACTCCAACGAGAAAGGAAAAATTGAAATAGCATCATAATGACCCCTTTAAAAGGTTACACGAAATTAACATAATCCCGCTTTATGAAATGACTCTAACTTCAATAAAATGTAAATTATAAGTCCATTAAAACAATAGTTTTGCAACCCTCCTTTCCTCCATTCCCATTTTAATCTTAACACCATCCCCAGCATCCCGATCCAACTGAGTATGAACCGCAGAGGTGTCTGAGGTGTCACGTCTATATGTGTTTTGACTTGGCAAACACATAGACCCTCCCTTTAGCACTACAAATAGTCCCTCCCATGTCAGCATTTTCTTCCCTCCTAGAATGTAAACCATCTGTAGTTTTATTATAACCGTTCGCCTAAATATAGTCTCTCGTTTTCAAACACGGTCGCCCCGTGACAGCCACACTCTGGCTTTTGAATTAGTTCAACTCATCTTCCTGAATAAATATGGACCGCTTTGCCTCATAATACCACCAGCGTTTCTCGCTGCCTCCCTCTTTCTCTCCCCATTCACAGAAACACTGAATGACGGATGTGTCATCGATGAAGATGATGATGGTGATTGTGCGGGAGAAGACGGTGATGATTCAGAGGCGCTCTGAGCTGTAACATCCCCCTCAATCCCTGTGAGTCAGCTCTCCTCACACCCCCCACCCACCTCTTCTGCGTCTCCCTGTCTTCCCACGAGCTGGACACCGGCAGTAAGTCCCTACAGCTGCGACCGCACGGGGGGAGATGATGATGATGATGATGATGAAGTCATCCGGTGGGGACGTGAGGCAGTGGGTTTGCAGAAGTATAAATAGCCTGTGAAAACGGAATGGCGCGAAACTCGCTCTTCACACCTACACCTCGGATATGGGAAAAAGGGTAAAGGGGAAAAGAGAGAGTGAGGGGAAAAACGAGGAAAGTGACAAACGGAGTAGCCTAACTGATAATCTGCAGATGCGATGGTTTTTCGAGGAAGGGTGGGAGGCTTGGATTCAGGCTTCGCTGGAGATGAGTTCGGATTAATGGTGCTTTCACAGAAGATGATTTGTGTTTTGGCTCATTGTCATATATGCGGGAATAAGGGCTTCCGCTATGGAGGTCCAAACCTGCAAAAATTTAAAATAAATACACAAAAAAATTTATAAAGGTGTGTATAAATAAATAAATACGCAAACAAATAAATAAATGTGTTTATACATACACGTATTCTTGTTTAAATACGTATATAAATAATTAAACGCGTGATGAAATATAGGCAGATAAATAAAATAAATTGGTGGCCAAATGGAAAATGTTTAGGGAAATGCCAAACTCATCCTAACTGTTTTCTTTTGATCACTCATTTATTTCTGAATGTAGTTCCGCATTTATTTTTCCTCTGCACAACATGCTAATGAGAGGGTGTCAACCATGGACTTGGTCGGGTCTTGTGATAGCTGGGGGCGCGGCTTTCCCGCTGACAGGAAATGCATGGTGTAAATCCAGTATAGCCTAGTAAAGTCACTTTTGCCATTCAGCAGAGCAAGATACATAGAAAAACTGAGCCGTATTGTCCATACAGTATCTGTGACTTTACAAACGACCCAACGGAATGGCCAGACGTGTAATTTCCCGGCATTCGATAGTCGCAAATCTAGGGACCGTCTCTAAAGTTACATACGACATTGGTATACACTTTTCTAACTTCGATAGCATTTGAGGAAAATTACTTACAGTAACACAACCAACTGTGAAGTGTTCATGTAGTTCTCAGTTATAATGCACACCTTTTAGATTTTTGATATTTATTAAAATAAACTAAGTTCATATCTACACTGTAAAAAATTCCTGTAGAAATTACAGTAACTAACTGGCAGCAGTTCGCTGTAAAAAAAGAAAATAATAATAATAAGATATGTAAATCAACTGTAGAGAACTGTAAACTAACAGTTCATTACTGGCAGCAACCACAGCTGCCAGTATTCTACGGTTATAATCAGGATGTCATGCCAATAAAGCAATATGAATTGAACGGAGTTGAAATGAATAACTGATTACTAAGCATTTTTATTAGATTATTATCTTTCTTTCTTTTTTCAGATCGAATGCCATCAATGCAGGAGGTGGTTTCATGTGCCTTCCAATGACAGACAGCCAGTTCAAGAGGGCTCAAAGGGTTGACTGGAAGTGCTGCCTATGTAAATAGTTTTAAATTCTGCAAATAGTCTAATGTATTATAGTTCTTTAATGTAAAGTTTCAGGTTTGGTTGGGGGGCATTGGGAAAATTAAAAATATGAAGTTACACAGTTGTCATTGTTTTTTTCCCCCATTGTTATTTAATGGGACTGCTAATTTTACAATTTGTGCATATAGTTTTACAGTAACTGAAAAGTGAAGCAAACCAATTACAGTAAACTTTACAGTATAACAGTATGTTTTCTATTGTTTTAAAATGCATTACTCAAGAAAGGACCAAAAAATTAATACAATAATAAAATATTTTACAGTTAAACAATATTGCACTGTAAATACATTTACAGCAAGTTAAATGACACAGTAAAATAAAATACAGTATTTTTGCTACAAAATAAAATTACAGTAAGTTATGAGCGAACTGATGCCAGTTTGTTACTGTAATTTCTACAGGAAGTTTTTTACAGTGTTGACATGAATTTACCGTTTATTTGAATAAATATCAAAAATCTAAAAGGTGTGCATTATAGTTGACACCTGAACACTTTACAGTTGGTTTTATGACTGTAAGTCATTCTCAAATGCTATTGAGCTTTAAATTATGATATATATTTTGTGTTTGAGCCCATTTGGTAGTGAAATAAACAACATATTTATGTATGATTTGACAGTTTATTTTAATATCAAAAATCTAAAAGGTGTGCATTATAACTGAGAACTACATGAACACCACAGTTGGTTGTGTTACTGTAAGTAATTTTCCTCAAATGCTATCGAAGTTAGAAAAATGTATTCCAATGTCGTATGTAACTTTAGAGTGTCCCTAGATTTGCGACTATCGAATGCCGGGAAATTACACCTCTGGCCATTCCGTTGGGTCGTTTGTAAAGTCACAGATACTGTACGAACAATACGGCTCAGTTTTTCTATGTATCTTGCTCTGTTGAATGGCAAAAGTGATTTTACTAGGCTATACTGGATTTACACCATGTATTTCCTGTCAGCTTGAAAGCCGCGCCCCCAGCTATCACAAGACCCGACCAAGTCCATGGTTGACACCCTCTCATTAGCATGTTGTGCAGAGGAAAAGTAAATGTGGAACTACTTTCAGAAATATATGAGTGATTAAAAGAAAAAAGTTAGGATGAGTTTAGCATTTCCTTAAACATTTTCCATTTGGCCACCAATTTATTTGACTACTTTCATCACACGTTTAATTATTTATATACGTATTTAAACAAGAATACGTGTATATATACACACATTTATTTATGTAATTGAGGTAATTTATTTTTAAATTTCTGCAGGTTTGGTCCTCCATATTCCACTGCATGAATGCAGTAATACGGAATGCCTGTTATAGGATTGAGCTCTTTGGTTTATAGTACTAATACTTTAAAGGGAATTAGCATTTTCTAGCCAAGGGTTTCCTTTGGAATTTCCCATGGATTTTTATAATAATAATTTTCGACGAGATCGATGAGGTTTACGCATTTTGTTCAACAACATGAATTACACACATACCTCACACACTACAATCTTAAATAAATCTATGGCATCTATGGTTCCATGGTTCCTTTTGCACCAAAAATGTTTCCAATAAAATGTTCTTCACACAGAGGGAAAAAATTTTCTAAGAACTGTTCACTAAGAATATTTTCATAGGGTTTGCCAGCTAGGGGCCTGTATTTACAAGTGGGAAACTTGGAATTATCGGTGATTCCCGACTGTACGCAATTCTGTTCTAAATGGTAATTAGTAATTTCACAAAGTTATTTACATTTTTTTGTGCTGAATTTCAATAATAGTATTAAGGCAATACCTACAAAAAGAGCTTAGACAACAAACGTAAAGTTATTCACTAAGTAAATTGGTTTGTTAGATATCTTACACTAGGTGAAACAATTGTTTTCAATTCAGTGTAGAAAACTTACAGTCTCTTGTTGTTCTTTGGTTGGGTTTTGTAACGTCTATATTCTTTTTCTGACTTAAATGCGAGACATTTCACAATAACGAATTGCCAATTCAGAATTAGGAGCATCACAGGTTCAGTGTTTCATCAGTGTTTCTGGCGCTCATCAAAACACCCCTTCCATCACAACTTGGCAACTCGTTGAGTTTCCTCCTATTAAATACATCTATTCATGTGCTCAGAACTCATGATTATGGCATTTCTGACTCCACTTGAAGGGCACATGACATGAGAAACTAAATCACATCCATGTGGTATTTGTAGTCCTTATGTAGCATCTGGTTAGCAATTTAGCTAGCAACTGTGCTCTCAGTCATCCACGTCTAGTTTTACTTTGGTACTGTAGCTGAACAGTTCTTCTGCTGTGGATGTCATTGGCTGCCTGCCACTCGCATTGTACTAGTTCCAGTATAATTAAAGAAGTCTGACTCAAGACTACAGGCAGGCAGATGCACAAGAACAAAAATTTGTATTTGTATTTACAATATTGCCATCTGGGTTGTTTTATCTGTGCTTTTTATGCATTACACTTAGGAAAAAGGTGTCAGTTTCATAGATGAAGTTGTGCCCAATGGATGTGAGGATTAGATTCTTATTACACAAACAGGAAGAATTTAGTTCTTTTGGGATACAAAGGCCTTTGACAACATGAGTGTTTGAATTAGCTGAGAATGGGTGTGTGATTGGCTTTTATAGCCATTAAAGGGTGGAGGGTAAGGGGTAATGGACCAACATTTCAATATTTTGCTAAGCTGCAGATCACTTTTATGTCTTGCTACCATATGCTCGAACTTTTCAAAGTTAGGAGCGTACTGTTGCGTTTCTTTGTATCTCATGATTATGTCTTGTCCATTGCCAATGTTTTTTAAATTAAATGCTCCGTAAGCACATATGGGTGTGATGTTTGGGTGTCCACTATACAGTTTATGTAGAGTCACATTATATGTTTGACCAAGGAAGTCATGTTTAAATGTTGTGTGGACTTTTAGCTATAGATTAACATGTATTTGCAAAGGTTTGCCAATGTACTAGATGTTAAAAATGATCTTTGAACAACTCCTGATCACTTAGAAACTAGTTGAACTGAAATACTCCTCTTGTTCATTAACTGACACTGTTTATTTGTTGTTCTTCTCATGTCTCAGACTATCCTGGCGGTATGTCTTTTTAATGTCCAGTCACGAAATGAAACCGAAGCGAAGAGCTGTGTGAAATGAATCTCATCGCTGTGAGTGTGCTCTAGAGAAAAGCAATGATCTGATCTCTGACTTCTGTCAAATGCTGCAGGTTTGATTTTCTTGTATGTGAGAAAGAGGCTGAGAGAAAAGGCTTGTTTTGTGTGTTTGGGGAGAGAATATTTGCATTTGTTTTCAATTCTCTATAGCCATTGCAATGCCTATAGGCAGTGCAGGGCCGGTTTGAGAGGATCTGAAGGTGAGCTCTGCTTCACTGGAGTCAGCTGCCCTCAGTGGCTCATCTCCTGAGACACTTGAGAAGAACTACACACACACATCCCTCATCGTACGAAATTAACGAAATCCTCCTGTCAATACACTGTGACTAACTTCAGTTTTTATCCTTAGGCAAAGATAAAAGACCTCATTGTGAATATCTTTCTCTTTATATGTCTGCATTGTTGTAATATAAGAGATTTAGACAAAATTTTGTCTGTTTCTCTCTGTCTCTCTGCCTATGGCTTTGCTCAGAATGAAATACTGCATGAAATGCATTTGCATACACCATGGGGCTTGGGGCTAAGTTTGGGGCTGGTAAGAGTTTGCAATGTTTTGCTTTTTTTTTTTTCAAGGCTTCATTTATTTATCAAAAATACAGCGAAAACAGTTAATACTGTGACCAATATTAGTACGTTAGAACAAACGCGTTTTCTATTTAAACCTGTGATGGACAAGCTGAATTTCAACACCATTACATGACCCTTCAGAAATCACTAATTTAAAATGTATTTATTGTCACTTCGAGCAATTTAATGTATCTTGATGAAAAGTAAAGTGGTCATATGATGTGATTTCAATTGTTCTTTCTCTTTGGAGTGTTACAAGCTGTTGTGAATAGATAAGAGCCCTAAAGTTGCAAAGAGTCTCAAAAGTCTCAAACCAAAAGAGATATTCTTTCTAAAAGTTAAGATTCAGCCACGCTTACCTAAAACGGCTTGTTCTAACACGCCCCACATGTCTACGTCACGATGTGGGGGAGATTGCATAACGGGCAAATGTTAACGCAAAGAAAGAAGGCGTAACTTTATTGTTGCCGCCGCTGCCGCCATGTGGTGAAGACGCTGTGTTTCGTTGTGAAAACAAAACTACTTTGATTGACCTTCCAAAAGAGGACACGACTAGAATCAGTGGTTAAGTTGTATTTCAACACTGTTCCAGAACAGTTCAACCAAATATTCAGATGTGTGCAGCACATTTTACAGAGGACTGTTTCCTGGGAGAGTAGACAATGCTGGCTGTTCTGACTCACAGACTGAAAGTACGTTTTCATATTTAAAGGATTTGCCACTGTCGATTCAAACGCGGGTTTTGAGCAATGTAGAGTAGCGCTTGTTTGTTGTTTCTCAGATCACAAATGCAGACAAATGGTTTGTTTACACGGGAGTTCGAGAGGCATGTTTGCAACCGAAAGCCTAAAAAGGACGAATAAGTCATTATATCCGTAATTATGTCCCCACTGGATAAAACAAATGCCTCATTTGTAATGGGTTTAATTGGTTTTGTCTCGTCGCTCCGGCCGGGACACGGTATCAACAGTATGGTGAGGGCCGTAACATTTCCGTCTCACGCTTGAGGTATTCGGCCAATCACAACACACTGGATAGCTGGCCAATCAGAGCACACCTCACTTTTCAGACGACGAGCTTTGTAAAAATCGGAGGATGTAGGGGAGAAACAATAATGTACAGTATGTGGAAAATAAGGTGTTTTTTTTAACCTTAAACCGCATAAAAACACATTTCATTACACCAAATACACAATTATTGTTCTTTTTGAACGTATGAAATTTGAACAGCAGTGTCATGGTGATCATTGCTGTAACTTGACCTCAATACAATGAATGTTGAGTTCAGCAAATGGCATTCTAATATCTTTCAAAAAATAAAAAGTTGATATTTCTCCTGTTCATTCAGAAATACACCATCATATCAAGCATGTTGCATTGTGGGATAGTGTTCCTCACAGCATGTGGTCATATAGTACACATTTGCATAAGTAATCCAGGAATTCTATGCATCCAGAGATTTTGCATACGGTGCACAATAGACATATTGAAAAAAAATAGTATGAGTAATATGGCAGTATGCTATGTGAACTATTTTTAGTAGTGCCTCTGAATATGATGGAGGACTTCATAGCTATTTTACCATCTTTCTTCCGTCCTTGGAGTGTTGTCTTTTTACAGAGTTTGTCCTTCAACAGAACATTGCAATGAGGTTACTAGAGCTTCTTCATTCAGCAGTCCTGTGTCGTGCAGTACTTTTTTAAATATTTGGTTTTTAAATGTAAGGATGGAGTTAACAGCAACATTTTAGCTTGTTTCCTATAATTCTGGAATGTCTGTTCCACTGAAGTTAATCTGACCCTTGCTCTCCCGTTAGCTCACCGCGCACCTGCCCTCCCCTCCCCTTCCATTGCGCGGAGCGCCCGTCCTTATCTCCTCCTCCCCTACGCCCCGTGAGACCTCTTCAGAGTACCCTTCCTCTCAACTCTCTCCTTTTCACTATCAGGGCTCTCCTGTTTGCGGCTACGCATTCCTTCCTCCCCCTTCTTTTCCCTCCCCTTGACCCTCCTCGTACTTTCCTCCGTCTTTCCGCCCCAGAAGCTGTATTGGTCCCCCCCCACATGTTTTGTTACTCCTGGTCTCCCACACCTTGTGAACAAAGCGCTGATAGTGGTGCTGGACAGCGCGACCTCCGCCGAGCGCCTTGGCTGCAGAGTAATTCTGGCCGCTAGAGTGCCAACCACGAATTAGTTTTGTTGTTTGGCCGCGTCGGCCCGGGCGTTCCACTGCAGCCTCAGTGCGTCAGCCTTGTGCAGCCCAGACTATCCTCACTCAGACCTTGTGTCACAGACATCTGAGAGCTTCATTACAGGAATGCCCCATCGCAATACTAATGAGACCTACTTCCTGTTTCCCAAGTGTCACTTCTTCAGAGACCTGCCTGCTAATTGGCTTGTTTAAATAACCCACGAGAGCGAGACCCCACTCAGCCTTTTAACCCAGATTTAATGACATCACAGAGGGAGATGTTTGATTGCTCTGAGAGACGCAGGAGACTATTTTAGATTTGATTTCTCCTTTAGTGTATGTTTGATTCTTAATAAGGGTTTTTGTGTCTAACATGGGGGCCCTGTTGTCATAATCAATTTCGTTCCTGTCCTTTATCGTCAAGGAAATGAGCCCTCACAAGCCCTGGTCAATAGCAGAAGGTATTATGACCACAACACAGGTTTTCAGTTGATGAAGAAACTAAAAACAGTCTAAAACCATACACAGTCCTTTTACTGACCATCCGAAGTGTATTGCATGACATTTTTCAGTTCTCCACCTACAAACAAAGCCTTGTTTACAAGACTGCAAAATGGGTCAGATAGCAAAACACTCTCATAACAGCCAGTAATAATTCGTACGAATTACGTGCGTCGTATGTAAACGTACAACAGGTTTTTTTCCTATTACAATCATTGTTAGGTTTGGATTTGCAAGTTTTTGTAAGCGTCAACTCATCCAAGTTGTTATGATTTTGCCATCTTGTACAGATTATTAAGTCTTCTCATGAGACTCGGTTGGGCAATAAACAGTAATTAGTAATCATTCAAACAAGATGGCGAAAATGTATCATAACACCACTTACATTGAAAACATCCAAATTTCATGGTTAGGTTCTATTTGAACAAACAAATTGTGATTTTTCTCCATCTTGTACAAATTATTACATCTTCTCATTAGAGTGGGTCGGTCAATCGTCAAAATGTAAGAGGCAAAGTGGTATCATTCACTATCTCCATCCCTTTGTCCATAAGAATGAAGTGTAGCAGGAGTCGGAGAGGAAAATATATAGAGGAAGAATATGTTGATTAGGGGATGAGAGAACTGGAATAGAGGTTAATGAAAGAGAAAGACCCAGTAAGAAGTCCAGAAACATTTCTTGACCTTTTCTTCTCATCTACCCACAAATGCCTATCCGCTCAAGGTAAAACTGTGGGTGGAGACCTTCTCGGAGAGCTCTGGTTGTTCTTTCACCATTACACGTTCTCTCACTTTTTCTCTGATTTGCAGACTCCCTAGTGTGTGTTGTGTAATGCCACCTACTTCCCTGAACTTAAAACACTTGAGGGCTATACTGCATGAGCGTGATTCATAACTGCATTCAAATTCATATAATACAGAAGGAAAAGACATTATTTTTTTATGCTTCATAGGTTTGTATCTACTATCAATCTTTTTAAAGAATCTCGGTGCTTTCAGAAGCAATGATATCCGTTGTTGCTATTAAGGAGGCCGAGGTGAAGTTCTGCAATTCCTGCTATTATCTCTTCAGTGAGCTGTGTATTTCTGTTGACTTCACCCCCTCACTGGTTTACTGTGCCACGATTTCAGTAGAAAGTGCAATTTCTAACTCACCAAGTTGCCCTTAAAGGGATCGTTTACCCAAAAATAAAACAAAAAATGTCACTTACCAACCTTAATGACTTTATATGATTATCGACACAGGTGTTCAGATAAAATTTAACTAAATATGATTGCTGTGCCGACTATTCACACAGTATGTCACACCACACAAGCGTGCTTAACTCTTTTTATTATGTGTCACTATGCTTTGTTCTGGCCTACAGATCTGTCACGATCGTTTGTATGTATGAGTATTTATGCATCTCACTGTGTAGGCTGTAGCTGTCCAACATACACCGCTGTTAGCCATCGTAGCAGTGGGCATTTATCTTCCACCGTCTATCTCAAACAGAAGCGTTCTGATGATGGGAGTCAAAACAGGACAGAAATAATAGCCGTGTTACGTCTATTAATTGTTTTTTCACATAATTGTAAATCTTGATACCATAAACGTGGACCCAGAGAAACGACAAATAATAAAAAAGGCAGTTCGTTGACCCCTTTAAAATGCTACAAAGACATATCTACTCACCAGCACTTGTTCTTGGCAAACAATTTTTGTTCTGTGGAACACAAAAACAGAAATGTAGTATTTTGACCAGTGTATATGAATAATATTGTAGTCCATGCAATTACAATAAATGACTTCTGGAGCTTTCAAACTTGCAAAAACCCCATAAAAGTGGCCTAGAAATCTTGTGCTCTAGTCTCCTGAAGCCATACAATTCAGAAGACAGAAAATGAAGTCATTATGTATTAATAATCTTCTCCAGTGAGCTATTAACCACTCTGACTGAGTCAGATTTGTAAAAGAATCACTCTAATCGGTTTTGTGATCTGGGTCAGCAAATTTATTGAAAAGAATGATTCATTCATGAATCTGACATGGCCACCTTTCTCATGAACTCTCATAAGGGTTATGACTTGAGGGTGTGTGCACAATGATATTTTCTGTTGGTAGATTAAATTTAGTGTTCTTTTGAACCCGAGGCAGCATATTGGACATTAGTTGTTTTTTATTTAAGCGTGTAAGAGTACACACTGCCCTTGTTAGAACGCACCACCAGAGTAATTGAAGAAACTAGAGCAGACCTTCCAAGTGGTCTCTACGTGGTTCATGAATCTTTTCTTTTTTTTTTCCTAAAGACTTCAGTCGACGGAGTCCATCAAGAGAAAGCTTTTTGAAAGATGGCCTGACACGGGCGGCAATCAAAGCATCTGAGAGGAAATTGCACCAGCGATGGCATCTTACTTTGTTGGCATGGCAGGGGAATGAAACATATCAATCTAATTTCAATTGAAACTCAGAAAAAGTTTCAACCGGAGCCACGCCGCCCACTCCTAAACTCCCACAGCTTAATCGTCCCTGCTTTGCCGTCTCTGGTCCTGCCCCGGATCTCCACTAATTGCTGTATTTTTCTCCCCTTGTAACTCTTGAGAAGCAACTCTGGAGAAGTGGAGAGGGGGAAAAAGGGGGTTGTTTTTTGATGGCAGATCTTAAAAGGTGATGAAAGTTGAAAGTAACATTATTGCCAGAGGGGGAAAAGTCTCAGCATATCTTTCTTTTTCTTTTTCCATCTTGACGGTTTGAATTTTGCATGACCACTAAAGGTCTGGAGGTCTAACGATTCTTGAGGTTGCTCTATTTATATTCAGGCAGTTAGCGCTACCCCTAGGTTGTTTCAAAATGGTCGGGTGCCGCACGCCACAGCGGCAGACGGGTTTCTCTCTGGCATTGATCTTAGCAGAGAGTAATGATTTCTCAAGATTACAGACAGGCTGGAATTGTAAGGCTGGTCTCAAAGGGGAAAGAAAAATGCATTATTCCTCGTGCAGATTGCACTGTCCTTTTTCGAAAATTTCAAGTGTATTCACAACACTCTGGAAAAAGCATTATTTGCTGTAATATAATTTCCTACTTTTTAAAAGCGCCCTGGTGAAATGAAATGCTTTATCTATTATAGATTGCCAGAGGATGGCACATGAAGTAGCTCTGTTGAAATATTTTCCTCTTCTGTAAAGCGAATCTTTACGTGCGCGCTGTTAGGCCTCAGATGGTTTTGTTTTTGTTTTCTTCTCCTGGGTTGAGGTTATTACATGGGCCACTCTCAAAGAACACGCAAATTTCCATGCAATTCATTGGCTTTCTTCAAGCTGCCAGTGGGACCAATGTTTTATGAAATTTGTGAATAAGCCTTGCCGTGTTTTCATTTCCTGAAAAACCTTTGCTATTCATTCATTTGTTCTGTAACACTTTGGGCCTTCAGGAAGTATTTGCAATTATTTTAAGTTATCTCTCACTTTTCTCAGTGGTTTTTGAGTTTGACACACCTACTAACACTATTCATTCTCAAATATATATATATAATAGACTGTTATATTAAACTGTAATAATATTTCAAAACATTACTGTATTTTTGATCAAATAATGTAGCCTTGGGAGCATAGATCTTCTTAATATAGATATATTTTTTTTTAGATCGATTCATTTTCGGATGTCCTGGTGGTTAAGTGGTGAGTTTTCCATGACTGGATGCAAATTAAAATGATACGCAATATGGGGGGTAGTGCACAAATGCATCATTCAGTCACCCATTCGTTCACACACATCCTTCAGGAATAATACTTTGCTTAATTTATGGTGAGCCATTGAAGTTGACACAGTCGATTTGTAAAAACCTTGATTTATTCAGGTGTTTACACCTATCTGTCTGTATGTAATACTGTATATATTAAGGATGTTTTAATATCATGTGAGGCTAATCATAGAAGGTGATGTGTTTCATTAAATTATGGTACCATCTGCAAACTTCGCCTCCGCGATTTTACCACCCTCTAATATTTTCTAATATGGCCAAAAGGTCTCACCCAAACCCATACCTATACACTCTTAAAAAGACAGGTGCTTCTAAAGGTTCATTCAAGCGATGCACGAAGAACCCTTTTTGGTTGCCAACAAAGAACCCTTCAGTCAAGGTCTTTAAAGAACCATTATTATTACCTTTTTTATAATCTGAGCCCTTTTCACCACAAGCTTTTGATGAAAACAGAAAGGTTTCTCAATGTTTCGTTTCTTTATGGACCATTTAGACAAAAGGGTTCTCTATCTATGGCTCGGAACCTTTATTTTTAAGAGTGTAGGTGCTCGTAATCCACAGACATTTGTGCATATTTTTCATCTGTAATAAAATAAATAAATAACTTCAAAATATGTTTTTCAACCATTATTCCTGTACTTACATATTCTGGCCTTTCATGTGATTCTCACAAAACTTAATCCAACATTAATCCAGTTTATGTATTTGCCTTTCTTGTTCATAAAAAGAATAAAAAAATCAGCTTTTAAACCCCTGCTAATATGTTCAAGCACACAATGATTCTCCTAATATAGCTCACAACTCATATAATGATTAATGTGGTCCAGATAACAGGAGTACGCCTATGTTAACCTTGAGAATTAGAGGGTAAACCCTTGAAATCTGGCCCCATTCACTGTGCTTTACAGATACACTGTTTGCTACATGACCTTCACCTGAGATATTTAGTTTCAGAAGACATTTAAGCCTTATCAAACTCCTCTGCTACACTGCTCATACTATTTATGTGCCTTATATGGGGGTGTGTATATAGCATGCATATATTGCAATATCTGTGGTACTGTATTAAGTAAGGGCTGGAAAGCAGAGCGCAGCTGGAATCCAAACAAGAATTTGTCACAGATGCAATTTGTGCAATCCTTCACGGCACGACTGCCTTTTATTGATTCTCTGGTGTTGGAAGTCTGAATGTCCAGTGCCACAGTTCAATTTGAACCACATTAGAGGGTGTAAAATCGCTGATGGGTTGCAGATGGTCCCATTGATTTTAATGGGGACTCAACTCTCCTCTGATTTAACCACACAATCTGCATATTAAACATCATTAATGTGTATTTACAAAATTATGTCTGGAGTTTATCAACCTTTCAGCTATTTACTAGATGTTTCCTGCCGAAGTTTGAAACTGAAAATTAGTTTGAAATTACTTGAAATGATGGCACGTCTGGCTCATAAAGATAAAAACATTTTTACCTCGTATTAATATTCCAGCTTCGATGATCTGTTCAGAAACGTAAAAACACTTCAATCAGGGTTACTGGGATAAATTGTGTCACAGTTTGATCCAAATTAAAATCTTTATTAGAGTTAGTCAGCTTTAACATCTGAAAAATCTGTTTAGACCGAAACATTTATATACAATACAGTTCAACATTTTCTACATTTTTTTAGATTAAATTTTTTCTTTACATTTTTTATAAAGTTCTTTTAAAAAACAATCTTACATGCTGACTTAAGTGATGTATGTATCATGAAATGAAAGACCTTCCCCTACAACATAATCTGATCACGTGTGGCCACATGTTTGAGAAGCATGTTAGATTGGCTAACCAGTGTTATTAGATCACCCATGACTGATGGTAATACCAGGTGTAAACAAGGCTGAAATTAAACTGTAGTTTTGTTTAGAGCGGTTAAAATTGGAGGGGAAAAGGGACATTTCAATGATGACACTGCAGAGCCTGACAAATTTGAACCATGAAGCAGAGCGGAATAAGCATGTATGAGCCTGAATGAAAGAATCCTTTTTTCAGACTTGTGAGTTTTCCCGTCAGTGGACCTCCTTACTTCAAAGTGCGTTATCTGCACAGGCCCAGCCCGGATTAAGGGCTGACATGATTAGGTATGAAATGGCTCTTTGGCCTCCGAGAGCCTGGCCCTTTGAAGTGTCATTGTGTTTTCTGGACAGTATTGTGTGTTTGGATCAATTTACACTCTCACAGTGAAAGACAATGGCACAAGAATGGCTGACTTTACTCTGCCTGGAAGTACAGCTCGGATGCCAGGAACTTTTTATTCTGTGGTTTACACTATAGGGAGTGTCATGACCCCCTAGAGGTGTCAAAGTTATTTGTAGCCATCTTAATTTTGTACCTTCGTGACATTTTTGAGACATTTTTAGTTAGGGACTTTGAAACTCTGAGATTGTGGGATGTACTGTAGCATATCTAAATCTTAGAGTAATTTTATAGACTTTATAGCTGCAGATTGATTGATTGATATCTATCTATGAAGGTATTTTTGGTGCAAAACAACTGAGTGACCGTGACAGCGGAATTTGTAGTTGTAGAGAATAGCCACACATGTGTATCAGTAAATCTGAAGTCACAGACAAAAGTTGCAAACTTGTAGATATTTTTTTCTCTCCCACAAACACAACACAACAGTTACACGTTCTTGAATCCCTCACTGCAGGTGCACAAATCCTAGTCTACGAATCACAAATCACGAAACTCGTACGCTCACAAGTTTTGCTACTAATGCTGCAGTGAATATGGTGCAAAACACATTCAAACACCTGCATCAAAAATGTGAAGTCACAGACGAATTTTGTACATCCGCAAATCAGTTGGAATTCTTGCAAGGAGATTTGCTACGCTTTGTAGAATGGGTTTATAACAATATATTTTTCTTGGGATGCTTTTCTTAGCACAAACCAAAGTGAAACTACAACGGCGTGAATATCTGCTGATACGAGTCTCAAACACTGTTTTCGCTTGCAAATGACAAGTTCCAATCTCTCCCTTATGCACCGTCCTATCGTGTGATAAATGGGGCAAAGGATTTGGATCTGAGAGGCAATCGGGCGCACTGTTCAGGAGCAGAGAATTTCAGACAATCAGAAGAGCTCATGGGGCGCTGAAACACGCCCCCTAGTTTTAGCCACAACACCGAAAAATCGCGAGCTGCGAGCATCTTGACAGCGAAAAGGATCAAAAAAGTTACGTGGCTATTTTTTCTTTCTTTGAAATCATTTGTTTATAGCTTAAATACAACTACGTTGGTAAACAGTGTTTCTTAGTTAAGTTAGCAAACCTTATTTCACGAAAGGTAAGCTAACGTTAGCCTACCTTCACTGTTAAGTGTGCTATCCATAGTATCGTATAAATTACCTGTCTCCTAAACGATTTATTCCTTGTATTTGTAGCTTTACATTATAGAAAAAAATGACAGATCAGGGTGCATTTCGAGGTGGAGTAAGTTAAAACCAAGGGTACATGGTTTTTTTTCTTTGGTGATAGTAATTTTCTTGGGATAGCCTACTATAGAAACAAGGTAATTACAGCAGGCAATCTATGTAGTAATTTGCCTAGTAATATTAACTCTCAGTGTTGGGTAGGCTTACTTTCCTTTAGTTATCTCAGTTGTCATTCCTTGGAAAAATCCGTGTTGTGATTTGGCTCAAATCTAATACTATAGATATTTACTACTATAGATTGCCTGCCTGTAAATTACCTTTAGTTTACCTTAGTTTTCATAAGGGTAAAGGCTAAAAGAATACAAGGAAGAATAACGTTTATTAGCCAGTGTAATTAATACGAGAGATTGAATAGCACACTTACACCAGTGCAGGTAGGCTACGTTAGCTTACCTCGTGAAATAAGAATTGCTAACCTAACTAAGAAACACTGTTTACCAACGTAGCTGTATTTTAGCTATAAACAAATGATTTCAGAAAGGAAAAATTGCCACGTACCTTTTTTGATACTTGTCGTTGTCAAGATGCTCGCAGCTCGCGATTTTCCGGGGTTGTGGTTAAAACTAGGGGGCGTGTTTCAGGCGCCAAAATGAGCTCTTCTGATTGGCTGAAATTATCTGCTCTCTGAACAGTGCGCGCCGTTTCCTCTACAGATGCACAAATCACTTTTGCAACATTTATCACACAGATAGGCGGTGCAAAAGGGAGAGAGCGTGAAACTTGTCATCTGCAAGCGAAAAACAGTGTTTGAGACCCGTAGCAGCAGATTCACGCCGTTGTAGTTATCCACTTGTGTTTGTGCTAGAAAAAGCAACCAAGAAAAAAATATATATGTAAGAAAACATACTACAAGCGTGCAAATCTCATTGCAAGAATTCAAAAACTGATTTGCGGATGTACAAAATTCGTCTGTGACTTCACATTTTTGATGCAGGCGTGTGAATGTGTTTTGCACCATATTCACAGCAGCAATAGTAGCAAAACTTGTGAGAGTACGAGTTTCTTGATTTGTGATTCGTAGAATAGGATTTGTGCACCTGCAGTGAAGGATTCAAGAACGTGTAACTGTTGTGTTGTGTTGTGTTTGTGGGAGAGAAAAAAATATATACAAGTTTGCAACTTTTGTCTGTGAATACAAATTTACTGGTACACATATGTGGCTATTCTCTACAACTACAAATTCCACTGTCACGGTCACTCAGTTGTTTTGCACCAAAAATACCTTCATATCTATCACACCTGAGTGAATGTTCAATTTGTAAAATTTAAGTTTTTTAGTTTGAACAGATTTTGTCAGATTTTGTAGATCATAACGCCAGCAACACTGAGATTATGGGTTCAAGTACATGACAAAATGTTATACCTTTGGAGCCAAAGCGGTGTTTTGGGGTGTGTGGGAAACACACTGCAAATACATAAATGTAATGCCAAATTTATATATATATTATAACTTATATTAAAAAAAAAAAAAGTTCTGAAACGTTTGGATATACAAGGACGAGTGGCAGTGCCAAGTAGGTGACCATACTCGGAAAAACTAGTGCTCTGAATTATCCATCCAAAGGCACACACACACTGTGAAAACACCGGAGCAGTGGGCAGCCATTTTTGTTGCGGCGCCCGGGGAGCAGTTGGGGTTCGGGGCCTTGCTCAAGGGCACCTCAGTCGGGGTACAGAGCAACCTGTACATCACACCCACCTACAATCCCTGCTGTACGAGACTCGAACCCGCAACCTTTTGGTTATGAGTCCGACTCTCTAACCATAGGCCACGACTTCCCCACCCGGGAACCTTCCCTCCAAGCACATGACCCTGTTTTTAGATTAAATATAAGTGGCTGGGATAATTGTCTAAACCTTATAATTTCCACGTTCAAAATTCGGTGGCACAGTGTTAAAGTGGGTGCTGTATTATTTTTTGGAATATTTCTCTCCCTATTTATTTTTTATAGTATTTTTGCCAAAAATCTCAGGCAGCCTAACTAATCGCCACCCAAAAAAATCACCAGAATTATTACTGGTGTCAGCTGTTGGTACCACCAAAAACCATGTCCTTTCAGCACTGCTGAAACCAAAGTGTGATGATTAAAAGTCACCTGTAGGTCTCAGTAGTGAAAGTGATGAAAGAAACGTCTCAGGTTACGTATGTAACCCTGGTTCCTCGAGGGAACGAGACGCTGCGTCGAGAACGCTAGGGGAACGCCTTCAGCGACCCACGCTCTGAATCACATGTGAAATCAGTCCAATAGCTGAGCGGGACGTCACGGCGGATGACGTCATGACCGGGAAGCTATAAAAGCATGTGCGGCGGAGCCAGCGTCAGCTTCTACGAATGAAGCAAGCGCCGGCAGGGACGCCAGAAGTATGACATCGAGACGCAGTGTCTCGTTCCCTCGAAGAACCATGGTTACATACGTAACCTGAAACGTTCCTCTTCAGGAACTCGAGCTGCATCGAGAACGCTAGGGGAACGAGAATGCCCACGCCGCCAGACTTCCAAATCTCTGCCTAGTGTGGAAGACTGCACAGCTAGGGCGAGAGAACAAAAGAGCCCGGAGTGGCTAAAGTAGGCGGGGCTCGCCATCCCGAAGGCCAACTTCTGGAGGAGTGAATCTTGACCCCCAAAGGAGAGGGGAGATCAGAGGCTATAAAATAGCATCCTGATCCACCGCTTAGCACAAGCTTCTCTGGCCGGAGGCCTCGGCCTCAGCGCACCGCAGAGGAAACGTGTAAGAAGATGGTGTCTTCCCACTGAATGGCCACCAAGAGGGGCGTGGTAGGCTGCTATGGCCGCCACGTAGACCTTCAGGGGGGAGTGGGTCAACCCTGCGGATAAACAAGCCTGCAGGAACTCCAGAACTGTACCAAACGGGCAGTTAGCTGGGTCGGGCTGGCGGTCTCCGCAGAAATACAGTTTCCTCATAGAGGGAGCTCTGGATGGAGGATGGTCTCACCAACCTCGGTTGAGAGACGGAATTATGAGTGTGTGCCTCACAGAGGACACCCACAGCTCGGGGGGGGTGTGCCCCCCGCCTGTGAGAGGAGATCTCTCCTGACGAGAATCTCCCATAGAGCGCCGTCGAGGAAAGAAATCAGGCCTGAGACCCAACTCGCCCCGGCCAGAACGGGGATATTAACAACAGACGGGCCCTGTCCCGGCACACTCTCTCCAGAACTCCAGGGAGCAAAAAACGGTGAAAGGCGTACCGACTAAGTACGCCAAAGTCCCTCAGGGAGAACCCCTTGTTCTGTCACCATGTAGGGGTCTCATGTTCCAGCCGGCCAAGAGTTATCAAGTGGAAGCAGAGCTGTCACGACCCAAGAGTCTGGAACGGCTCTTGACAGTGAGTGGGGGCCGGCTTTCTTACTCTCGCGAATGAGTGGGATCAATCGATCCGAAGCAGGAGACTACATGCCTGCATCATGGTCGAACACACACACGCCCAGATAGTGGTTCTCTGTACGAGAAGAAAGCCACCTTTTCTTGGCGGTAAGTCTAACCCCAGCTCTTTGGTGAGCGGAGAACGACATGATGTCAAACGCCATCGCTTCTGGACTGAGCGAATATAAACCAATCGTCGATGCGTTGAACTCGGTGAAGGTGGGGTGAGAGGGCAAGGCTAAGGAAAGAACCAGATTGGTAGGCTTTGCCCCAAAAACGAAACCTCAGAACGTTCCTGTGCTGAGGAAGGAGGAGATATGGAATATGAGTCTTTCAGACGTCGTGAACAAACAAGCCCGGACCTGATCTGAGAATGACTTGTGGAGTGTGAGCATTAGGAACTTGACTGAGCGGTTAAGTTGCGCAGATCTAAAATGGGATGCAACCCCCCCCCCATCCTTCTTCGGAACAATAAAGTACCGGCTGTAGAACCCGGAGTCTGTCTCGTGCGGAGGGACCACCTCGATGGCCTCCTTCCTCAAAAAAGTAACTACTTCTGTTCCATGACCAGAGCCTGCTCGGGACCCACTAGCGTGGGGGTGACCCGTTGAATCGAGGCGGACGAGAACCGAACTGTATTCCGTAGCCTCTTTCTACAGTACGCAGGACCCATTGAGATACATTTGGCAGTAGCTCCACGCTGCTAAATAATCTACTAAGGGAATCAGTCTCTCGAGACTGATCTCTGGTGTGCCCAGAATGGCTAGTTCGGTGCCTTGAAGCGTCTGCACGCCGACAGGGGACGCTGAACTAGCTGCTCCGGGGACCTCCGCAGAGGCCGCGAGCCTCTCAGTGCCGCTACGTTGCCGGGCGGTAACTGAGAGAAGCGCTCGCCGGAAACCGCTGCGCCCTGGAACACAGCAGGGTTGGCAGGGTTTCCGCCGCTCCGCCTCGGCGAAAGCGGGGCCGGCACCGCGAGGAACGCTAGTGAAGGCTCCCTCCTCAAAGAGAGCCCTCTGAGAGCGAAGCAAGACAGTAACAACTATGCTTCGCTCGCAACCAAACCACGCACAGGCTGTGTGTGTCACCACTCGTGATATAACATTATCTTTGAGCAGAGAGGAACCCACAACCTACAACGTGGCTTGCTCTCGCCCTTGAAATGCTTTGTCTTTGCATGAGCTTAGACATAGCTGGAGCTTATAGACCTTCACAATTGACAGACAACAATAAATATGACTAACACACACAGAGCGCTTCGCTGAATGACAGAAAGCGACGCTGGCTACCCTCCCCCGCGCACATGCTTTTAATAGCTCTGGTCATGAGTCATCCGCCGGAAGTCGTCAGCTCTTGGACTATTCACAGTGATCAGAGCGTGGGTCGCTGCAGGGTTCCTAGCGTTCCGATGCAGCTTCGAGTTCCTGAAGAGGAATTAGTATGATTCGAACCTTTAAACAATTGGAATAAATTATTTTATCCATTTTATACCGATATGTGTGGAGCATAAATTGTACTGCAGAATAGCAAGGTAACCAAAAAAAAAAAAAAAAAAGGAATCGATCTCTCGTCCCCTCTTTCTCTCGAAGGAAATTTCCATTGAAGTCTCAAAGACCATTCAGAAATACGACTCAAACAGCCATGTCATGCTTTGCAGTACATTTTCACTGGCTGTGTTTCAGTTTGATCATTTGTGTCTAAAGAGACTGCAACGTAGGTCAAAACCTGACTTTAGCAGAAGGTATCTGAAAGCTTTTCTTCATTATGTACTGCAGGTGCTTTGCCAGAACACGATGTGTCAAAGTGAACATTCTCAGTCATGCGGCAACAGCCCTGATCTCATGAGCAACAGTGACACAGTTGGCACACAGCACGAGCTAGCAGACTGATAATAACCTTAGCAGCCAATCAGAAGTGAGCATCGGGTGTTTAAGTACAGTTTGGCTTTGATCTCATTAGAGGGGTTTGTTAGCGAGTTTATCAGCGTTGACAGGATTACATGGCTGTGATTTGTGGAGGTAAGAAGCGTGGTCCTTCACAGGTGGTGTAGATAATTTAAGAGCCTGCATTCCATGTGCTTAAACTTCATGACATGAAGGGTAATCCAAACAGCTTAACTGTTTGACCTTAAGCTGCTGAGCGAGGATCATGGTCACCAGCTACCTGTGACACAGATTGGACACATATGTGTCATGGAATGTACCGTCACCATCAATTTTTAGTTTTGAATCAAAATAGGAGACAGCATCGCTGTAGTAGAAAGAGGGCACATCTGTGGCGCTCCAAGTGCGCTCAGTCACCGCCTCTGACCCTCCGCCAGTACAACCAGAGGTGTAGATGCCACAAGTTTAAACCTCAGTTGATTGACAGCCCTCGGGGAGACCATTGTCAAATCCTCCACCTCTTTGCCCTGTGTATGGTCAGACTCTGTTTTCTGTCAGAGTGACAGGAGGAGGCCGTGTTTTTTGGCACTGAATGTCTTCTCTTGTTCCAGCCAAGCAGATTGTTACCAACGGTCTGTTGTGCAACTGCTGGCTGCAGGAGGGGTCTCAATGGGGAATATGAGCGAACAACATGATTTGATTTCAGTTATTTTTGCAGCGGGGTTGTTTTCTCTGCTCTCAGCAATATGAAACCAAACCTGCCAGTACCTAGCGACTCTCCGGTGAAAAACAGCCCACACTGCTGCAGCATTTATAGCCCACAATTGTTCCACTACAAGCTCGGAGAGACTATTTACCTAAAGGAGTGGCATTATTCTTATATTTTGCAACATGTGTGGTAAAAAAAATGTGAACAAAGCGTATCATTGAAGTTTAGGATATTTTTAACTACAGGTTTTATTTGCATTGATGTCTGCTTTCTGCAGATACGGATTAAACCACTACGCTTTTTACAGGCCAGATCAATTGTGTTCAGAATTCTATAACAAAAAATGCTATCCAGAATGCAAAAAAAAAATTACTTGAAAAAAATAAATTTAAAAATGGTGTTATTATTATTATTAAAAATATAATTTCAGTTTTTACAATTGGTAAAATAAGAGTCAGCTATATAATCTGAGGTTTTTATTGGGACAAGTTATCATTTTATGTCTTGTAATTTTATTCATTATAAAATTGTGTCCACAACAATGTTTTTGTCAAAATGTCAAACAATTATGTTAAAATATCCGACCAACATAGCAAAACAATGAAAAAAGAGGTAGGTTACAAAGCATATCTCCTGAGAAATTACAGAGGTTATTACCTGCACTCTAAAACATAAATCAGATATTATAGAACCATTGTTAGACCAATAAACTCTCACTTCTTTTCCTCTTCTTTAGAATTAAACCTAGCCACCGGCTGCAAAACAGTGAAATAAATTTGTAATCTAATTCGCTCAAGGGAACCAAAACACTCCATCATTTCTGAATATTCAACACAATTTTCATTTTCCTTTTAATCTTTCACACACTCCCTCTCTTACATTGACTGCAAATGAAATACTTCAGCTAATATGAGGGAGGTTCAGCCTTTGAGAACAATTATTAATTTTTACCAGCTCGCTAGAGGTGTTTCAAAACTCCCCCGGGCCTCGCTGTGTGCCGTCTGCCGTAGTGCCGTAAATCAAAGCATAGATAATTAAGAGATAACAAGACGATTCTTAAGGCTGCTTTCCTTCTGAGCAAGTGACTCAAATGAGTCTTAGGGAGGGAAGATTGTCCGCTCGTTCTCTGTCTGAATTGCACACATGGAGTCTGTGGCAATTGTGAAACTGAAGAACATCTCAGTGGAACAAGGTCATCCATCTGCATCAGACAAAGTGCACGACCGCTCGCAGCCCGATGCAGCGACCTGGAGCTGAGCCTCATCTGTGTCAAAGGACTCACGTCTGCTGTCGTGTGCTCTGCTGGCATTGGAGATTCATTGTAACAGGAGAAATTGCTCTTTTAGGACACAACAGCTGCGAGGCAGGCTCGGGGACTTAGGCAACTGATAGATGCACAGAGGGAATACAACAGCAGAGCAGAACACCGTGGGTTCCTTACGTGAGACATCATGATGAAAATATATGATTTTACTCCGTATAGCATAGATATTTATAGGTAGATGCCTTATTAGCGGCTGTTTCTTTCTATGGGGTGCTATACGTAAGCCGTCCGCCATATTCTGAGTGGCAACTTAACGTCATTCACCATTACAGCCGATGGTCTGCGAACCCTTGAGTGCGGTGGCCGAGAGAGCTCAACATGTTGTTGTGTAGACCTAACTAACACCATACAACAAGATGAGCGCGTTAGCTAACACACCTTAAAAGTTACATTTAAAAACACAAACCAACACATTCTCACCTGTGAAAGGTTATCCCGTTTCTTCGGGAATTAAAATCCCGGCAAGCGTGTGCAGAATTGTGGCATCTTCGAAGAAGCATTGATTATTATGTGAGATGTCAATGAGGTGACCGGTAAAGATGGGGCAATTACTTGCTGGGCAGGCGAATGGGGAATACCTACAATCTATGACGTTCAGTTAATTATTTATAATAACCAGAATTGCTGAGAAATGTGCCACAAATTAAAATTTTTAAAAAATTTTTAAGTCAGACACGGAAAGAAGCAAACAATTATCAACACTTAAATATATTATTATATTATTTATGAAGAAATAAGTTATTCTAACTTCATGTATAGATTTTAATCCAAAATAGCATAATGCAATATTCAATTTTATGTTTATAGTCGTTAGTGTAGATCATTGAGGAGTTTAGATATAGGTTTTATTAATATGCATTGGTTTATTGTATAGTTTAGGGTGTTAATTATTTTAGTTAAGAAATGTTGCCTTGGCAACAACCGAAAAATAAATGTTCGTTTCGTTGATAGCTAATTTTAAATAACTATATAGCTCTTATAACAGAACCATGGGGGTTATTTAGCACATATTTGGTATGTATTTGTATGTTACTTAACATTTAACGCATTGAAGTGATTTAAATCATAGTTACTTTACTTATTTTACGGTGGAAGGTCGATTTGACATACCCATATAGTGTGACAGCCTGCCATGTTATGCCTAGACAAATATTAATGTGTAAAAAGTCATAGCCATAATCTTTATTGTATGATTAGTAGGGATGCACCGATAACGATACTGGTCTCTTGTACTCGTACTCATACTCGTTAAAATGCCCTGATACCAAATGCTGATACCACACAGCATGTGATAAGCGCAATATTCAGACAAAGAAACACCAACAAAAGAACAACAGAATGGAGTTAAGGATGTCTACTACGAAGTATATGTATGCAATGAATATAATGTTAAAATTCAGTATTAATGCCTGTATAGCTGAAGTGCGCGAGCTGATAAACAAAGCACGCAGAGTGGATTGAGCGCACGGCGGCGCACATGCGCGAGCTTGTCGAGTAAATATACCTTTCTCACAGCCCGAGTCTGGGACATGCACTGGAAAGTTTGTAGTGCGGTCGAATATGAGAGAGTGAGAGAGAGATGGAGAGGTGCACATTCGGTGGTGATCTTGAGTCACTAACTTCGCACACGCCATCATTGGATTCAAACGAATTGTAAACATAAAATCCAGTCAGTAGGCGGCATCACTTATAAACATAAGTTATTTTATCCTTAGGGCATAACACTTCTGCCGAAAGTGAAATCTAGCAGACTGTGTGAAATGCGCAAGGTGTAGCTTACTATGTCCCTCTCATTCTGCACAGTACAATTACGTTGGGCACGTTGGGCATGTTTTGCTTGCTTGAGTGTTTCTGCATTATATGAGTGGCTTTGGAATATAAATCGCAGCACATTTCAGATGAAAAAAAACGCGACTTCTATTTCTGAAAATATCACAGTTAGGAGATTTATAGCGAGTGGTTCTCTGCATTATTACAGCAAAGCGCGTGATTACAGTACTAAGCCGCTGCAATGGAGCAGCTCTAATGTAATTAAATTAAAGATGATGTACCATAGAGCAAAAAAATTAACAGTGAAAATAACAAAAACACATACATTTTAATAGGCATAATTAAGTGTGAAAATAACAGAAGGATATACAGTGAAACCAAAAATGATTCAGAGACCAGATATAATTTTGATATTTTTTTACTAGTGGGTGCAGGACACTATAGTTCATTTATGTAAGTGAGGATAGCAAAAGAAAGGAGACTGTGACAAATCATACCCAAAAATTCTTCATACAGTGGACTACCAGTAAAATTGATACAAATTTGGGACCAAAAATTATTCAGACCGAGTGGGGGAAAAACGAGTTTGAGGTTTGCATGAAGCTGGGTGACAGCATGCCCAGGAGACTACAGGCTGATCTGAGGTAAGGGTGCAGTGCCCTGACAAAGTATTACTCAGTTGGTAATACTGTATACTAACAGCTGCTAATATTTGTTGATTGTAATCTATTACATACCTTTCTATCAAAATTATCTAGCATTATCAAGATTAATTGTCTGACACAGGTAAACTCTGAGTCTTGTATTATTTTATACCCTTTCAAACTATAGCGAATAAAATAAACTGTGATAATGTTAGAAATGTTGAAGGTGTCTGAATAAAATTTTGTTTGTATCTATCTGATAAATGAAGTTAACCAACTAACAATATAAATACCCTTTTGGTTTCTGTACCCAATATTTAAAAACTTTACAAATGCAATAAAAATATTGGTACTCGGTATCGGCAAGTACCAAAAATAAAAGTATTGGTATCGGGCGAGTACTGGGAAAAAGTGGTATCGGTGCATCCCATATATATATATTTATTAGAATCTACACTATTTAGTCAGCTATTCAGGTGTGGTGACCACACATGGTGTGGTGGAGTATGAGTTGATGCGCTCGGGCAGGAGATATAGGGTACCAACTTGTAAGTTAAAGTTAAACAGGTGCAAATTTTCTCTTAAATGATTGAACAATAAGTGATGAATTGTGTGTGGGCGAGGGTAAGGTTATGGGTAACGTGTAATATTTGCTGTGTAATGGACGATGTATTTAGATTTTTTTTTTTTTATAGTTGATTGTTGTACGTTTGATCTGCTCTCTTGATTGATTGCCTAAGACAAATTTCTCCTGAGGGAGATAATAAAATGGAATACTACTAAATGGAATACTACGATGGCCCCAAAACCATCAGTCGCCCCCAGTATCCCCTCTCTGAACCCTAGGAATGCCCCAAAATGTGCCCACCTGAAATATGCATCTGATTTTCTACTATCTAAACGGCGCCGCACATTAAGTCTGCTAATTCTCCGCCAATGGGAATATTCAAAACAGCACTTATGAAATATTTATCGGAACATGAACATTTCCCTGTATTTTAATTACCTGTATTATTCTCGAATTACAATAAAGATTAAGTGAGCCCACTGCTGAAAGGTGACTAAGTGTTAATTTACAGAGATCATGGTGAATAATTAAAATCTTTTTGGTTGCTCTGCGGATTGGAAGAGGAAACAATGAAAGGATTTATTCAGAGTCAAGCCACATTTATTAATTTTGAATGTGGCCCAAAGCACCTGCACAGAGTGTTGGCATGTTTTATTGAGAGAGCGGCTGTGTTTTCCAAGATCACATGCCCGGGAGGTCCCACTCAAAGGTCTTCTCTGAAGAATCTATATGTTGTGTGTCATCACACATAAAGCCCCTTAGCTAAACATAAACTCCTCTAATGAGGAAAGAGCACCTTCAGTACATTCAGGCCTGAAACTCCTACACAAGTACATGAATGCATTCACTTCTAGCGACACAAACTCAATTGTCACGTTGCAGCAATTGATAGCGCAGTACACAAAGTACATGTTCCATTCTTAGACGAAGTTCAGAGGTCATGAGAATGATTAATTAAATATTTATTGATTGATTTTTTAATTAATAACAATTAGAATATTTAAAAATATCACAGTTTTTCTCAGTCGCTTTGGTGCATTTCTCAAATCAGAAATGAAATTCTCAAAACTACTTGTACAACTTCCAAATCATCTAGTCAGTTGTACACATCATAAAAGCAGTTTCTCATTCTTTTGAACAAGTTGCGATTGCTTTGGTACATTCAAGCAATTGATTATGTACATTTGTCTGTGGTTTCCTACATCATCAGTTGCTAATGTCATGTTGCTCAAAGTGTATTATATAGTTTTCTGTGCAATAGTCCCTCAAAACATCTAGTCTTTAGTTCAACGTATAAGTCATTAAATGCAAAATGGTTAATCT
>JADLZN010001009.1:0-30193 GCA_018155175.1 Sinocyclocheilus anophthalmus | reverse complement strand
AAAATATTCAGACACTTTGACCTGACCATTTTTGGCTTCAGTGTTTTTCTTTAATTGCTAAGCCACCTTTTTACACACTCAGACTGAACAAAATTAAACAATGCTTGGTTGACCTAAATTGGTATTATCTAATTGTGTACTTAAAATTAACAGCTGACAGCTATTCAACCTAATTCATCGCATACCTTTCTATCAGTTATCTGACATTATCAAGATGAATATGTTCTGACACAGTTTAACTCTGAGTTTTTGCAATATTTTATTACCATTTTCTAAACTATAGTTAATAAACTGTCTGATTACATATTTGGATTGACTGTATGTGAATATGAGGTGAAATTGAAGTCAGGACTGTTGATAACCCTTTGCCTGGTGCAGCAGGATTTGCACACTTCAAAAGGGGGATTTTAACAGCAGAGCCCCAGCTGAATCCCAGTGTGTTGTGGGTAAACGTTGCCCCGTTCAAAGCCTGTAATCCTGGAGCTTAACCACGAAAGTCTTCCCCTCAGGCCGTCTGGAGCAGAAGACAAAGTCATCTTACTTACATAACTCCTGCCATTATACAACTTCTCACTAATAGGTTTTCTAATGGGAGATGATTTGACTCGTTAGTTTAAAATTTGGATTTGGAGTTTTCTGGCCCAATTTTGCGTCAGTCAATTTTGTTTCTTGTTTGTGCAATAATCACTTTGAGTATTTCCTATAACTTTGTACGTTTCTTCATTACTTTTCCAGAATCTTTGCTGCTGCTGTACTGTCAAAGTTATCTGGTTGACCCTTTAAGGGTAGCACTAGCACACTAATCAAACGCAATGTAGATCCAGGACTTTAAGCTCAGGGATTCAGATGCCTTTGTAGCATAACATATGCCTTGTAACAGCCTCCCATCTGCAACCAGAAAGATTTTAATTGTCTGGAAACTTTATCCTCACTTTATACACCTTCACCAGTCCTTCACCAGTCCTCAAGTCCAGCTTGTCTCTTCACACAACTATATGAAAGGTTTCTATATGTAAGAAATATGGCTGATGAGTAATCAAAAGTGTTTAGCAGCAGCGTCTTTACAAATAGCAATGCTGTAAGTTTAACAGCTTCAAAAACAGCAATGTTAACTCCTCGCTAATGAAAAATTTAATGTAGCTTTTCAATTGCAATTTTATCAAAAACGTTAATTGCGAGGCAGTGCTGACAACAAGCTTCTCTGCGGGTTTGTTTCCGTCTGTGGTAAAAACATGGGAATTTTTTGTCATTTTTGTGGTTTGTCATATTCGTTGGCCTGCAGTGTTACTTTGGGTTTTGGTTTATTTGCTGTTGTAGGCTATAAGGACCTTTGAAATAATTGAAATCTTTTCACAAAGTGTTAAGAAAGCATAATGCAGTCAACAGACCTGGAACTACTTCATAGCGGCGCGTTTACTGGAAAATAATTGCACACCTTAGAACATTCGTCAACCAATCAGAATAATGCATTCAACAGCCTTGTGGTGTTATATTGTGTAATAATAGCAATGGTGATTTCTGCCACTTCCTTCTCAGTATCATTGTATGTGTGTATTTGTGCTATATAAAGAATGCACTGGCTGATGGTATCTGTCAGGACCAGAGCAGGCTGTTATCTAGCCATTATGTCAGATTTATCTTCATTCAAATTTATCAACACCCTCTCCGAAAGCTCATTTGTCAAGCTGAAGGAGCACTTTTCGTACATTTCGTAAACCTTGTCTCTCCATATGGCTGTGGGGTGAAAACAGATGTGGCATGACTTAGAAGAGGCCGACTGACAACCCGCTAAGCTTGGCACAGCAAATAATCCATGTATCGCACATACGATTGCCTGTGATTTATTGTTCAAATCAAGCCTGAGCGTTGTACTGTGGCTCATTTTCAGCCTTTTCACACCCCGTCTTCTTGTTCTCACCTGGCAGGTCTCTGAAATATCAAAAAATAGGCAATTGAAGTGTTGGGTTAAAAATGTGATTTCTGCACATGCACTGGTATTATTAAAGGACGAGATGGGGGACGTGTCAGGAACATATTGGTCTGTGCAGATAAGGACCCGAGAAGCTGTTGTTGTTGTTTTTTAAAGCACCTGAAGGATGATCTGTGGAAGATTGTTCCAGATGCCTGTTGTAATTCCAACTTCCTGAGACTCTGCTGGGAGGCACGTGTTTTCCGAGTTCACGGACCGTTCGGAATGTTCCAGCTGTTTCTCTTGATGTCTGGAGACACAGCTGTGTGAGCGACCTTAGCATGTACAAGTGGTTTATTTTATGCTAATAGAAGTGTACTGGGATTCAAAAAGTGTCTTCAGGTTTGTGGGTAAAAAGGCAAGCGTTGAGAAATACTATTAAAATATTATGTTATAAATAATTTAACACATTTGCATTCAAAAGTTGGAGTCTTTGTTTTTTGTTTTTTCCAAAACATTAAAAACTCACCAAAGCTGCATTTATTTGATCAAAATACAGTTAAAAACTGTATATTAACAAATTATATATTCACCATATATATATAGTGATCAGGGCAGGACTTAGGGGGACGAGGGCCCCTGGGCTTGGGTTATGTTTGGGCCCCATACCTATAATACAAATGCCCTCAACTAGAACATTATTATGGAGTAACACAAAATACACAAACATATGCTTTGAGGTTCATAAATAGTACAATTAATAAGCAACATGTTTGGCTATAGTCAAAGTTTAAATGTAATATGAAATATTCATAATAATATAATAAACAGGATGTGTTCTCTCAGTTGAGAGATCAAAACCTGAAATAACCTTAAAAAAAAAAAAAAAAAAGCCAGGAGTGGCTTATTATTTTATAAATGTTATTTCGTATCGGCTGTCTTCGTATGTCAGTGTACTTCTTTTAACAATCAAACGAAAATCAATATGAACTAATCCAGATGGATGGTGCATAAATGTTAAGTTTAAATATACAATTTTAATGTAGAAATATTAAATGACTGCAAAAAAATGAAATAAGCTACTTTTTAAAATATGACACAACCGCCAGTAGGTGGCAGCAAGTGACTGTCGTGTGTGAGTTGAATCAACCGATTCGTTTAAAAAAGCTGATTCATTTAACTTTGCAAACAACTGTACTATAGCCTGATTGAATCATTTGCTGGTCCATGTAACACTGAGGAACAAAACACTGTTGTTCGGAGACGCAGCGGTTCTGCTGTTTGTTCCATTTTCTTTCTGACGGAGCAAAACAGAATTTTGTGTCTGAAAGTTACTCTGCAAGATGTTGTTTATTTACTTTGCGATCGGCAAATATTCCCCAAAAAAAACACAAACAGGACTGTGATAGGCTAAGTCCATATCTCTTTTCTCTCTCTCTATCTCTCTATCACCACACACACACACGCACGCACGCGCGCGCTTGCGTGCGCACACACAGACACACGATGCGCAAAACTCCGCATTAGAACAGTCAATAACAAATACTTAAACAAATAAAAAAACATACTTACAGTCGCTGATTCAGAAGTGACAGATTGTCATAGCAAAGTCAGAATTACCTCCTCTCCTAGGTTCCATAACGGTCGTTCCATAAAAGCATGCTGTTCTGTTGTAAGGCGATCTTAAAGATTTCTAATGCTTTCCTTTCGGAAGGCCAAAAATAAAGTACTTTGCTTGGCCTAGAAACACACCACAGCGTTCTCCCTGAATGACTGCTTCAACACTACTGCGGTACTGAACACGCCTTCTGTCTTTGCAGTGACATACATTTGGGCGGCATTATGTTAATATTCCCACATAGTGAGGTAGATAGTGTGGTTAGAACGAGCCGTTTTAGGGGGGCATGGCCGAGTTTAACTTTGATAAAGATATCTCTTTGGTTTTGAGACTTTAGTCTTTGCAAACTTCAGGGATCTTATCTATGCACAATCAGATTGTAACACTACAAAGAGAAAGGAAAAAATGAAATCGAATCATATGACCCCTTTAAGCATGAGATAACACGTTAAATAGAATGTAGATCTTGCATTTCAACTCTGCAGCTGGGCGCATAACCATGAATAGTTAAGAATGATCATGTGTTATTATCATTTGAACTATAGTTAATTAAAAGATATGACTTTACAATGCATAATATATCATAATTACTTATGCACAGAAACAACTGATTATATGGTGTTAGGTATAATTAGTCAAGGTATTATGCATGTTTTACAGTGATTATTTATTTATTAAACTTCATATAAATGTTCATAAATAATAGTAGTGAAACTAAATATGTTTTACTGTATAAAGTATGGAGGCAAATCAAAACAACTGAATTGTGTTTGCATGTCTTGATCGGTGTGCAGCATTCAGTCGTCCCTCTGCAGGTGTGTGTTGTACAGAACAGCAAGAGGAAAGACAAACAGCTCTGAACTGATTCACCGTCCTAGTGCTAAAATAAGCAGTGTGCCTTGCTTTAATTGCCCCCGCTTCTTCATCGACCTTCATGTCGTGGTGAGTGCTGGCCTCTGGTCGTCGCGTCGACATGGAAATGAGAGTTTAGTCCTCAGGGTTCCCGCACTTCAGCAGAGGCAGCAACTAATTAACCGCCTCCAAATGACTACCAGATAAAGATAAATGCATCTCACAATAAACAGTATAACCATTAGACCTTAATTTGTAAACTAATTAGTAAAACTGCCTTAAAGTCATTACCTCGATAATCGCGTGACTGGTCACATACAGGTAGGCCTACGTCCATAAACACAGTGCAACTTTTAGACTTCCACTTATTTTAAAATGTCCTCAGCTAGTTTTCCTCTTCACTGCTCTCTGTAAATTACCCAGTAATACACAATGCCGGTAATTGATCTGATATATTCTCTCACCAGTCCTCCATCAACTCCCCTGTGAGATGATATGAAATTGCTGCAGCACGCACTCGCGCACGCCAATTCAATTACTGCAAGAATTACTTGTCATATCCACTTCCCTCTCTATTTACTGCCGTAATTTTGATCCTTTTGAGAATTACACGAAGAGACGCGATGTTTAGTGTTTCATAAATGTTAACCCTAGCAAAAAGAGAATGTAATGAGCTTAGTAAAATGGTCCCCGTCAGTTTGCCTAACAGACCGATGGTTGCAGTTCCCCCATTTGACCACTGGATGGCACTCTTGCTACACGCGTTTGCCTTAAAATATAAACCTGTCCAACTGAGCTTACGTTTCTCAATGTAAATACAGATTCCCTGAGCTGGTTCTTCTACATTTGTGTCACGCCGGCCGTACCATAGTCTTGCATGCTGTTCTGTAAGCCAAGTGGCCATTCATTCGGTAACTGCAGTGTGCAAGAAGATGCTCTGCCGCCTGCCAGAGTCATACAGAGTGCAAACTACCGTAGCTTGTTCACACACACCGTGCCTATAGGCTGTCAGCTGGGCTCTCAGCAGACCCGACCTCTCTCGTAGTAGCACCCCACGCCCGCTCTGTCATTCAGAAGAGATTACATCTAGCACCACAGATCCAGTGTGAGCCTGGGGGTCTGGTGGAGGGGCCGGTGAACTCCCTGTGGTTGCGGAGATTGCTTTCCATCCTCGGTTCACGCTGGTATTTCCGCCCCCCAGCATGGAGAGGATCAGAAGTAATGCACCACAAGTGTAGTTTTGGAGGGGGATGTGGCCGTGAAGAATGAGTTTGAATAATGCCACACTTCTGCTATTGACAAAGCATGTTTAGTAGTAGAATTATATAGGAGACTATATTTCAGTTGTTGTGCGTTACAGTATGAGTTGTAGGCATTTTGTTGGTCATTTATGAGTTTTTATTGTTAATACTGCTTACATGAACATATTAATAATGACTGCGTTTATGTACAATTAAATGCTGTTGTGTTATAGGTCAGATGTTGTGATGTGTACTAATAATACAGGAGTCTAATTTGCCAGATAATTACTTTTTTAAAGACATTTTCAGAAATCATATCACATTTTTCCCCAACTTTTTTTTAAATTAATTTTACTATATGTAATATATAAAACATTTTTATTCTTTTATTATTGATTTTAAGAAACATTTGACATATACACTACACAATATATGTATATACACATTTTGTGTGTGTGTGTGTGTGTGTGTAGATAGTGGTCATATTCCAAGCAGTACTTTTACGCAAAACTTTTTAAAATGCATTTTTAAAACAAATTTTAAAGTAATTTTATATATTACTTAAGTTTTTATCTATTATTTTGAAATGTATAAATCCAAGGCGTTGCTTTTGGAAATTTTACCAAATGTATTTTGTCCTGATCCACTTAAATATTAATATGCTTTTATAAACTATACATTTGTTATTTTATTTCCTATTTTCAAACAGCCCTTTTGTGTACTTGAGTATTTCTCTTTTGACATATTTGTCAAAATTTTTGACCATTTGACATTCTCTTACACAGGTCGCCTGTCTGATCCGTGTCCCGACTGAAGTAGTAAAGCAGAGGACACAGGCCAATCCCTCTCTTAATACCTACCGGGTGCTGCTGAATACACTACAAGAAGAGGTATGTGTATACCGTCAGTTTGACTTACAGTGAACTTGCAGTGCGCTTGAGTTCACTTGAGCTGTCATGTTATAGGCAGATGCACGGGTGGATTGATTGATAAACAAGTCATTTTGTAAAGCAACCAGCTAAAACCAGACGAAAATACCATGTCTTTTTGTTTGCTTAGAGATGACAACCCTTTCTGATTTCTCATTGCAGGGTTTCAGAGGCTTGTACAGAGGTTATGGCAGTACAGTACTTAGGGAGGTAGGCTGGCTTTCCTCTACACATCATGTACTGATAGTCTGTTATTCACATAATTATACAAATGCTTTTGATATTGACATTTGATTTGAGTACCTCTTAAATGCATGGCTGCGTGCAGGAGGGTACACACAGGTTTTTTTTTTTGGCCACACCCTCCCCCCGTTCACCCCCTCCCCTGCACACCTCTCTTCATGTTTACTTTGTTTCAGTAGTCTAGCCCCCTCTCCCCCCACAACACCCCCCACCCTATTCATGTAACTATTGCACACTTGTTTAAGACTTCAGACCAAATGCTCAGTTAGAGCAACATTACACATGAGCAGAACGAAGAGGATTTCAGATATATTTTAAAGGTCGTAAAACAAATGAGAATGTTTGTAGGTAAATATCCACTTCATCCAGTGCTGTTTGTTCTCTGTCATCTTAAGCATCTCAATACTGTCCGCTTGTTTTACTGACTGAGAAACAACTAAAGATAAATCAGTGAAAGAACGGTCCAAATAAAAGCAAATTGACTGCTTTGCAAACCCGTTTGGCCAGTTCACTGAATTAAAAACATTCTATATTAGAAAAAAAATTCTATATTAGAAAAAAAATACTTTACTCACCCTCATGTCATTTCTAACCTCAGTCTCAGTGGTTTTTTTTGTCTATAAAATGAAAGTAAAATGGTTTCAGTGTTATTTGAACTAAAGGAATTTCATTATATGGTTAAAAACAGTTAAAACTGACTTCAAACTGTCCTTTTTGTGTTCTGCAGTAAGTAAATGAAGACAGAATTTTTATTTTTGGGTTCCCTCAAGCAAGTTGTTGCCCCTTTTCTATTCTGAATTTAATCTTTTTTTTTTTATATTAACAATTTATGTAGCTAATGAAACTAATTAGCAATGGAACAAGCAGCAGAAAGAGCAACCACAAGGTGAAACGCACCATATCCCTCCCGCTCCCACCCAAGAGAAGATGCCTTTTTAAATGGATCTCTCATTCTCTCTCTTTGATTAATCATCTGCTTCCTCGCACACCTGCATCGCATGATAATGCGCATTGAGTTATAGGCAAAGCTCATATTTTTTCATTTGTTTTCCGAAATTTATTTCTCCTCCTCATGTTACACACATGGTATTTGAATTTCATCAAATGTTAAGGAAATGCATTTCCAATGTGTGGATCCACTGTTCTTTTTTTTTTGTGGATCATGTATAAGAAGCAAAGAATGTGTGAGTTGCGTTTCCTGCTAGATTTGCTGAAGTGAAAATACAAAGACAACCTGCAATATCTCACCCTTTTTCCTTTTGCACACTTTTGCAGGTTGTGAAAATGAGAAGGTGGAAATGATTCAGTTGCATCTGCTCTTTTCCTCTTGTTAAACCTACAACCGCCAGACCATGACAGCTTCAACACACTCGCATACTAACAGTGATTTTGATGAGCGGCACGGACATCTGCAGCTGGTGGGGGCTCACCCGACCTCAGCCTCTGTAATTATCGCAGCTTCTGTTTTCCCTCAAGAGCGCTGACTGTCTGCTAGCATCCAGAATCTCTCGAGTGAGTGCTGTACACCTACACATTTCAAAATAAAGCTTCTTTATTGGCATCTATGGTTCCACAAAGAACCTTTAACATCAACGGAAACTTTTCATTGCACAAAAGGTTCTTTATAGTGGAAAAAACTCTTAGTTATTTTAAGAACTGTGACTGGCAGGTTCTTTTAGGGCACCAAAAACGGTTCTTCTACAGCCTCACTGCGAAAACCACCCTTTGGACCATTTTGTTGTATAGCGAGATTCCATAGAACAGGGATCCTCAAAATATGGCTCGCGAGATACACTTTCCTGCGTTTTAGCTACAAACCCTGTCAAACTCACCCACCTGTGATTAATAATGATCTGAAGACATTGATATTAGCATGCTCAAAGGTCTTTGATTAGGGTTGGAGCTAATCTCTGCAGGAAAGTGGATCTCGCGAGACAGATTTGAGGATCCATGCAATAGAACGAACACTATGGGTTCACAAGAACCTTTTTTTTTTTTAAGTGTGAAAAATTTTAAGTTTGTGAAAGCACTTTTCCACTAAAAGACATGAAGGCTTCCAACATACACGGACCCTTCCCCCCCCAACGCCCAATAAAGAACCTTTATTTTTAAAAGCAGCCATATTATGCCACTTTTTACAATATGTAATGGTGTCCCCAGAATGTGTCTGTGAAATTTCAGCTCAAAATATCCCACAGATCATTTATTATATCATTTGGAAAATGCCTATTTTGAGTGGAAGCAGAAACAGGATGTTTTTCGGGCCTCTCTCTTTAAATGCAAATTAGCTGCTGATCCCCGCCCCCTTTTTACAAAATAGAGCTGCCATTACAGCTCGGACCTGCTAAAACATCTGTTTTGGTTCTGATTATCATGTTTATCGCGCTGAAATCATGCGTTTTACACCATATGAGTTTAAACATCTGATATACGATTTTCTGAGAGCACACATGTGAGCAGTATAAACTAAATTCTCATTCACACAAGTTTACGTTAAAAAACACACATGAGTTACAAAAACAGTGGGTTATGTCTGTGAAGGTAAGCAGCTGGGAAATAAATCGCATGTTTATTTTAGATCTAAATTGTGTTCTGTGCTCCTCTGTGCAGCCAAAAACAGAACAGTTATCATGTTTTGCTCAAACTTTCACCATGACATTAGAGCTGGTACACCGTTGTCGCTTGTGAATCAAAATGACGGCACCATGGGTGGAAACTTACAGATTAAGGGGCGATAATATTATAATGAGATCCCTTTGCGACGTCACTAGGGGAGCGAAATCAGACGCGCTCGTTTTCTCAGACGCTTGCAGAAAAAGGCTTCCCAAAACAAAATTACTGGGTTAAACTTTTTCACGTTTCCTTGATTGGTAGATGCACCGGGGAACTGATTATAGCACTTAAAACCTGGAAAAGTCAGATTTTCATGATACGTCACCTTTAAAAATAATGGTTCTCTTACGAAATGTCCAACTTAATTACCTCTATTATTCTAATACTAAAAAGTGAATAACGCAGTTTGGGATGGGACAACCAAGTGTAAACTCAACTGAAAGATTCAACACTCTTGTATTTAGGTTCAGGACTTGTTTAGTCTGGGCATTAAATATGGGCAGACCAGCGTGCCAGTCCGCGAACGCAATGAGTGCCACCCTCTACGTTTGCATTAACCCTTAATGTGCTTTTCTACTTTATAAACCAAACGGGACTTCGGCCCCTTAAGATTTTCTGATCATTTGTCTCAATTGCCCGTGAGAAAGTTCAAATGTCACTTGAGTAATTGTTTCAGGCCGTCTTGATCTGAAACTAAACTAAATATCTGATTTTCTCCAAAGAGGGAAAACAATGTTCCCATTGAGGCGGCGAAACTGCCCATAACCTTGTGGGTGGTCCTGGAGCAAAGTACCTCAGATATTATTATGTAGCAGGACTGCTTTTTGGATCCTCACACCTTCGTATAGCGTGACCTTTGTACGAGACTCTCCTCAAAGAGGGATAAAAGAGATGCTGTGAATATGCTAGTGGGGTGGCGTAGCACTCGAGCTCCCAGCCTATCGACCGTCTCCAGCAGCTCTATCCAGAAGAACTCCGGGTGTCTTGCTTGAGGAACTGTTGAAACTCTTCGAGGGCTGACGCAACGCTTTGGGTCTGACTTACCTGGCTAAAAATGGGCATGTGCTGGACGAACACTCAGCCTTGGTGGGCGGTCCGGCCTTGTGAGCTGCTTTCCGAGCAGCTTTTATGTCTTTGTGAAGCAAGGCTGAATATGAATCCTGCCACTTTTGTGTAATTCTCATCACAGATGTGAGAGAACCCTCGCTGAGAGCCGAGATTCATTTTGACACCGTTTCAACAAATTAAACAGCAAGAGTTCAGATTTATAACATCCATCTCATAATATAAAATCTATCAAATTAATAATAATATCATCTATAAAATTTACACTTTATTATTTATAACGATAATATTATATATAATTTATTGTAATTATTTTACATTTCTTTTAGTATTTCTCATTAAGTTATTTTTATAAAGAACCTATATTTATGAAGAACTTTTGTTTCCTACCGGGACAAAGGTTGTGAGGTGAAATGACCCGGAGTTAAAAAAAATCATATATGATAGATAACTATTAAATCAAGTATATTTTACATCAATTTTCAATTTATTTAAAAAAATTTTTTTAAAGATTTATTATTTTTTTTTTTTTCCCCAAAAAACACGTAAATTGACTCATGTCAGGACATTTGTTGTTTTTATTAAATAATTTTTTGTTGGTAATTTTTAAATCATACGTTGGCAAAGTAGTTGAAGATGCCTATGCAAATAAAAATGGCAACACACACAATATTATATATATATATATCTATATATATAATATATTATATATATATATATATTATATTTTTTTTTTTTTTTTTTTGTTCGCGAAAGTGTTACCTGTAAATAAAAAAAGTTGCATATTGAAGTATTTCTTATTCTATATGTCAAAAACAATGGGGGTCTATCATATGCGTAGAAAACCCATATGTGGCCTGTCCCAAATATCTCACTGGCATGTTGCTGCTGGGCAATCTTGGTCCGGTACCATATTTTTAATAGTAGGGATTTTTGTACAAAAAATTTGCAGGTCATTATAGCGTAGGCATTTGTGCCAAACGAAACAAAGCGCCGAGGTGCAAATATACTGGAAGTTAAAGGACAGAATAAACACATTCCACTATTACTCTGCAATTTGCCTTTCCATTACGTCTCAGCACAGACCAGTAGGTCGCTGCTGGGACTTGCAAGAGGATATAAAGTATTCCCCTCTCAGCCAGCACTGTAATTACACACCATCAGCTCCTCAGTTGCCATACAAACACATAATAACCTTCATCCTGCTCTCCTTCAATTACCCTCCCCTCTCTCAGCTATTACCCAGGATACCCCGGGGCCTCCTGTCTGCCTCTGTTTACAAATTCCTGTCATATTTCAGGATCTGCAGGGTCTCTGTTAAAGGGGTTGAGGAAAACAGCTGGGTCTGGAATGACGCCTTGCAGAAGGGTCTCTCTCAATAGCTCTCGGCCGCTCCGATTCATTCATCAAGAATGTGTTGAAATAATAACATTCTCTCTCGCTGCGGATGATGACTGGAGAGAATGTGTTTATGGGTGTTTCTTCAACTTTAGACACTTTTACTTCCCAGGGGTTGATTTTTATTAAAACTAACAGATTTTCAACATCAAGGCCGCATTAAAACTTGGAAACTTTTTGCAAGTGCTCTTATTGGGTATATGCGTACACTCTAAAAAAGCTGGGTTAAAAACAAATCTCAAAAGGTGAAAATGTTATTAAGCAATTTGAAAAAAAAAACGTTTATTATTCAATTGTTATTTGTTCAACTCATTAATAAATGTTCATGTATTGAACATATTAATAAATGTTCATTTCCAGCCAATTTTGTTAGAAATGTATATTTGAGTTAAATAAAACTCAATCAAACCACACAATCACTGGGTTTGTCCATTTTTAACCCAGCATTTTTAGTGTACTTTTCACGTTCCATTTATTTATTAATTTTACTGTTTTAATAACCCAGACTAAGACTTTTAATCTTAATATATGGACTTTTTTTTTTGAGTCATAAAAACATGAATTGTTGGTTTGGTTTTTGATGTTTGAGAAAAGACGCAAAGTGTGAAAATATTTATGTATTTAGGACATATACATTAAATTCTGGCTGTGAAATTATCCTTTGCAAGACACATTAGTTGGCCATTTTTCCCCCAAAAAATGTTGTTTACATCACTATGATATTAAACACAATAAAAATTTAAGGTGTGATAGAAATTAGACTAGGATTTTCATTACCTTCAGGAAGAGAAAGAAAAAAGAAAAAAATTGTTATACAAAAGTGTTCAGACGTTTGGGGTCAGTAATACATTTTTTAAAAAGCTGTTCTTTTGAACGTCTATTTGTCAAACAATCTGAAAAATATTTAAATATATATATATACAGTGGGGCAAAAAAAGTATTTAGTCAGCCACCAATTGTGCAGGTTCTCCCACTTAAAAAGATGAGAGAGACCTGTAATTTTCTCATAGGTATACTCAACTATGAGAGACAAAATGAGAAAAAAAAATTGTAGGATTTTTAAAGAATTAATTGGTAAATCCCTCCCCCCCCCTCGGTAAAATAAGTATTTGGTCAGCTACAAACAAGCAAGATTTCTGGCTCTCACAGAACTGTAACTTCTTCTTTAAGAGGCTCCTCTGTCTCCACTCGTTACCTGTATTAATGGCATCTGTTTGAACTCGTTATCAGTATAAAAGACACCTGGCCACAACCTCAAACAGTCACACTCCAAAACTCCACCATGGCCAAGACCAAAGAGCTGCAAAGGACACCAGAAACAAAATTGTAGACCTGCAACAGGCTGGGAAGACTAAATCTGCAATAGGTAAGCAGATTGGTGTGAAGAAATCAACTGTGGGAGCAAATATTAGAAAATGGAAGACATACAAGAACACTGATAATCTCCCTCGATCTGGGGATCCACGCAAGATCTCACCCCGTGGGGTCAAAAATCCCAGAACCACACGGGGGGACTAGTGAATGACCTGCAGAGAGCTGGACCAAAGTAACAAAGGCTACCATCAGAAACACACTGCGCCGCCAGGGACTCAAATCCTGCAGTGCCAGACGTGTCCCCCTGATTAAGCCAGTACATGTCCAGGCCCGTCTTAAATTTGCTAGAGAGCATTTGGATGATCCAAAAGAGGATTGGGAGAATGTCATATGGTCAAATGAAACCAAAATATAACTTTCTGGTAAAAACTCAACTTGTCGTGTTTAGAGGAGAAAAAATGCTGAGTTGCATCCAAAGAACACAATACCTACTGTGAAGCATGGGGGTGGAAAAATCATGCTTTGGGGCTGTTTTTCTGCAAAGGAACCAGGACGACTGATCTTGGTTCATTGTGTCCAGGCCGCCATGTATCGTGAGAGTTGGAGTGAAAACCTCCTTCATCAGCAAAGGGCATTGAAGATGAAACGTTGGCTGGGTCTTTCAGCATGACAATGATACCAAACACACCGCCCAGGCAACGAAGGAGTGGCTTCGTAAGAAGGATTTCAAGGTCCTGGAGTGGCCTAGCCAGTCTCCAGATCTAAACCCCATAGAAAATCTTTGGAGGGAGGGAGTTGAAAATCCGTGTTGCCCGCGACAGCCCCAAAACATTACTGCTCTAGAAGAGATCTGCATGGAGGAATGGGCCAAAATACCAGCAACAGTGTTATATACCCTTTGTTGGCAATGACAGAAAACGTTTGACCTCTGTCATTACCAACAAAGGGTATATAACAAAGTATTGAGATTAAATTTTGTTATTGACAAATACTTATTTTCCACCATAATTTGCAAATAAATTCTTTAAAAACCTACAATGTGATTTTCTGGATTTTTTTATCATTTTGTATCTCATAGTTGAGGATACCTATGGTGAAAAATTACAGGCCTCCTAATCTTTTTATGGGGAGAACTGCACAATTGGTGGCTGACTAAAATACTTTTTTTCCGAGTATATATACATATATCCTGTGACAGTGAGACGTGAAGCAACCGCCTTGCTGAGAATGGCTTTGCATAAAGGAAAAATACACTGTAAAATATCAAAATAGGAATATTTACTTTAATTTTTAACAATATTACATTTTTTCCTGTATTTTTTTTATCAAATATATATTCTAAATGTTGTTGAACATTGTTAACAGACAAAAACTGACTAAATAAAATAGTTTCTTGTGTGTAAAAGTTAACATGGTCAGTGCCAGGAGTTCAGGAGCTTGAAGGGGGTTAAAGGGGTCATATGATGCTGCTAAAAAAAAAACAGTATTTGGTGTAATAAAATGTTTATGCGGTTTAAGGTTAAAAAAAACCATTATTTTCCACATAATGTACATATTGTTTCTCCTCTTTGCCCCGCCTTTCTGAAATGCGTCGATATTTACAAAGCTCATCGTTCTAAAAAAGCGAAGTGTGCTCTGATTGGCCAGCTATCCAGTGCGTTTGATTGGCCGAATACCTCAAGCGTCTGACAGAAATGTTACACCCCTTAACATACTGTGATGCCGTGTCCCAGCCGGAGCAACGAGACAAAAACATTAAAAACCCATTATAAACGAGGCATTCATGCGTCAGGGGGGACATAATTACGGATTATAATGACGTATACTGTCTTTTTACGAGTTGCGTTTCATCGCGCCACGTAAACATAAAACCATATCTGCATTGTGATCGGAGAAATGACAAACAACAAGCTTTACTCTACACTGCCCAAAAAACTTGCGTTCGAATCGTCAGTGGCAAATTCTTTAAAAATAAAAAACGTACTTACAGTATGTGAGTCAGAACAGCCGGCATTGTAGTCTACTCTACCAGGATCAGGAAACAGTCCTCCATAAAATGCGCTGGACACATCTGAATATTGGGGTTGAACTGTTCTGGAAAAGTGTTGTAAATACAACTTAACCACTGATTTCTAGTCGTGTTTATTTTTGAAAGGCCAACAAAGTAGTTTCGCGTTCACAACGAAACAAAGCGTCACACACAGCGGCCTAGAGTGAGAGGAGGCCGGTGAGCTTGAGAACGGCGCGGCCGCCCCCCCTGCGGATTCGATGAAGGAGCGTCCGGTGGGCTTGCGGTAACCACATGTGACGACCCCGGGCTGTTCTCTGCTTCGTCCACGGTGAAAGCCGGTCCGGCAATCCACAGTACGAAGTTGATGTATTTCCTCAGCGAACAGCACAGATCAGCTCCAGGCATGACAAAACGGATATCGTACTCTTTTGAACTACAAAGTAGTTTCTCTTTCACAACGAAACACAGCTTCTTCACGACATGGCGGCGGCGTCAACAATACTACAGCGAGAATAAAGTTACGCCTTCTTTCTTTGCATAAACATTTGGGCAGCGTTATGCAAATCTTCCCATATCGTGACGTAGGTATGTGTGGGCATGTTAGAACGAGCCGTTTTAGCGTGGTTGACTCTTAACTTTTATAAAGAATTATCTCTTTGGATTTGAGATGTTAGTCTTTGCAACTTACAGATCTTCTTTATGCACAATCAGCTTGTAACACTCCAAAAGAGAAAGGAAAAATTTAAATCGCATCATATGACCCCTTTAATGAGAAGTGACAACACTGGTGAAAATGAACCATCACAATGGGCTTTTGTGTTCCAGGGTGGTTCGACAACATGCCTGCAGGGTGATAATGGTTTTATAGATGAATATATCCTGACTGATAATGTGTCCTGGACATCTTTACATTGCCATGACTGAATGTCCATACGGATGCATGAAATCACACGAATAATGTACTGGAAGGCAAATCAATTAGAGTAAAGGCTGTCCATTGACTTAATGGCTTGTTGTTGACTTCAAAACATTGGATCTCAGTTTCATCTGAACAATTTGTCATCAGCACTTCCTGTATGTATGGCTGTTTGTTCACTGCGGTTCTCTGGAGAGACCCTCATGGCTCTGCTTCCTGTTTTGATCCACTAAAACCAGCCCAGCCTTGAAACCTCTATTAGATTCCCAGGAGTGTCCTTTAATGTGTCCCTCCTCTTAGCCTAAGGCAAACCCATTTATTGTCCTACTAAGAGCACAAACAAGTCTTATTCAAATAGACAGACTGCTAAAATTATTAGATGTTGTTGCATTAAGAGGTGCCTCACATAGGTGTTGGATGATTTATTCACAAGGATAAAGGAAATTGTATTCAATTAGGCAATATTGTGAATATTGTGGTTTTCATAGGATTTTTATTATTTTGGTGCTCTAGTATCGGGTCAGTAGGTTTTTTTAATGTTGGAAAGAAGTTTATTTGCATTTATCTGATCAAAAATACAATAAAAAATTAATATTGTGAAATATTACAATTCATAACTTTTCTATTTTATTGTATTTTAAAATGTAATTAATTCCTGCGATGGCAAACTGAATTTTTTCAGCATCAGGAAAAATCTTTTAATATGCTGATGCGATGCTAAAACATTTATTATTTCATCATGTTAAAAACCAGTTGTTAAAAGAAACTTTGATCGTCCGTTTGATCAATTAATGTGTACTTGAATAATTTTGTCTTTAAAGAAACAAAGAAATTGTAAAGAATGGTGCATGAAACTGATGGGTAAGTATGTTTGAAACCACATATTACTGTATTCATATTTTGAATCTAATGTCTTAAATGATGGTTCTCTATTTACAAAAATATCTGATTAATAGCTGATCCATTCGAGAGCAACTTAATATTATATTTTAAAATATATATACACTTTATTTGTATCTTGAATATTGTTAGTAGTTTTTATATGTTGTATATGGAGCGGTTATATAATAGCTACAGTTTAATCTAGTTTTGTATTTGACTATATGATACAAATAAATGTATTTCTGCTGAGAACAGCCACTTCAACTCAGCTGTTGTTTTGCTGAATATTTAAATAATCACTTTAATGACTTTTGTCACTGCTTTTAACCTCTCAAACAGCTTTATTTACACACATTATGAGCAGTTCTGCTGTTTGTGAAAGTGCACCAACTCCCCAGCAGAAATCAGCACACAAAGAGCTCCAACAGTAAGTCAACAGTGAGAGAGGAAGTAAACATCACGGGAGCAGGAAGCCGCACTGTATCATAGGTGAAAGGGGAGGTGAGGGCAGCAGTTAGTTTAAGAAAAGAGAAACCCTGGTGATTCACAACACAATCAGATTGACCTTTCATCCCATGAGCTGCTGTCAGGGATGATGGGGGGTCAGCAGAGACCCTGATGCAGGACAGAGACCTGGCTCGATGGAGCCGCAGATAAAAGCGGAGCCGGCATTGTCTAAACTTCACTGACTAGTGGGCCTGGTAAGCGGCAGAAACTTACAAAACATCCAGTCCCACCCAGGAACCGAGGAAAGAACCGTCATTTCTCTCCCCCAAACTTATATACACGTTATCCTAAAAATATGACTGTATTTGGATACAAACAATGAAATTCATGCACGACTGCAAATGGTCTGTTCATTTGGCTAAATGAAAATACCTGCAACGTTCAGAACTTTTGGATGTTCCTATACCACCACAGAGCTGTTTTCTGCTTTGTTTGCTTCAGACACGAGATATCATCGCACTGTGATAATAGCAGGAAGAACTGAGCTGTTATCAGTTTGCAGGCCTGTTGCCGGAGCCGGATGGCCTGCATGTGTCTGTTTAAAGGAGTCAAACTTTAACTGAGTCTCAGCGACTATTACTTGTTGGTTTTGCATAAATGACTCTAATAAAAACTATTTTGAAAGGCACAATTTGTTGGTGACAAACTCAACAGATTGATGTATTACAACGAGGTGGCAAAGCTAATCATTTATTGGAAATTTTCAAAATAAGTGAACTATATGTGATGAAATATCCTTCTTTTGTCTTTATGTCATTTAAAAAATAAAGTATTTTGTGTTATATTATTAACTATTATTATAGTTAATAATAACTATTATTAATCATTATTTACACATTTTGTTTAAATATAATTGATATTTAATGATATGTGCAGGTCGGCCACTTCCATTTAAATATATATATATTATTTAATATATTTTGTAGTTGATTATTATTAATTATTTTTTAATCGCCATGTATTCTAAACATTCATATATATTATTATATATATTTTTTTTTTTTTTTTTTTTTTTTATGCAAGAGAAACATCAGTGGTTTATTAAGATTCAGATTGTGGAAATGAAGGAAACAGTCTCTGAAGAAAAAGGCTCATCCATGCAGATATCTTCAGGCAGTAAAGGCAGCCAAAAGGGATTACAATGAGAATACAATTCAGCTTCCCAGAAGGATCTCCACACGCTTTTTTAAACCCCCCCAGGGGGGGAATTAAAAAAAAAAACAAATGGCCATTATCTAGGTACTGTGTGGTGTTTCATATGTTAAGCGGGGGAAACTGAACACACCTTTGGCCCATGTGACCGCTGTGCATGTGAATGATGACAGACAGCCTTGCTAGACAATTAAAGAGCAATTCACTGCCAAATGACACAGGAGACAAGATGTCTGACAACATGTTAATCAGCTCACCCTAATCTGGCCTGCTACAGTCATTCTCAACCCATATTTCATTAGTATAATTGTTTTAATTCCAGACGTTCATTTATAGCAACACCATAGGCCGTGCCTATAAACACGATTGAGCAAAATGATATTTCTCCGTCTCTCTAAAATCGCCTATTTTATGCAAATTGAACACATTGAATAACATTTTCGAGCTTCGGCGTTTCTGAGCACCAGAGACCTGCCCTGACCTTTTAAACGAACACTAGGCTTCAGTTTATCAGCATGCAATTCAAATGAACCTCGTTCTGCTGAAACCGATAGCAATTATTAAATTGTGGGTAACGAGATGTAAAAGTATTATCAAAGATATGGTTTCATGTAGGCGCAGGAATCCGGTGCAGCTGTTGAAGGATTTGTGAGTGATATTTCAAAGCTTGCACACATGCTATCTCGACACACAAGACGACACGAGCTTCAGTGTAGGAGATGACTGGAGGAGGCGAGGAGAAACTCACAATTCGCGTATGGTGTTAAACTATTTTGATGGCTCTATTTATGTGTTTATTGGCCGATCGTTTAGCGCGCTTCCACCTTCATTGATTCGGATTGAGCGATCGATCAACGAGCTTTGCCTGATCTAATCATACTTTCATATTGTTAATAACTTGAAAGAAAAGAAACACTACAATAAAAACCGTTATATAGCCTACTGTGCTTTTTTTGATCAGTTATGCACATTAGGGGTGTTTATGCAATTTAACTAATGAGTGCATTATTTTATATTAAGCCTGGGGTTTTGTCTCGTCATTTTTCATACCATAAATACATTTTTTTCTGTTTTGTTGCATGTTTATTTTATTGCCTATTTAGGCTATTTACCTAAATCCACCCTATTTGTTTTATTTGTAGTTAGTGAAACTAGTATTTGTGTGTGTTGATCTTTTTTGGCGATCATACCAATAATGTAATATGAAATGTAAATTATTTACAGTGTATATAGACACGACTTCATTTAAAACACTGATAGCACATATAGCCTACGAAATATGGTGTGCTAATGTAATGTGGTCTTTAATAGTGTTCTCAAAACGTTAGCACAAAACATTATTTATAGATCGTTCATGGTTCCTGGAATGTTTTAGTGGGACAGTATGTAGGCTATATTTGTTTCAGAATGTTTGAAAATTCAAAAGTAACGTTCTCATGATACTTGCATAATGGTTCAATAGAATGATCTCCCTTAACGTTCAAATGACCAAAAAAGTTTTTTAAATACTTTAACGTTTTCGTACCTTAACAGGAACGTTAGCAACTTATTTTTGTTAGCTGGGTTCAACCGTCGGCAGCAGCGACGTACGACTAGACCCGACAACCCGAGCCACAAACAGCAGCGGGACGAAACTGAAATGCGGCTAAACGGAGTTCACGTGTGTAACCTGAGCATGAGGTATATTGACCCCTCACCAAATACACTCGCACTCCTCCTTCCTCCCCGCGCAGTGCCTCTCTACTGTTTGTGTGCACTCCGCTGATCCGGAGCGGAAATTCCTTTCCGTTTTTGTGAATGACAAACTTATTAACAATTCATCAACACAGTCCCGTTCCATCCGGCCCCGTTTCCACGACGACGCTAGCTCGGCGCCTCCTGATTGGCTGGCCGACATAATGTATCCATTGAAACGCCTCGCGCTTGTATCCATTCACTATCTCGCAGAGACAGAGAGCACATCTAGGTCTAGAGCGGCGGAGGACGCAGCGTTGCTTTCTCCGGGATAAATCGCGAAGGGAAATAAAGCTACGAAGCGTTTTGCTTTCGCGACACGTCTGCGATCGATATTCGACTGGATATCGACGGCGAGAGAGGTTATATAACGAGAGGACAGCGTCAGTGGCTCGCGTGAGTCATTGATAAATGCACACAGTTGCATGAATGGGCTGGAAGTAGAGCGAGTCTGCGCTTGACACTCGAAGCAAAACCCGAGGATTTGAATCATCTCGACGGCGCAGAAGAAACTTGGACTTGACAATCTCAATGCTCCAGGCCTGAGACGTCCACGGCCTATTGCAGCGCGCTTTTTTCCGCAGTTTAAGGTCTCACGGTACCGTCCCGTATTTCACTAATGCTTGATAAGTTCAAACCCGTGCAGTTCGATTCGGTCATGGCCATAAGCAAGACGGTAGAGTGGCTGAAGGAGCAGCTGGAGACGCGCAGCGACTGTTTGCTCGTTATGGACTGCCGAGCGCAAGAGCTCTACGAATCGTCGCACGTCGAAACGGCCATTAACGTGGCCATCCCGAGCCTCATGCTCCGGCGACTCAAGAAGGGCAACCTGCCCATCAAGTCTCTGCTTTCCAACGGGGAAGACAGGGAGAGGTTCGCGCGGAGGTGCAAGACGGACACTATCGTGTTGTACGACGAGTACAGCTGCGAGTGGAATGAGAACATCGACGGCGGCTCTGTGCTGGGTTTACTGCTGAGGAGAATGAAGGACGAGGGCTACAAGGCTTTCTATCTTGAGGGTACGTTCACTTCCACCGCATTTTGTGATTTTACTTGCTGTATTTTTGTGGTTTACTGCAACTAAAAATGATACTAATTGATTTACAAGTAATCCATTAGCGACCCGTATGTTTTTCAATTTCACTTGTAACCATTCATTAGATACTTAAAGTACCAATATCTATTTATTTATTTAGTCACTTGTACTTATTATTCGCATCCGTTTTTAACTATTTCATTGTTAATAGTAACACATTTTACCTTTTACATTTGCCTTTTTTTTTTCAGTGTTCCAACAAAAATGTACTTCACTAGTGATTGTTTATTAGAAACTAGTTATGATATACAAGCAAATATCTCCGTATACTAGTCACGTTTTGTATTTTACTGGTTACAGTTGCATTTTGAATTCCTTTGAATGGCTTCTTTATAGTAGAATTAAAAATAGGCCTAGTACTAGTCATTGAAAACATGACTAGTAACAATAGGAATTCACAGTAGTGTACACTAAATACATAATCTAGTGTATTTAGAACTGGAATGTAAATAATCAAGTAGTTGCTAGTAAACAAAGGGTACTAGTATCTAATGAATGGATATTTGTGAAACAAAAAATATGCTAGTCATTATTTGTAATTAAAAATGGATACTCTTATAAAAATATGTGGTTAGCTTTAAGGCATGGATTTTAAATGTATTTCTAACTTGAACTTCACAGGTGGCTTCAGCAAATTTCAAGCTGAATTTCCCACAATGTGCGAGACGAACCTCGACGGTTCCTCCAGCAGCAGTTCACCGACCTCCCAGGTCCTGGGTCTCGGAGGGCTCCGGATCAGCTCTGACTCCTCGGACATCGAGTCAGACATCGACCGAGACCCAAGCAGCGCAACCGACTCAGACGGCAGCCCTCTTTCCAACCCCCAGCCCTCGTTCCCCGTGGAGATCCTGCCGCATCTGTATCTGGGCTGCGCAAAGGACTCCACGAACCTGGATATCCTGGAGGAGTTTGGCATCAAGTACATCTTGAACGTGACCCCTAATCTTCCTAACATGTTCGAGAATGCCGGGGAGTTCAAGTACAAGCAGATTCCCATCTCCGATCACTGGAGCCAGAATCTCTCACAGTTTTTCCCAGAAGCCATCAGCTTTATTGGTAAGCAAACACAATTATTGTTGCTTTAATTTGCTTTTCATTCAGTCCCAGTTTTGATTAAACCTTCCGGGTCCTTTCAGTGTTTTGAAACCAAACGGATGGCACCGTTTTTTTATTGTTTGCATAAGTAACATATCCTGCGGTTGTGCAATTGTGACACACAGGCTTATGATGAAATGGGAGACTGAGGGGGGAGGTGGTAATTTGAGCTCAACAGGAAGGAAGCAAGCAGCATTGAAAGTAATCTAGGACAGAGCAATGTTTCGCGCCACAATGAGGACACTTTACGGGCAGAGTGTGACATCCTGTTAGCTTTGACAGGCGTGCAAGACTTTACATTTACAAGCACAATGGTACATTGTCGAGTAACCTGGCAAGCAGGAAGGATACTTTGATTAACCTACAGCCATTTCCACGTAACGTTAAACTGAGGGGAAAGGGCGAGTTGTTTTCTTCAACCTGAGTAATGCACTAAGAATTCCTGCTGATGAGGCCCCTTTTGTCAAGCTGGGACGTAATGATTCTGACATCAAGCTCCTGTTACCATTGCAATTCATCAGTCAGTTAAACTAACGAGTCTTGTCTTTTTCCCACTCAGATGGGCCCGCGGACAGACAGTGTCGGCTGTTTATCGTTTCACTGCGGGCCGTATCAGCCGTTCGTCACAGCGTAACGGTGGAGTACCTAATGCAGAAGCTCAACCTCGACATGAACGATGAGTACGGGACTAGTCAGATGAAGAAGTCCAAATTCGCCCCAATTTTAACTCATGGGCAACTTTGGATTTGAGCGCAGTTGGGGAATCAGAGACCATGCGACAACGAGTAGGGCCTCCGACCAGCGTTGTACTTCACCACGCCGACCAACTCACAAGTTTTACAGTTGGACACTCTCGAGTCCACGTGAGGTCCCGGCCCGGACGCGAACCTCGAACCGAGCGTTCTTTATTTCGACACCTATACGGGGTCTGACGGTTATTGTGTTGGCTTGAGAGGCAGTCCGACCGAGTAACCCACTATGATGGGGCATCGGTTGCCCAGAGCTCTAGCTGCTGTTTAACGGAGGAGTCATGGATCTATATCCAAAGACTCTTTAAAGTAGTTTGTGTATATACTGTATATATAAATGTATGTATGTATGTATCTCTTTATATATACATATTCAAGCATGGAAAGACTGTGGAAATGGAAAGAACGTCCGATATATTGGGGCTGGTGTGCCAAAGAGACTTGACTGGAACTGAACAATTACAAATACTCCATTTGTTTTGTTTAGCACTTGCACCTTAATATTTTTTAGGTGTGCTCTTTTTGTCTTCAATGAAGACTTGCCTGTTTTTGGGACGAGACTTCCCTTCGGTAATGATGGCAGAGTGTACTGTACTCCAACTTATTTGCGTGGAGAAATTTTTGAAACATTTCTACATGTGTATATTAAGATGACGGTAATCCTTGCCGTAGTTAGAATATACCTGTTTTAAAGGAACGGCTGTAGATTTTTCTTCTCCTTTCTGTCCACTTTTTGTAAACAAACTGAATATCGATCAATATTATCTTTATCGACGAGTTAAATGCCAAAAATTTGAACAGGTTTTTGCAATGTGTGTATGTATAATATATTTCCACTTTTGCTTTACGGATCGATTCCGCCTTTCTCAGCCTTTTAACCATCATCACCAATCAAAGTTGTCATTCTCTTGCCTTAGTTCTGTACATAAGAGTGTTATTGTGCGGTAACCTTTCAGAGCAGTTCCCATAAGCTGCTTCTTTTCATCAGTACTTTTTTTAGCAGACTTGACCGTAAGAGCTTGCACGTTCAGAAGGGTCGTATGTGTACGAGGCATTCCTCGAATGCTATTCGTCGGGGTTTCAGATGCATGCCCATTTAGGACCCATACGCCTTTATACTACTCGTTTTTGTACATTTTCTGGGGACGTTTTAGCGTTGAAGCAAGTAACGCTGTTTTTTTTTGTGTGCAAGGATTTGAGGTCTGTGTTGACAAAGCTGGGAGAACGTTTTGTGTCTCCTGTTCAGGGAAGCTCTGTGACATGCAATTTTTTGTGAGAAAAGTGATGGTTTTCAGGAGGGTTTTGTTGCCACTCAAAGCCAAGGCCTGGTTGGGGGAGGGGCTGTTTTACAAAACCACTCCCCCCAATGTTACGAATGTAAAGAAATGATAAGTTATTAATAAATTGCTATTTTGTCTATTCAAATCTATCAATGTCTCTCTGTTTTTTTTGCTACGCTTGAAAATAAGAATAATTCCATAATCATTTACCATAATATTTAAACTAGTATTCAGTTGACAGTAAGAGTTACTGCTAACCATTGATTCAAAGACTAGATTAAACTTTGATGTAGAATGAGATTACAAGTTCCTGCAAATAAAGTGTTACTCAGTGTTGTTAAGTGAGCAAAACAACTTTCCATGCGGACAGGCTGGTATTTCCAGGTACGGGCTGGTTAGAGCAAAATGTCCCCCCCTGCGGCACTTCCTGACAGGAGATCAGGCTTCTGCTCTAAAAGCAAGTCCTGGCAAAACCGTCCGCAACCTGACACCCTTGGCTTTTGCATACATCAGATAAAGGGATAATCCCTGTGTGGGAGTAAGAAATAGGGTTAAAATGAGTAATTATTATTTCTGATGGCAAAATAGCAGTGCATTGTTGTTATAGTAATAACGATCTATTCTACTTATCTGCCAACATGAATACTTGAGTAGGAGTAGTATTAGAATGGATTTTCTCATATTAGACACTCATGGAATGTTTTTTTCATACCTTGCATCACCTAATTTATTTGTATTATAATATAAAATAAAAAGTTATTATATACATTACATATCACTAATATGTAATATTATACAATTTATATAAAATGGATTATGAAATGATGAGATATAAAATAAATAGCTTAATGATTAACTAGTTGAAATGTATTTTAGCTAAAAATAGAAATTGAATTATATTTTTTTAAATATAAGTGGTGTGTGTGTATAGATAGATAGAGAGAGAAATCTATTAAATATTATTTTTATATTATCTAATGTCTAGAGGTATTAATAATACTTAATATGAGTGTAATGTCTGATATATATATATAGATAAAGTAGTACATTTTTGATTTTAATATTTAAAATATTAGATAGATATACGAACATATAAATAATTCTTTATTAATAAATGCAATAGCTTGCTAAGAAATATAAACATTCTGAATTATTAACGTTTATGATGATATATGTAGGTAGTATTTATGTTATGTTCTTTCAATCAAACAAAAGGGTAGGCAGCTGTTGTAATAGTTTTTAATTCAGTTGTAATATCGTTATATAATCTATATCTATTGCACAAAAAATCCCATACATAAATACATACAATGAAATGTAATTATATTACAATTTATATTTTAATATTCAATTACATGTATACTAGCATTTTAGTGACCAAGACAATGGTTTTAAGGCAACATGTGTACCAGTATTGTATTTGTCCTATAGTATTACTGTTACAGGTCTGTAAGTCTTTTAAGCAGTGAAAATAAACCCAACAGATTGTGACTATACTTGGCCAGTGTTCTAATCCTGTGTGAAAGGTTTCAGTCCCTGTCGTCCTCTTGTGACAGACTGCAATGTGAAGGATTTGCCAACATGCCCAGCAATTTCCGGTGCTCAAGTTCCAGTGACCCCAACACCACCCTCCTCGCAAACCCCACCTCCTGTACTCCCGTCAGGCATCATCCGCCCACCACCTCCCTGCTCACCACCTGCACTCTTCCATTTGTGTGCTTATGTGAGTTGCAGTAGTGAAGGCCACCCCTGGCTAGATGACCTCGTCTGTTGTCAGTCACTTTTAATGGGCAGGTGCGTAACCAGACAATCATTTGGGCCAAAACAGATGGTTTGATGCACCCCCTTAGAATTTGCAACCGCAATCAGTGATTTTCTGTAACATTCTAATTACTCTAAAAATAACAGGTTCTTGTGGCGTCTATGGTCCAATGACGCCCCTTTAACATCAACGGAACTTGTCATTGCACACAGGTTTTATTGTGGGACAACCGGGTCTTCGATGTCTTACAACAGAAAAATGTTTCTTTTAGAATGTTTATTGAACGATCTGGGGAACCAAAAATGGTTCCATGGCTACACTTTGGAACATCATTTTATGAGTTAGAACCAAAATTCTAAATCATAGGAAAAAATCATTAGGAGTATTTTAGTCAAAATCATCTCAAAGAAACTGATACGGTTAAAATGGTTTGAATGAAAAGGAGCTGGAAAAAGAGCTTTATGTAAGAGAGAACCTCAAGCCGCAGACCTACATACCACTTAAAAGCTGACACATCTGTTAATTTTTCTGTTCAAATGGTGGAGGTCTGTAATGAATTAAAAGAAATAGGTCAGTATTCTATTATTATTTTTCTTCTTTTCTTCATAAAAACAGGTATAAAGACCAACATCCTGGAGGTATGCACAGGGCAGAAGAGAGTTTGATGTTGTTGTGAGGTAAAAGCACGGGGGAACAGTGGAACGTGTTATCACAACTTAACTCTAGTGATCTTCTCAAAACCACCCACATGGAGAGGTAGAATTCCGCCAGTGTGGGGAGCGAACTCACCCCTGGCAAAGGATCTCTTTACCTCATGCTAGCCATCTCAAACTCCGTGTATACAAAGAGGCTCCGAACTGCTAGAAGATGGCAGTTAGACTGGTGATATTTTTCATCACTTACATAGTTTATATAGTTTTAATTATATATATATATGTGTGTGTGTGTGTGTGTTGTTGTGTGTAATGTTAGTGACATAGGATTGGGAATACAGAATAGTTTTTTTAACATCATTTTAATCATTGATATATATAATACTATCTAGATACATACACACACACACACACCTACAACTATCATAACTATTCACATAAATGATAAGTTCATATTAATTATTTATATTATTAATGATTCATATTTTATATATTCATAGTTTTTCATGTCAGCGACCACCTATTCAAATATTCTTTCTACACTTTCAACCCTTATTTTGTTTGTAAACATTTTTTAACAGGGATTACAGTACATGACATATATATACACACATAGCAATTTAATAATTTAATTATTAGCTTAATTTCTTTATTTAAAGTTTAATTATTAGTCTGAAGTGTCCTTAAATGAATTTTTACTAGAATATAAATTCAAATTTCTCTATATATAATACTTATATGTAGTTTAATTTTAAGGACAAAAATACTAACAAGTATATGGATAATGTAAATATTAAAGTCGTGTAGGGTTCTAGTGTATAAACAGTTTATTTTTAATAGTCATATATATATATATATAAATAATGTAATATATTTTAATTATACTTACCATAATATATTCTAAATATATTTAAACTATGTCTATGATTGTATACATGTATAAATATATGCGAAATTCGGGGTTGGGTCATATGTAGAGGGCCAAAACACATTACCTTAATATAATTATTACTAGGTTTAATTTATTTAGTATTAGGAAGTGAGTGAGGAAGTGAAGTGACATGTGGCCAAGTATGGTGACCCATACTAAAAATTAGTGCTCTGCATTTATCCCATCAAAAGTGCACACACACAGCAGTGAACACACACCCGGAGCAGTGGGAAGCCATTTATGCTGCGGCACCCGGGGAACAGTTGGAGGTTCGGTGCCTTGCTCAAAGGCACCTCAATCGTGGTATTGAAGGTGGAAGAGAGAGCTGTACATTCACTTCCCCCACCTACAATCCCTGCCGGTACGAGACTCAAAACCAAACCTGTGGGTTATGAGTCCGACTCTCTAACCAATAGGCCACGAGAACCCTTTCCCTTCCCCACATATTTGATGTAATGTTCTAAATATAATACATGTACCTATATTTAATATTATTCTACATCTAGAACAATTCATATTAATGACATATGTCATTATTTTATTGTTATCTTATATATAATCTTGTATTACTGTAATGGTGTGGACGAGAGAGGTAGCCAGGCGACCGAGAGACAAAGAGGTTTTAGGACATTCAGTGTGTGTAGGTGGGACACTTCATTAAAAATGACAAACTTAATTATCCTCAGAGCCAGTGGTCGAGACCTCCACCTCCACACGCTCTGGAATGCTGGAGAGGAATGTCTTCCAAGCGCCACATAGAAGTGCTTTGTTTGGAAATAAAGCTTTAGCTTTTTGTGTTTTCACTCGCTTCTGGACTTCAGCAGCGGCAAAACAAGAGCTCTGTCGCTCAGCCCACGCGTGTCTCTCCGCGACAAAACTCCACGAGATTCCTTCCGTTCCCGTTTGCAGAGATGAGATGTGCTGTTGATTCAGAGCATGACGGACTTGTTGCCGCATTATCTAATCCACCAGAACCAAAAGTGTGTGTGTTTGCGTTATTAGCAAACAAATCTGAATTCGTAACGGGACGAAAATCGCCAACGGTTCAGCACAGTAGGCTACTACTCATCACAAGCTACAGGCCCAAATGAAATAAAGAGTGAGTTTCTTCATCGGCTATGAATAGATTCACGACGTGAATGTCAGCCCAGAGATCACAGCTCCCGGTTTGTGTTGCTTCCATCCATTTCAAGGCCCTTCGTGGCTTCATTTCTATGAAGGCCATGTTACAGCAAAGATGTGGTGGCAGCAGTTCACAAAAGGAGCACTCCAGCCGATATGAATCATCCGCCGCTGTCTCTGTGTGAGCCCACGCGGCTTGATGGAAAAGGAGTAAAAATAGTCATTATCATTTAAAAGCGCCTTTAAAAATAACGTGTGAGGGGGAGAGAGCGACAGAGACAGAAATGGTGAGAAAGAGCAAAAAACATGGTGCTCAACCCACCTACCCCCTGCCAAACCAGGTATCTAGACACCTATTTTTAAAGGGTTAGTTCACACAAAAATAAAAATTAGCCCATAAATTACTACCCTCAAGTTATCCTAGGTGTATATGACTTTCTTCCAAGGACGAATGCAGTCTGAGTTATATTAAAATTGTCTTTGATCTTTCAAGCTGGTTAATGCCACTCAGCGGGTGTTGCATTGCTTCAGTCCAAAAGAACTTAAATAAAAATCGCCCATCCATAAAAAAAGTGTCTCACACAGCTCCGGGGGGTGAACAAAGGCCTCCTATAGCCAATCGATGCATTTTTGTAAGAAAAATATCTATATTCAAAACACAATAATCCCTTTAATGTAGCTTGCGCCAACAATCCTACACGGAAGCAGCTCCGGGCGGAGGACGTATGGCGGTCGGCTTAGCATCGAGCAGAAGTCGCAACCGTGGAAGAGCAGGGGAGAGCTCAAAACAAAACAACTGTCACTTATTAGAAGTACAAAACGAGTATTTGTAAAGAAGAATGTCGGAGGATTTCTATATAAGCCAAGAGGAGACTGGTTTTCCTTGGCTAAAGTAAGGAAACTTTGCTTCCTTTGCCCCTGTTAACAAACGTTGGTTTTCACGAGACCCACCGGCACATGCACAACGCTGACCTCATACGTCATCAGCCCAGAACTGCTTCTGTGTACAACTGTTAGCGCAAGGCTATATTAAAGTGATTATTACGTTTTAAATATTGTTATTTTTCTTACAAAAACGCATCGTTTCTCTACAGGAGGCCTTTGTTCACCCACCCGGAGCC